>WEIU01013964.1:3462-25642 GCA_013389925.1 Aegithalos caudatus | reverse complement strand
GTGCAGCCGGGAGTGACACGGTGCTGCCTGCCGGCAGAGCTGCGCCGGGCCGAACGCGCCGAAGCGGCAGCTGGGAGCAGGTGCGCGACTGCCCGCGGCGTAGCCCACGGACCTCCCGCCTGACGTGGGCACAGCTGCAAAACAGCTGGGTTTAGGAAATATTTTAAAGAACTTTCACGCAGAGTGAAATTACTTTGCAATCCGTCAGCCCTGAACAAAGTTCTGAAGTCTCCGGAGAGACTGAGCAGTAGCAGGGGCAGCTTGTTCTCCTGAGAGCAGGGCAGGCCGGTCTTGGCGCCCCGGGCGCTCTGCAAGTTGAGCTATTTCAGAGCTGGCAGTCCCCAGCTACTGCAGAGGGATGCATGAGCAGCCCCTGCTCCCAGTGTTGTGCAGAGCTTCAGGCTTCCCCCTCTCCTCCCTCCCAACGCCTCCAGCTAACAGCTCTGTTCCTTGCATCCCCCCGGCGCTCTCTTTGCTCCCCGGGACCCGCTCATCCTTACTGACTGCAGCTAACCCCTGCAATGAAGGGGGGTGGAGGTGAGAAAGAAATGTTACCAAAAACAGGTGTACACCTATTACAAAGAAAATGGATGTGTGTAGAATAAAGCAAGGGGAGGACTGCAGGGAGGTGCATGGTCAGATTCTCACCTGGTGTAAATCCACTCTGCTGTGCTGTGTTCAGCAGCAGTCTGGACCACAAACAGAAGGATTGGTGCATTTCTGTGCAGTGAAGAGTATCTCTCATACTTCCAGTCCAGTATGCCTGGGGTGAACCACCAACAGAATAGTTGCAAAGATAAAAATAACTTCAAAGAGATATGAGAAGATGAATCTGCTGTTTTGTATTCATTCCGTGACTTCAGGAGTCGGAAAACCTGAGTTCAGAGACAAGTTTAGATATAGAGTTCTTAGCAAACATTTTGCCCAGCAGACTTCTAATACCCAAGGAACAGATATGATTTATTTTGGTGCAAGTCTTGCTGCTGAGGAAATAGAGATGTTTCTCCTCTTTTTTTTTTTTTTTTTCTGGATATTGCTTTTTATTTGTCAGGTTATGCCTTCTAATCTGAGTCTGCATGCCACATGGATTTCCAGAAAGATAGGCGTGGTTCTGTGTCACATAATTTTCTGTACTTTCCAGCCTGACTTCATTATCATTGTTAGTTTAGAAAGTATAAGCAGATTTACAGATCATCACCATGCAGACTACTTGATAACAGGAGGGTTATTCGGTTTTTTTAAAAAATAATTCTGAATTCTCATGCTGGTTAAATAGATGCTGCTTATGGAAGCTCAAAATCTAGGTGTGTAACAGCAGACAAACACTTTGAAAAGACGGGTAAAAAAAATTATAAAATATGCCTTAGGATTTCACTGTTGTCTACATCTAATGAGAAAGCTATACCAGTTTTCAACATAAAATGGTCTTTGTTAAATCTCACATTTCCAGGCATTTTCCATGCAGCCCACCCAGCCCAGCTGTTCCTCATCATTAGACATCACTAGAATATTTCAAACAGCAGCAGCTCATGTTTCTTCTCATAAACATATAAACAGAACAAAGGATCAGTTATGTCAGAGCAGTCAGATTTAAAATAAATACAATTTTAAAAAATACTTTACGAGCAAAGAGAAAAAGAATAGAATGACCATGACAATTTTTTAAAAATCCAGAATTTTTCACCACACACAAGAAACAAGTCTAGCAACAATGGATGGAAACACCTGCTCTCTGAAACTACTAGGTCCTGAATTTGCTGACCAGATTTTGAGGATAGAAGATAATGATTGCCTTTTTGTACAAAGGTGGTCTAGAGCAAAGATCTTCTGAAGTTCTTTTAACTCATGTACAAGCCTCCAGCAGAAATAAGCACCTGAAGAACCATCTAAAGCAGACATGCTGACTCTCTAAAGCCCTGATGGGCATGTAACTCAAGCTGTGCCTCATAAACCTGCTCGAAACCTTCAGATGGTCATATGCAGTTCACAGAGCATAATCAGCTGAAGTGTCCTACTATGAATGACAGTTGCTTTTTCTTTGTTTTCTTTTTTTTTTTTTTGAACTTACTTTCAACTTTGAAAGACACTACAATAATCCCAGATAGATTGCACTGCAGATGTTGAAAACAAAATACTGTACACATGGGTTATTGGAGCATCTGTATCCAGTGAAAGAAATTGAAACATCTAAGTCAGAAGCACACAGGAAACAGCTGACAGCTGGAACTTCAAGACTGGCTGGGGAGCAAATGTGTACCATGCAAGGTATACACATACTTTCCATCAGGGTGTTAAATAGACTTTACATCACAACTTCAGATGATTGCCCTAATTCCTTCCTCCTTATCAGGGTGGGGGGCAGTGAGCACATGGGATGAAATTTTGTAGTGTCACAATTCAAATAAAAAAAGCTTCAGATGCAAAGCTGCTGATTATAATTTTGGCTGTTCATATTGATACTCAGCTGGAAAATGTTGGTCCAGACTCTGTTAACCCAGCCATAAAGATAACAAACTTCCAACACAATCAAATGTCTTTTCTGATGTCACCTGAAAATATCACCATATCACTTGTCCTGGGAAAATCTCTATGTAAAATATGAGTTTAAATAACTTGTTCCTACAAAGCATAAATAAAATTATCTTTCTGAGTGAGCACAATAAGACAGTATCTTATTAGAAAATAAAGATAATTTTCAGATTTCAACAGTAGTCTCTTACCTAATATTTATTTTGAGAATCCAAGTCCTGTAACAAATAAGCAAGTGGCATATTCTTGGATATTCCCCACAGACAAAAACTGGTTTTCATCTTAACAGAAAGAGGAATATTTCTGTTGCAGACGGGATAAGAAGGAGACAAGTTGAGGAGATGCAAACATGGATGACTGGTTTATCAAAAAATCTTTGCAAGGATGCCATAAGAACAGATCAAATCTACAACAGTGATGATCATTACAGAGGAGTAAAGCACTAGCATAATCTATCACTTGGGTAAGTAATAACGGTGATTCCAGCTGGGCAGCTCCAGACTGACCCTGGCCAGTGGAAGGTATAAACACCACGGGCTGCAGGCAGCACAAACAGCACGGCAGAAGCAGCTATTGCTGAACTCTGCTCCCAGAGAAGGGCAGCAGTCAAGTCTGATTCTGATTTACTCACATTCTTGCAGCACTAGCGGGCTCAGCTAAGGTCATGCTGTGTTCTTCGTGCTGTACACACAGGACAAAATGACAGATCCCTGTTAAGAGAAATTTCCTTTTAATTTACAATAGCAAATAGCCCAGCCAATGCTGTAAATAACAGAAGAAATCGAACAGCTCTAGGAGGGGAACCAAGCATGCTACAAGTCTAAAAAGTGGTAATTACACTGGGGGCTTCTAACAATAGAACCTCATTAGCTGGCAATAACTAATGCACACAACCTGTAATCTGCATGCAAAAGAGGGTGGTAGCCATTCTCTATTTCTCAACAGGGGGCTAACAGTGAAGACAAAGCTGTACTGAAACTTCATGCCACCCATATTTCCGTACTTTGTATCATATGGGTGTAAGTATGGATAATTTATACTGAGAAGAAACCTGGTAATTGCAATGAACAATGCATTGCATTAGCATAACTGGTTTTAATCATTCATGTTTGAATACTCACCAATTCTCCATGTTCAGCTATTCTTAAAGAGCTCCCTCAGTAAGCAGAGTAAAAGAGAATATAGCTGTTAGAATTTTTTGTAATCATATGACCATGTCTTGCTACACATCCCACCACCTAACAATGCATCAGCAACACAGCATTTAGTCAGAAAAAAAACAGTACTTTTCATTTATTCTGTTTATTTTAGCCTCTTTAAATACTTTTTGGTAACTGAGGGGGCAGGAAATGTGAGAAATGCATAAGACAGATTCAGGAAACAGAGCACTGACTCTAGATTGTTCAGAAGCAGACATCACTTTCCAAACTGTAGATCTAACAGAACTGGGTTTCCATTACCCTTCACTTTTCCATCTTTATTTCAACCTCCTATACTTTAGAGGAAGAGCTTTCTCCTGCTACTTCATGGTTCAACAGAGCCCTAAAAACAGTTTCCCCATCTATGTACAATAGTACAATACAATACAAAGTGGAACTATATACAATATTTGGCACAACATTATTTTAAATACAGTAATACTATAGAATAAAATATGGTTAAAAATGTCAGTTTTCCCTCAGAACTGTCACTCATTTACTGAGATTGGTGTGCACATCATTAATTACTCTGCTCACCAGTGGTACTGCACAAATTAACTCTTTTGCAAGTACTCTATGTTCTGGCACTTCAGGGTAGAATATACACAGCAATTAGGATATACTTGCCAGCCCTCTCCCCTTAACACTGTGAAATGTTAATGTTAAGGTCAAGTGAAAAAAGTAAAATGATAAAAGAATATATCTTACCAGTGTTCAGCAGGGAAGAAAAGAACACAGCTGTGCTGCTAATAGCAAATGGGTCAGAGGGTTTATTAATTGCAGTTCAAATTGCATCCAGGTGAAACTTAAAATCAATCACTTAATTCTGGATGCAGGAAAAATAATTTTGAACGTGCCAGACTAATTTCAGAATTAATACACTCTGTCCTCCTGTAAAATTATCTAAGCCTACATAGCCAAAGGATTTTACAAGCTGTTTAGTAGGATTCCTCAGCTGCATTTAACCAACTGCATGTAAGAAACTGTACACAAGACACCGCAGTGAGAGTTCATGCCATCAATGGAAATACTCTCATACTAAAAACTCCAATTATTCGCCATATTATCCAAATTATTAATGAGAGAGAGAGAGCAGCAGCAGCAGAAACATGCTGGTCAATGAGGCTACCTAGAACACATTTGTCAACTGTTCTGATACAGATATACTTAGCAAGTAAAACACTTGCTACCAGCATGGAAAAAAAGGCTGCTCTTCAAATAAGCAAGCACTTCTAACTCTGGCTGTGGCAGCAGCCTGCTCCTTTCTAGCTTGTTTCGCTCTTGTGAGCTAAAATGTAAAAATAGTGTCAAGAAAGTAAGATGGGGTGGCTGGGGAAATCTTAGATATGTACTTTGATTTATATATCCTTCAAAATAAACACATGGACTTTACATCCCAAGCATTTGCCACAGCTGATCAAACGTTTCCGAGTGGTAGGTTCTAAAAAAGCTAGATTGCAGCTATTCCAGTGCAGCTTTGGAAAGGGGAGGGATGATGTCACCACTCATTCCCTGACACACTTGCACAGGGGAGAAGGGGACTGCAAAGGATTTCTGGAATCATCAAGTCCAGCCCCTGGCTATTCCACTGCACAGTCCATTCCATACATCACCTTCAAGAGTAACTGGGGACTTTGTCCTTCTACTACCACTGGAAGGCTGTTTCAGAAGCTCATGGTTAGAATCACTAAGCAATCCTCCTCTTTCCCAGACTAAATTTATTCATGCCCAACAGAAACCCACTTGTTCTTGTGCCCCCCTTTTGTTCCTGAGGCAACACTAGCACTAATAGCTCATTCCCTGTACCGGTAGAAAGGACCAGGCTCTCAAAGCTTACAGCATGTAAGCCCAAGTGATAGGTGAAAATTTCATGAGACTGAAGTTGAAAATATCTTGCAGCACAGAGGCCCTGAAGAGTAAAGGCTGCATTAGCCTGAGAAGCAGAAGGAATATGGCCATGCCAGTACAACACATGCTTGAGCTACTAAACCTCACCGGGAAAAGGAACTTACTATCTATAGCTACTACTGCTTGGAGGATGGTTAACTGGGTGTGGACACATGGAATTTAAAAGTGTTACAGTTGCTTTTCTAATGTTCACCCCAAAATAAAAATATTCTTCCTTCAATAATTGGTAGGTGTTGAGGTGCTGTTCAGGTACACAGTCTTGCATTCAAGAGAGACACCTGTGCTGCTGCTGCTGTTATCACTGCTGTCATACTATGCTATAAAAGGTAGGTTAAAATGCTGAGAAGTGGCAATGTTCATCACATGAGGAAAATCCTGGTGTTTCCAAAAAATGCAGCTCTATGAAACAGGCAGGAAAAAACCCCCAAAATGTTATATCCATTTAGGCACCCTGCCTTTTCTTCATAGACAAATTTGGACCAGTTTCCCCTGCTCTTTCCCTAATTAGGCATAGCGATGAATCAGACATGAAACCTGCTACCCTAAAAGATTCCTATTTGATGCTTATCTTGGCTTTGGCACTGATTCCTCTAAAGAGCCTAAAACATTTAACCATCATTTCTCTAGAGAGATGGTCTGAATTTTTAAGAAAAATCAGTGCAAAGTATTATCAAATTGTTGCACTAAAGCCTTAAGGTGTCCCCAACACATATGAGTTACTAAAATATATTTTTTATCACAAAAATATCTTTCAATATTGGACATGGATCACAGACTGGTGTGTTATGATCCCCACACCAAAGATCTTCTAAACTAATTTCCTTGTAAGTTTTATATACAACCAAAGAAAGTCCTCTTTCAGCTTCTCCCTGCCAGTCATTCTGGACCTATGGATTCCCAAATCTTAGAGGTTAGTCACAGATTCGGTCATTCTCATGACCCATCTGTCAAAGAGAGCATCAATGTAGTTGTTCTGTAACATTACATCAAAATGATGCACAGATCACAGTGAACGTTTTGCATAATTTCTGCTATTAACTTCTTGCTTCCTAAGGAAGCTCAAGTAAATTTTCAATTTCCCAAAGCACAGAAAGGATCATGACCCAACAATATTTTACTGCTTTATCAGACTCCAGCTGCCAGTGCCATAATGCAGCAGATAATTCAGGGGTTTACTTCTTCTGCTTTATCATCTTTGTACAAATGCAAATAAGATCCAAAAAGTCTTTCCCAAACGGAATATGCACCCCTGAGGCTTCATGTTAATTTTCTGGACAAAAATCTCAGCCACAAATCTTTAGAGCACAAAAACCCTGAAGTCCTCACCTCCATGAAAAAGGGTACTCCTCTTTCACACCCACAGAAGCCACACACAGCCCTCCCATGTGGATTGTCATGTCAAGAGCCCACACCTGGGGGATGTGAAATTATGTCCTTTACCCCGCTGCTTTCATTTTTCCTTTCACCCACATGAACTCACACTTAGTCACCCTTCAAAGATCTTATTATTTCTCTATAAGCATATGTTCCCCATGGTTTTCTGGAATTGCTTATCCCACTAGTTAACCACAAGTTTAAACACACATTATTATTTGTTGTTACTATGGAAATGTAGCATGTTTTTTAAGACATCCTTGGAAATTAAAGAAGCACTATTTTATCTTGCATGGAGTATCTTTGTAGCATACATGATTGAAAAACTGCTACTTTTCCTATACCCCCCACTACCAAGAACAGGTTTATTATTCAAAGCCCACAGTTCAAAAATAAATTTTTCTATTATTTCTTATAAAAGTGCTTCTTATGAGGAATTAATTAATTTGCTTTTATCTCTTAAATTTTATCTCTTAAATTCCATCCGTATCTTATGACTAAGAAATGCTCCAACATTAACCACCTTTCAGTTCCTCATCTCTTTTTTTACCATTTTTTTTTATCATTTTTTACAAGTGGACCAGAAGCCCCATAAATGAAGAAGAAGGTAGTTTCTTTTCTCAAGGTTGTTGCCTTGAGAAACCAAAGGCCTCAATGTTTAACAATTGCAGAACCATTTCTTGGTGCAGGTGAGCACAAGGGGCATGCCATTGTTGTCTGTGCACACAGGTGTCAGCTACTGCTTGAAGAGAAGACATCACCAATAATTGAGGTTTAGTTGCACCATCTACAGTATCACAGTTAAAGAACTTCACATAAATAATAAAAAAAAACCACCATAGGAATGCATTAACTTGCAGCAGAAAATGTTTGCTTACTGCAAGCAACTCCAGAAAATTAGCTGTTCCTACTTGTAGCTGAAAAGGACCAGTTTTCTGATAATCAAAGCATTGCAAGCATCAAGTACCTAAACAAGAACCAAAATTTTAAAAAATCTCACTGCTGACAAAATGGGATTTCAGACCAAATAGTATTCCCATATCAAATACATACACAAAACCTGGATCATAGGGCTGCAAAATAAGGTATTTACTCAGAGAAACTTGAATTATCCTTAACTTTTATTACTGTTCTCCTGTGCTGATACTGCATGTGGAGCTTGGATTGCAAAATAATTTCTTAAATACATAAACAAATATGTTTCAGCTGGCAGAACTTGGTGGATTGGAGCATTAAACAGTAGGGGAGTATTCCCAAAGGTACAAAACAGATCAACGACACAGTCTAAAGGACAGTCTGACCTCTGCTGGCCAAAGGCATTTCAAGGCCCTTCTCACTGGACAGTGTTTTCCCGCTTGTTTTAGGGGTTTTTTTAAACATTATTTTAGCCCCATCCCAAAATTTATGGTGCTCTCCAACATAGTTGCATAATCCACGAAACTTCCAAAGAAAGGTTTACCAAAGAGATCCTGCTGAGCACAAAATATCTTTTTGCTCATTCTGCTTACAGTAAATTGACTTTTCTTGTAGAAGAGAAAATGCTCTTAAACAGCCTTTACCATCCATTGATTCAGCCTCTGCTTAAGCAATACAACAGTATATCACAATATTATACCACCTACAAACTCTAAGAGGGAAATAACAGCAGCTGAATGGCTGCAGACAAGGAGCATTGCTGTAATAAAATAATAAAATAATTCCTAGATCAAAAACAATGTGATCAGAATTATAGTATTTATTTGCATTATTTTGCTAAGTAACAATCACAAGAAACCCATGCAATTCTATTTCTGCTTCAGGAAGTCTGGCCTCTCAATAGTTCAATTCAAAACTATTATGCTTGCTAACGAATGACCTTATTTTCTTGAGCCTAATTGTTTTAAATCTGACTTTCCCAATTTATAACTGCAGCTCAGCACCCAGACCAGTGTAAAAGAGCATTGGTTACCTCCTAGGAAGTACCACACTTGAAATCTCCCTCTCTCTGGTTTTCAAGTGAATTTAGTTATTTCTATTTTGAGAACAGCCCTTATAGATATGGGCATATGGTAACAGCCCTCAGTCTAGGCTTAGATAAGATATACAAATAGTCTTCCAGTGACATTTAAATGCAGGTTTCTGGAACCCTTTTTGGTCACAGACAAATGTGTTAAGGCAACCAGTTGTAGAGCCAAAACTAGAATCTGTACTGGAAGCACTAACGTGCTTATCCAGTCAGGGTAGAAAATGTTATTTGGCTGATATGAGCTGTCATGCAGCTGAACTGAAAGCTCAAATTTAAAATATTCATCATCATCCTAGCAATCTTACCATCCCCTCCCTTCTCCAAGAGAGCAATGAAGAAACAGCCTTACATTTCAGAGGTAACTGTTTTACAGAGGGAACATCTTTTGTTGCCAAGCCTGAGTCATCTCTACAGACTCATTTCTTGAAGAAGCATGCACATAGAACTGACAGCTGATCACAAACCATCTCCCAACTTCCATAAAATCTTATCGGTTTTAAAGCAACCTAGTAAAATTAAGACACAGTAACCTTTTCTTTAGAGTGGCAAATATTAATAAAACTCTGTTGCAGTAGTTATGAAGAGGGAAGGCTTTTTTATTCATAAAACTAGGTCACTAAGGAAATAATGTGCTCACATAGCAGGGGTGTGCAGATAGCATATTTGCCAGCTTGTTACCACAGCTTGGACTGCCCCATTTGCCTCTCAGCTGCTCCCAGCACAGTTCTGGCACTGGACCTTGCAGGGCTCCCAGCAGCAGCAATGACCCCGAGCCTGAGAGCTTACCCAGGCATTGCTGTGAGCAGAAATGAGATCTTGAGGGGCAAGAGAAAAGAGCACAGAGGCTTTAGCAGCTGGTATGTTACAGTATTAATATGGTAAATAGCAGGCGGTAACAACTTTAACGTCTA
The DNA here is from genome assembly GCA_013389925.1 of Aegithalos caudatus. Lineage (NCBI taxonomy): Eukaryota > Metazoa > Chordata > Aves > Passeriformes > Aegithalidae > Aegithalos > Aegithalos caudatus. The sequence goes on along the minus strand of WEIU01013964.1, from coordinate 15,716 downwards.
AAAAGCAGATACTGGATAAATAATGATTTTTCTTTGGGGTTTCTTTTGGCTGATGCCACCATATCAGCCAACCACGTCAGTATTGCCCACATAAACTGTGAGCAGGGTGATTCTCCCAGCTGGCCTAGTGCCACAGAGGAGCTCCAGATGGGATGACCAGTGGCATCAACCTTCTGGGGACAGGCTTGGGCAGGGGGGCTTATTTGGTGAGAATCTGTTTGGAAATACAGATTCTGGGTAAAAGACTGAGGATGCACAGGAAAATTGCTAAACACCACACCCAAGATCTGCATGGTTTGGGTCTGAAAGCCTGGAATACAAAAAGACAAAGGAGGCCCTTGGGTGCCTGGTTCCATCCCACCAGCCCAGAAGGCTCTCCACCACACACTCACAGGTAGGTACATGGGGCAGGCACTGAGCTCCTTTTCTGGCCCACGGCCATCTTCAGGCTCTTCTTTGGAGGAAATCTCACCCCCAGTGAAGATGCCAGTCTGCACCTCTCTGAATTTCCCTGCTCCCGGTGAGATCAGGCAGGAGCAGCCCCACAGCAGAATCTGTTGCAGCCGGGTCACCCTCACGCTCACTGCCATGCTGAGTGGTGGGGCAGGGGCAGATAAGGGCTCAGTAAAGGCAGGAGTTGGGCAAGGACAGCCAGATCTCAGCGGGTGCTAGGGCAAGCGCTGTCTCCTTTTGTCTTTCTCATCCCTTGGCTTCCTGTCATGTCGCTGTTGGAAAGGAGGCAGCTGGAACAAGGACCTTGGATCAGCACTAGGTGTGCCTTCCCTATTTGTACGGCTCTGGAAGGATCTGAGCTCTCTGAGTTACCTTCATGGTGGAAGTCTCAGGTTTCATTGACTGATTTCCCCGTGTCGGGCAAGCAGTTTTTTCTGACCTCTTTCTGGCTCCTTTGCTGCAACACTTCACTGTCAATTCAATGAAACTGCAAATAATGAGAAAAGAAGTGCCAAATGCTCATCTGGTAACCCTCCTACCACATCTTTCACAGGTCTCAGATGGCTGTGTCAGGAGGAAACAGAGATATCCTTTGCTGCCTTTCCTGAAAACTGATTGTTTTGATGAAAGCGGTTGTAATCTCTTCCCACTTATCCTGCCAAACGCAAGCTCCACCCAGCATGAATCCTTGGTATAATCTGCATTAGGCTGCCAGCAAGGCCTGTTACATTTCCAAGTGACATTTGGAGATAGTAGAGATTTCTCTTTAAAATTATTTTTACAGTAAAGATGTCCTCAAGGAATTTACATGGAGATCTTTCCATTACATTCTCCAGCAGACATTTCTGCCCCAATAGGAAAGGCAGCTGAGTATCTAGAAGGCTCTTTGCTCAAGGCATATAGTAATTAGCATTCCTTGTGCCAGGAGGGAGAGGATTAGACTCTCCCCAGCCATCTGCTGAATATGCCTTGCCAATGTCAGAAGAGCATTTTGCTATATAAACAGCACAAAGCATATATCCATATCCAAATCTGAAATTTAGTAATTTTCCATTGAAAATAAAATCTGGTTTTGCACAGTGCAAAGAGGAAAAGTGGAAATACAACACAGCATAGTAAGACACTGAAAGTGATGTTACTGAATCTAAAATTTTAATTTTGGGAACATTGACACTAGTTAAAAATGGCCATGTAATGCCAGTTCTCAGAGATTTCACAAACCACCTTCATGACATCCCTACTTGTTCAGCATACTTTCATGATTAACCTGCTGAATAAGAAAATTGGAACATGCGTGTGAAATGTAAAACAGGGACATCTAAATTTATTTGGAAAAGTAATGCTGTAGGCCCTTGGAGGAAGAGACACCCAAATTCTCTCAAATCTAATTGTTACACCATCCTTCACCAAAATATTTTCAGTTACAACAGACAAGTTGCACTCTGCAGAAAAGTAATTCCATTTTCTGGTGGATTTCAATATATTCTTGCATTATGTTTCATTTCAGTTTGGAGCAAAACAGACTTGTTTTGTTTTCAGTTGCCTACCAAAGAGGATGGAGCTACAGCTCTGGAAGAGCCTGTAACTTTCCTGTCTGGAAGCTGAGCTGCTCAGGATCTGGCAGACATCATTACAGAGACTTCTCCATGCCTGACCACACTCCACTAGCCCAGGATTTGGGATTTATGGGTAACAAGTACATTGGTATCATCCAGGTAAATCATGGAGAACTTGAAAGTAAGGACTTCCAAATATTTAGTTGAGGGTAATCCACTTAGTTATGCCCCTACAGCTGGACTTTTCTCCTGTCAGGCCTTTAAGCAAAAGAAGATCTCAGTGCTTCTCTACCTGCAGCCCCTATTGCCAGTGAAAGAAAAAGCAGAAGAGAAAGAATATGGCATGCAGCCTACTGCCAACCCATGTCTTGTGTCAAGGCAGAAAATACTTATCAGTAAATTAAGATTTAAATATCAGTATTCCCCTTGCTTCAATATTCACAGCCTACTAGCTGTATCCTGAAATATAATACTAACTTACCAAGAGCTGCTATGTAGCCTCAACATCCACTGGTTTCAGAAGCAGAATGCCAAATACACTCCAAGAACCAAACCTGGATGGAGTTTTATGCCTAAAAAGAATGTTTTCTATATCTAATTTTTATAATTCCTTTAAAATCTGTGCAACAACTCTGTTAGGCTTCATGAGCCTTGTCACAAGTACAAGCCTTCACACTGGCACATTTTAAAAATAACCAGTGAGTAAGATCCTGCTCTCATTTCTATAAAAACTCCCCTACTGATGATAAAAACTGGTTAATAATTTAACAAAGTAATCCAAGTGTTCTAAAAGTGGTACAGAGCCGTTTATATTTAAAAGAAAATGCTTAGTTATAGGAGATTAATCTGTGAGAGAAGTCTATTATTTAATGCAGAAAACCCTCCCAAAACCATTTGCATAGACTCCTAAGATCACCTACCCATGGGTAACTATAGTCTACTGGCTCCTCATGCTGTCTTACTCTCACATTCAGAGAATGGCTCTGTGGAGAAAAGGCTGGCTGCTTACAGACTGAAATATTATCCACAGCCCTTAGTGTAGTTCAGCCTGTGTAACCCAGATATAAATTCCACAATTTTACCCAGGCCCCCACAAGGTAGTAAGAAAAGTTGAGTCCTTCCAATACTGATATATTGATCTATAAATCAGAAAGAATTGCAGGGTTTGTGTTTCTTTTGTGGATTTGGGAAGGTTGCTTAACCCCATATGACCAATGATCTCCATTTATGTCAAATGCCATTTTAATTGATATTCATTTCATGTTACCTAGGGCCTTATCCTCATAAATATCAAGCAAATACTTGGACCAGCATCCAAGCCACTCAAACTTCTAGCATTAGTCAGCATGCATTTCCACTTGAAACTGAAAGAGGCCAAAACTAGTGAGCACGCTTAAAATACTTCTCTCAAGCATTTTACCTTACCTCATTTTTCTAGCCTTTAAAACAAGCATAATACCAGTTTCTTACTAAGAAATACTTTCAAGATAAACAACTAATTGGAAATTATTGAAAATAGAAAAAAATAAATTTTTTTTTGTTAGGGCATCCCCACATTCTTCACAATTTCTCTAGCAGGTAAAGTATAAAAAAAATTTCAGTGTTTTTGACTTACACCTATATTCCAAAACTTTATAATTTAACAGAGTTTTTTTTTGTTTTGGTTTTTATAATGTATTATTTTTATTTTTTGTGACAAGTTCAAATTTTATAGTCAAATCTATGTACATGAAATACTGAGCTTCTGAATGGCTGGAAGTGAAGCCTGAAAGAAAAATTACAGTTCCAAGGCATTTTCAAATTTGGTTTATAAATAGATGGCTTTGACATGCCACTCACAAAAACAAAGCTATAGTTAGTTTGCCTGGAGCAGCTGCACAGCTGGGAGGAGAACATAGGCTGGCAGCCTGGCTGTGCAGCGGCCTGTGTTGTGATACACACTATCAAAGCACCAGTTAAGAAGACAGGAAGAATTAGCATTTTGGCTCCAGGCAGAGAGATAGGAAGTGGTCTTTGATTCTACACCATCCAACATGTAAGCCACTGAAGAAAAGCAAGATAAATAGATCCTTAATGGCAAGTGCCAGGTAAGAAACTGTAACGCAACTCAACTTCTTGGGTTAGGCAGGGAGACTCATGGTGAAATGACTGCTATAGTTGTAAAGCTTTTCCTCTGCTGATAACTGTGTATCTAAATAATTCATATATTTAAGTAAAATGAACAAATATACTTGGAGTAGGAATTGTGGACAGGATACCTCAGGGAATGGCACATTGTGCTTGGGACCTGACCCAGGCTTCTTGCTGTCTCTGAAGGTCTTTGCCTTGACACCAGGTGATTCCAGCCCAACCACATGGATGAATATTCTGCTATACCTGCAGTGCTCTGGCTCTCAATCAGCACAAAATGTTACAAATTTCAGATACAGCTCAGAAGTAGATCCCCATGAATTGACAGAAACTTGCTGATGACAGAAGTTAGCTCTTAGATGATCTGGGCTGTAACTTACTGAATTAACGTCCTATTGCCCTCCCTCAACTGGAACACTGAAGTTTCTTTTGTATTTATTAAATCCACATATTCAAACTGCAAAATTAAGATCCACATCCAAACTTACAGAAATCTCAGTTACTTCAACATAATTTGTTTCAAACCCATCTTTCAATTAGATTTCTCCTAACAAATAAGCCCAGTACATGCACAAAAATGAATGGATAAATCCTTGTGATATGACATCACATAGTGAATGCCATCAGAAAGGCCTTTCATACCATATGCAACAATTTTTTTTAATCAAGAAGCATGTGTCCAGCCTCTTAGTACTTCTTCCAACATTAACTTTCAGTGTAATAGATGTATATTTTGCAGTTGCAAGAGAAATTCTATGTGCCTTAGTTGACACAATACCAAGGGACTGAAAAAGAGCAAGTATCCTCCTACAGCCTGCTTACAAAAATGACATCTGAGATGCTACGTCACCTTTGCTTACATCTAGTCCATTATGTTTAAATATTTACTTTAAATAAAAACTACCACAACCTTTTCTCAACAAAGCAACCATTCTTAGCATACAAATACCTTCGTAACTCATCATGTATAAAGAAAATTTTTCTTCCTTTAAAGTACAAAGCTGATGCTGTGATACAAATGGTAGTCCACTTCTAAGTATTAAAAAATGAAAATGGAAGTTAAAACCAAGTCAACTTGCGCTTGAATTTTACTACTCAGTCCTTTCAAATCCACTTACAGGCTGAGAACTTTGACTGTCAAGACATTGCTAAAAGCACAAAGTAGCTCTTTAAACAGTGCTGAAGAAAGAGAAAGGGGGAAAAGAACTCAAATCCACCCCAACTTAAGTATTTCACATAAAAATTCAGAGTGAGTTGCAGACTCATGCCTTCCCCACCTCTTCAGATGTAATTAAAGAATTTACCAAGTTTCACACGAACTGATGATGGGGAGCTCAGATTTACAAGTCACGTTTTGGTAAATGTTAATTATTTCCCCCTAAAATCTTAAGAGAAATAAGTATATAAACAAAGGAAAGATACAGCACTCTCATTCTATCTAAGATGGACTAAGACAAAGAACTTAGACATGCCACAGTATTCAAACAAAGATGGAGACATGCCACAGTATTCAAACAAAAAGAAAATGAAAATAAAATGCCCTCATAAAATAAATTTAAGCATAAAAGGAGGGACAAACATAGCAAGCTGTCATACTGGGAATGTTTGTAACTTCATCTCTCTGATATCTGACACAAATTTATCAAGGTTTTGTTCACAGAAAATTTAGGAGAGAGTGCAGTGGCAAAATGTGCTAATCTAACGTTACTATTCTAACTGTTCTACAAGATTTTTAATATACATACCTATATTTTTACAGAGTTGACATCCCATATCCTTAAGAAAGGAGATAAAGTGACAAAGTAATAAAAGCCTGGGTTTCTGCACAATGCCTACTTTGGAGAAGGCAATGGTAGCAAAAGCCAGCAAAAGAGGGCTCTTTTAACTCCTGTTCCTCCAGCCCTCCTCATTAAAAGCTATTTAATCTAATTATTAGCAGTGGGACACCAAACAGAGGTTCTTTATGAACACAGGCAAGAAAGCACATACGAAAGAAAGAAGCAAAAGAAACAATAAGAAATTCATAGTGTAAAAAAGCTGTAACAAAATAAGCCACAACAAGTTATCCTGAATGCCACATTCGTAAAACAGTTATCAAACCAAATTAATAGTAAGCCAGTTAGAGCAAAATCTTGGACTCAATGTAAACCAATACAGAAGTCTCAATCAAGAGCAAATAGAACTAAAAGGAAACAGGAAAGAAAAAGTCATTAAGAGAGAAGTCATTAAGAACTGTAGAGACTTGTAACAAAATTATAATTGTAGTGCATAAGTATGAAGCTTTAGATTTGCAGTCACCAAACCCATATAATTGACTATTCAAGAAAACAAAGGAAAAATATAGAGGGGAGAAAGAAAAAAAAAAAAAAAAAAAAAAAAAAAAAAAAAAAAAAAAAAAAAAAAAAAACNAAAAAAAAAGCAAACAACCCAACTCCTGTAGGATAAAAAGAAATATCAAGCATTAGAAAGTTGGCTTAAAGGACTCAGTTTGCAACAGAAGCCAGGTAAACCCAGGAAAACCAAATCTCACATAGGTCCTCACTGGCACCTTCACCTTTTGTATCTGGGCTCCCCACTTGAAGAAAATGTCCCCTGGAACAGCTGGGCAGGGTGTCAGTGCCAGCTGTTCCCCACAGCCCTGTGGACAGTGCCAGCACACTGAGGGACACATGGCACAAGCACTGGTCCAGCTGCCACCCAGGAAACAAACGTGCAGAGCATGGTGAAAGGACAAGAGGTAGTGAGCACAAACTGAAACACAGGAAACTCTTGGAACATAAGATAAAAACATTTTTAACTATGAGGGTGTGGGTGGCCAGGTGCTACAGCTGATTGCCCAGGAAGGCTGTGGAACGTCCATGCTTGGAGATGCTCAGAATCTGTGGGATGTGAGCTGGCCCCTGCTCCAGCTGAGCCTGCTGTGAGCAGGGGACTGGAGCAGATGGTCACCAGAGGTGCCTGCCAACCTCAGCCTTTACTGTGCTTCTGTGAGCTTAGGGGAGATGGTGGGAACACAAGGCTTGCCAAAACGTAAGTCAGATTTTCGTTGTTTCCCCACACTTGCACTAGAATGTGAGTGTCTTACACGACAAAACTGGTTAAAAATGGTTTCAACTCCTTTTGTCCTGTGAATTAAAAATGGTTGTTTCCCAACATACTGTAGAGCTCAGTGAAATAAAAGAGGGGAGGTGAGCCACTGGCTGCATAGGGAGCTTGAGAAGGATGGAGTGGGCAATAAGACAAAAGGGCAAGGGCCAGGCAGAGATGCTTGGCTCCCCTTTACAGCTTCCATGAAAAGGCAGAGGTAGTTAGGAAGGCATATGCAATAACTACATAATTACATAAAACCATCTTTGTGATACAGTCAAATGACACTCATCACACCCTACTCTGAGGAAATAAAGATGGAGAACTCTGCATTGCAGATGAATTCTTATTTTAAAATGGTGGAGTGTGAGGGAGGAAAAATAGAAATTTGCTAAGCACAGAAAAAGTGAGTAGTCTCTGTATAATTGGAAATAAAAATACATTAAATACTATTTCATTAGTGCTCTCCTTTGAGCTCCAGAAAGAAAAAATATTATGCTTATCAATGACACATTTATATTCACAAAAATATAAATGTATCCATGCATTTTTAAAAATAATTTAACACTAATGTCTAAAAATAAGAATAATACAGAAAATAATTCTTTACAATATTAAACACTTAAGAGTTCTTTACATCCACAGAAAGTGCTGTATGAACAGTAACTAATTGTGGTAGGCAAAAATATGCTGACTTTGACTGCATTATTACCAACTCCAGATTCAATCAGAACTAGAGTGTGTTGGCAATAACTCAGGAAATGACAATTTGCTGGAAGAGATCGAAAAATTAAAGCACTAGGCACACTTAGAGATCCATAAAATAACTGTCACCAAAAAGTCAGTATGTTTATTTTTAATTATATGCAGATTGCATCTAATGCCAATAAAATGAAAAGTGGTTCTATCATTTGGGCAACTCATCATTAGAGCTGAATTTTAACAGAGCTCCTTTGGCATGTGGAGAAATCTGCTGGTAGCCATGTACTGCCTTACAACTTTTCTCTTTAGCCTTCAAAAGGATGTAAATGCACAATCTTTGTTATAAACATTTCTTCCCTCTTACCAGTGGCTGAAAGTATGAAACAAGCAGCAGTAAAGAGAAGTATTATCAATGCATAAAGCAAATAAAAGTAACATACCAGAAGAATGACTGACAGACTCCAAGCTGCACCACTATAGGAGTAGATGGATTTTGACAAATGTTTCCAAGGATCAGATAAAATAAACACTAAAAAAACAAAACAACTCCCCCAAAACCTGAAATTAATTGATCTAGTTCAAATCTAAAATACATATTTAAGTCTTATGCATCACTTCTACCTCCCTTTTCATCTTAAACTTCCAGTGTAATAAAAAGCAAGTCATACACATGCCTTACATCCACAAGGTATGGTACACGTATGCCAAGGACTCTGTCTTCAGCTTCTCTGTTCATTCTTACAGCACAATCTTCAGGCCAGCACAGTGTTTAAGCTCTCTGCATGAGCTAGCAAGGGTGTGCTTTGATTCTGCAACTTTTTTGCACAATATTAATCATAACTCAGCAAGCTATAACCAAACTTTTTCAGATGCACCAGTGCCAATGTTAATGCAGTATGACACAGCAAATGTTAGAAGCTGACCAGCTTTAAAAATACTGAAGTAGAATTATATTTGAGGAGGTGATACTGAAAAACCTGTTTGTGAATCCCAGTATTTGTGAAAAGCTGTCTTCCAGTTTTCCTTAAGGATAGAATACTGACAAAAAAGAACCTAAGTTTAGAAATGCTGAAACTCTTAAATCACAAACTGCAATAATGATGTGTTCGTATGTTTCATAAGAAACGCTTCTGCATTCCAAGAAAATAATTATGACTTCCAGAACCATCAAAACACAGTAATTATAACACTAATTACTCCAGTGAATCCAATGCCAACTAAAACTATGCTATTAATTCCATCGTAACTCTCAAACACACCAATTTGGACTGGATCTCCCTTATACATTCTATAAGCACATTGTTAATTACTTTTATTTCCCATGAAAGAACAATCACCTGACTTAAACTTTGGTTATAGTATCATGTTTGTAATTCCATGTTTAGGTGGTTGAACGATTACTTCTTTAGTTAATCATTAATTGATAGCACAGTATTAACTTCATTCAGCCAACTACATAATACATGACTATTTTCAAGTATGGACTAAAAACTGCAAAGTGTGTCCTAAAATTTTCAGACTTACTTTAGCCTCAGAAAACCACATACCTCTGCCTCTCAGCCATTTACTGTTCTGACACATCTGTGTGCATTTCTCCTGCAAAAGATCACACTGGTTTAAACAGACACTGCTACAAATAGGAAGTGACTACCAAATTTATAGAACAAGGTATTATACTGTTCAAGGCATTCCAGCAATCTGTTTACTGTACTCTTAAAAGTATTGTTCCAGTTTTGAAGAGAGCTCTGCCTGCATTAATTTGGTCTGTGGTTACAGAGGCCAAACTGTTTTGCATAAAGTAGAAAGCTGCTTAAGACTGCAATACTTCCAGCCCCTGGCCTCATAAAGTATGTGCACATTCTCAGAAGGCTCTTAATGAGTAAGCTCTGCAGGGATCTGGCTTGCCATGTGGTTGGGGCTTCTTGGTTTCAAGCTGCCAAAATGAAGTTAGACATTTTAAATGTATCTGTCATCTTTTCAGTGCTATCCTAGGGTGTCATTGCTTCAGCTGGCATAGAACAGGATGAATCTTGGCTTCACTGAGTCAAGATATCACACCATTGTGAACAGTTGTTTAAATTACAACTGTCTGCCTTCATAGTAGTAGCTTATTTCATAGCACTCTGTGGTGTTCTTTCCACAACAAATTACAGCAAATAGCTTCGAGGTAAATTCCACTTCAAAAATAAAGAAACTCCAGAAGTACATATTCAGTCTTTATTTTATTAAAACAAGATTTGTTGTGCTGAAGGAATGAATGAATTTGTAACTGCAAAACAAACAAGGAACAAAACCTTTGCTTCTGGGCATGTTCAGAACTGTGCTATTACAAATTTTTCTGAAAAATATTATCAGAAATGCTGCAATTCAGCAGATATAACATTAAAGGCAAAAATTCAGTGATTTTAGTTACATTAGTGAGAGAGATACATTTTACTTTTTCTATCTGTCCCCAAAACACCAAAAGCTGAAAAACCTTTATTTCCAGTAAGAATTCAGATTACTTTGTTCTCAGGCAGAGTGACCCTAAGGGAAAAAGAAAGGAAGACTGGCAAAGGAATTAAGAATCATCATCCCACTTCTGTTCCACATTATTAAGTGAAGTAAAGCAGACTCCCAGGCACAGGAGTACCTGTGCCAACCTGCCCTCTGCCCTTCTGACTGGGACAACATCTTCTTCTGTCACCTGTCACTGATTTACTTTCTAACAGAACATATTGCCCTGACATTTAGCTCTATACAACATAAAAGAAGAAATCCAAGTACATGACTGAGAAAAGCAATGGAAACAATAAATCTGAAATAAAATTAGGAGAAGATACAGAGAAAGAACATCCAGCAACAGCACTGGATGAGTCTGCAGTATTGCTGTATCCTTACAGAACCACATTGTGTCAAATGACCACAGGCAGAAGAGATAGACAAGCACATAAAGAATTACAACAACAAGTAAAATTATTGCAAAATACATTATCAATAATAAGAACATGAAAACCACAAAACATATTCTCATTTTGGCACAAATTTAACATGAAACTTAAAACACAATTTCAGGTGAAGCCATAGGCTCCTTACAAACAGAAATACCTCATTTATCTGAGTCCCAGAGAGAAAAATGGAGACAAACCTGTCAGGAAGAACAAGAGAGCAAAAAATCCTATCAGAAAATTAACTGAAGAACTGAAAGGTGCAAGTGTCAGATATCTAAAGTTTTAGATAACTGCTATTTTATGTTTGGTTGGCACCTGACACAATATGACTGGATCACACTCGTGGTTCACAATACTAGTCAATAATAAAATTCTATCTGCTTAGAATAAGACTGTTTTTAAAGCTTGAATGAGTACTTTAAGAGGGCAAAGATTTTTTTAAAATTATGAAATGTAATAAAATATATAATAAATACTACAAAGTTACAGGCCAAAATTGCATTTGTATTGAAGAAGACATGGTAACTTTTTTCTCAACTATTAAAGAAGGTACTGGTCTTAACTGCTGCCAATTTAATTCAAAAAGCATGACTTTATTCCTCTCTACTCCAGGTCTTTTCTTGCTTCTCTATATTAAGACATGCAAACATACTGACAAAACATTTTTGTCCACTAATATTACAAGAACTGGTCCCCCTTAAAAAAAACAAAAGAAAAACCAACCAAACAAACAAACAAACAAAAAAAAACAAAAAAAACCAACAAAAAAAACAAACCACACACACAAAAGGAAAAAAGAAACAGAAATAGCACCTGAAAACAACCAACCCGCCCACCAATTTTCGAGAGAAAGTATTTCAGTTCTCAAGTTTGCCATTTGTGTAGACTTCACAGTCATGTTTTGAAGTATTGGCCACACTGCTAATGAAACAATGTTCTACTCCATAAGGGCAGAAACTGTATAACTTATCTAACAGGAAAGTACTTGCCTATTTTGAGACACCAGAATATCTCCATCTTGCACATGATATTGAGTATCTCTGCAATATTTGGTTTTGCAAATATGTTCATCATTCTCTTTCCAAAGCAGTTTCTGCATTTACTTCTCATATCACAGTCTTTCCTCTTTTTCCTAGTGGTCATTGAGCATGCACAGAAGAGGTTTTTGAACACTCTGAAGCGAGGCACAGATTAACATCCAAGCCTACAGTAAACCTTATTTTGACAATGTCAACCACAGCAATGTTTCCAGACTTGTACCTCAAGTCTTATTCTTCTAATAAATTCTTACATTTCATACTTTTTTTTAAAAATTTTTTATTTTTTTAAAGGAAAATATATAGTTACTTACACTTTTATTTAAATATAACATTCTTCTTCTAAAAACCTCACCCTG
>WEIU01013962.1:18773-36984 GCA_013389925.1 Aegithalos caudatus | reverse complement strand
TAAAAGAGCTGGCAGAGATGGAGCAGGGAAAGAGAGGTTTGATGCCAAATTTCTTTACTTAATGCAAATATAAACCCCCCTGGGTAATAATTTGACATTCTTCAACAAAGACACACTCTACTTTTGAAATATTCACCATTCTTTTATTTCTTATAACCTTAAGAAAATTTGTGAGGAATGTGAACTGTTTTGGTTTTTGTCTTCCTATGATGGCAGAGACTTATTTATAGCCAGGAACTGCAGGACAGTTCTCACGTGGCTGCTGAAAATTAAAACAGCATGTAGAGTTTTGTTTTGTTTTGATTTTTTGCCTTTGCCGCTACAATCTCTCCCTGCGTTCCCTAAACCCTTGTTATTGTAACCAGAGCCACATTTTGCATTGCTACAATTGCAGGGTTATGTAAATTCCAAAGGCTTTAAAGGAAAGGGCCTGTAGATTCTACTCTGGGACACAGGGAAGTTGACACAAACAGTTATGCCAACATCAAGGGAGAGAAAAAGGTATTCATAAATTCTCAAGAGACAGGAAACCTAAGTCTCAGCCTCAGCATCAATCTGAAGTTATCTAAACCTTTAGAACTTACTGGTTGCATTTAAATTGATTGTCCTCTCATTTTCAGTGTTGTGCTTTGCTAGGGCCAGGAAAATTTCCCTCAATCACTTCTGAAAAATCTTCATATGTTCTCTGTCACTTTTCACCAGTGTGTACTGGTTTACCCAGCACAGCCAACAAATGAAAGTTCTACGGGTATAAATATTTTCAGATCCAAGGAACTGTATTTTTACAATGATGATAAAAATGTGTTTGCTGAAATACTTTGCTTCAGTCATGATTATTTTTATATTAAAAAGAATATCACAATGAAAGAGAAAACCCATACTCATAAAAGTTGTCAAGGTAAGAGCGTGCACCTGATCCCCTGCAAGCCGTCTTCAGGGCACTTAGGGTGGGAAGAAGTGTGATACAAGTTACACATCTGTGCCCTTCTGAGTAACCAAGTTGTAATGCTGACTTTACCTGTGTGTTTCTGTGTGGGCATGGGCAAGCCAATTCATGTCTCTGACTCTGTACTCTCTAAAAGAGGGATAATAATGCCTGACTCAGACTCAGAAGGTTCTGCATAAGCTCATCTTACTCTCCATTGTTTAGACAACTAAGTTAAATGAGAAAAATATTCAGCCCACTTCTCCAGACTTGCTTCTATTTAAGTTCTATATCACCATTAGATAAATCATGTTTAGATGTCAGAAAAAAACTAGATTACATTATTCCTGAAGTACGTGGAGGTTTTGCTTAGCACACTGCACCCCAGTCACTGGAGTGTGCTAATGAATTTGTGAAAAGGTGCAGTCAGAACTACCTACCCAATTCAGCTGACACTATAAGGAAGAATGAGGCTGTGTTGCCACTCCAACATGATGATTTCTATAGCTGTTAAATTTCCTAGTAAACATTAAACTTACTGCTGTGGATATTAAAAAAAAANAAAAAAAAAAAAAAAAAAAAAAAAAAAAAAAAAAAAAAAAAAAAAAAAAAAAAAAAAAAAAAAAAAAAAAAAAACAAAAAACAAAAAAAAAAAACCAAACAAAAACAGCAGTGCTTGCTGCATTGTTCACACACATCTTTGGTGTAAAATCAGTCATAGTAAGTGAGATACAAAATTAAGCACTGGCTAAAAATTTGCAACCAGGTAGGTCAATTCAACAAGCATTCCAAGCAACCTCCAAGCTGTGATATTTCAAAAACAATCATTACAGTTGAAAAGATGCTTTCAATAGTGTATCCCACTCACCTGTAGTTACTGTCACTTCACAGGTGACAATAGCTATTATCATTATAATAGTGTAGCTGTTTAAATCTGATCATGGAAGACAAGACCCACCTCTTAAGGTGCAGCTACACAACAGTCCTGCACAGCTCAGAAGTTTCTACCGGTCTGGCATGTGTGTTTATTTACTTGGAGCCAGGAACTGCCCTGTGGAGCTCTGATCCTGATCATCATGGTGACCTTGGGCAAATGACTGAATGCCTCTGCACCCACAACTTCTTTTGAAGTCAACTGGTGAATGGATATGCTCACCAGTTCTGAAGAAAAACCCAAGCCCTACAGCCAAAGCCAAAATCTGTTTGAGCTGAGGTGTTTTGGGTCACATAATAAATTATATAAATTTTTAACACAAAAACTGAAGCATCAACAGATAAAAAAAATATTTTTGTAAATATTGTGGTTTTGTAAATGTCGTAATTGTACCAGTAGAACCCAACTCCCAGACACAGAGCAGTGGAGTCCCAAGGGAACATAAATATTAACACTTTTTTGGAAGATGACATTTTGTTCAGAATCTTTGTTGAGTCAGAAACAAGCAACCATAAGACAAAGAGAAACTAGAAATCAAAGTCAGCTATATTAGGCTGTGTCCCATTCTTAGTGTACCTAATCATAAGTATCTGAGAACTATCTATATTGCTGAACTAAATAAAGTACTGAGCAAAATTGTTAATTTATTTCATAAATTATGCTTTCTGATCGTCTAAACTGTTGTGGTTTTTTTTTTCCTTACAGATTAATACTTTACTGCTCAAGAGCCCTGTGGAGCACAGACAAGAACCTCTGATAACCTATAATATCAAATTCCCCAGATTTTGTTCTTAGACCTGATTCATAATTGATACATGCCTCTAAGTGACCAGCACTGCTTCATATACCTTTCATCAGAGTATTAAGCAAGATGGAGTTTGCTTAGCTTTTGGGACTCGTGAATCTGCAGCCTATAATTATTGGCCAAACCAGCATCATAGCTCTTACCTACAACTCATTAGTTTCCTTGAGCTGTTAAAGCCCTTCGTTACCCTCCACCCCTGCATACTCAACAGATATTACTTGGCTCAGCACAATTAGCAAAGCAGGCAGGACAAGGAGTCACTTAGTCACCACTGACACATTTTACAACAGAGAACCTTTGGTAGCTGAGACGTCAAACAAGGCAAAAAAAAGTCATAAACACTGATAAATATAACCTTCTGACACATCAGAAAGGCCACTTAAAGAAGAAGTCTAAAAAAATCCTTGTACTGATACCAAATGACAGCAAGAAAATAAAAGGCCTCTGTTGGCCCAGTGGTTCAGTGTGGTGAGGTTTAGTTTGGCCCATCTTAGATCCTCAGTGCTATGATATTCCTCTGCTGCATAAAGAAAGGAGGACAAAAAGAATGAACAATGGTAAACACATGGGTAGAAGCCACATAGTAAAAAAAAAGCAAACCAAGCCTAACAACAAAACCCCTTCAATAAGCAGGAGTAGAATAAAAGTAAAATTAGAACAGTTCAGTTGGAAGGCACCTACAATAATCAGCCCAGTTGCCTGATTGCTTTAATGCTCTCTAAGGGTGCAACAGAGGTGAATTTCAAAAGGCAGACTTGCATTGTCCTCTCGACCTGCTGCAATCAGCTGCACCCAAAAATATCTGGAGGGAAAAAGACACCTGACACAGACATGGTAAAAATGACCCAAACTAAGAAGTAGCAACTCTGAGGGTGTGGGAAAGTCTGCAAACAAATCACTGGGTGTGTCAGATACACAGACGCTGGTATAATGCGGTGATTACTGTGTATCAGTGAGTATGTAAAAGTGAGATTGGTGTTTTAAGAGACANTTGGTGTTTTAAGAGCCAGGCACATTGACCGCTGAACAAATTCCAGTCTGGCTGCATTTGCCTAGGAGCTGTACAACATTTGCTGTGACCCTAAAGCTGCACAGGATGTTCAGAGATAACTGAAGCCCGGAGCTACTAAACAAATCCAGCGTGGCATCTAATTCTACATGGAGATTTTCTAGACTAAATATCACAGAACTAGGAAAACTGCTTCTGTGACACCCATGACTGAATTTCTCCATGAGATTCACTGAGGCTACAGGGCCCATTATTTCCCACCCTGCTAGCATCACAAGATGCAGCATGTATGATCCACATCAAATGGCAAAATTCAGCCCTAGAAACATCTCTCCAAAATGGTGGTGAGAAGCTTTAAAATTCCAAATGCAACAAATATAGGAACCTAGAGAGCTCATGGATTTAAGTTCACAGTCTGTACAGAAAACCTAAGAAATAAAACTTACAGTTCTGTGCAGCTGTGGNGAGTCACTTAGTCACCACTGACACATTTTACAACAGAGAACCTTTGGTAGCTGAGACGTCAAACAAGGCAAAAAAAAGTCATAAACACTGATAAATATAACCTTCTGACACATCAGAAAGGCCACTTAAAGAAGAAGTCTAAAAAAATCCTTGTACTGATACCAAATGACAGCAAGAAAATAAAAGGCCTCTGTTGGCCCAGTGGTTCAGTGTGGTGAGGTTTAGTTTGGCCCATCTTAGATCCTCAGTGCTATGATATTCCTCTGCTGCATAAAGAAAGGAGGACAAAAAGAATGAACAATGGTAAACACATGGGTAGAAGCCACATAGTAAAAAAAAAGCAAACCAAGCCTAACAACAAAACCCCTTCAATAAGCAGGAGTAGAATAAAAGTAAAATTAGAACAGTTCAGTTGGAAGGCACCTACAATAATCAGCCCAGTTGCCTGATTGCTTTAATGCTCTCTAAGGGTGCAACAGAGGTGAATTTCAAAAGGCAGACTTGCATTGTCCTCTCGACCTGCTGCAATCAGCTGCACCCAAAAATATCTGGAGGGAAAAAGACACCTGACACAGACATGGTAAAAATGACCCAAACTAAGAAGTAGCAACTCTGAGGGTGTGGGAAAGTCTGCAAACAAATCACTGGGTGTGTCAGATACACAGACGCTGGTATAATGCGGTGATTACTGTGTCTCAGTGAGTATGTAAAAGTGAGCTTGGTGTTTTAAGAGCCAGGCACATTGACCGCTGAACAAATTCCAGTCTGGCTGCATTTGCCTAGGAGCTGTACAACATTTGCTGTGACCCTAAAGCTGCACAGGATGTTCAGAGATAACTGAAGCCCGGAGCTACTAAACAAATCCAGCGTGGCATCTAATTCTACATGGAGATTTTCTAGACTAAANCAAGATGCAGCATGTATGATCCACATCAAATGGCAAAATTCAGCCCTAGAAACATCTCTCCAAAATGGTGGTGAGAAGCTTTAAAATTCCAAATGCAACAAATATAGGAACCTAGAGAGCTCATGGATTTAAGTTCACAGTCTGTACAGAAAACCTAAGAAATAAAACTTACAGTTCTGTGCAGCTGTGGTTGTCCCATTGCAAGCAAGCAAGAGAACAAAGAGATAGAGAACACACTAAAAAGCACATACCACAAGTTAATGGCAGTGGTCAGCCAGCAGAAGCAAGCCCAAGCCCAATTCTTCAGTAAAAGACTTCCTAATGGAAGTCAAAGAGTTTCCCATTTCTCTGGAGGCGCTGCCCCTCCAGTCTGGCACCAAACAGTCCAGCTCCCTCTAGCTTCTTTGTGAATTAGGTTTGTTCCTGAAGGAGCTTAAGAATCCTGAGAGACCATGACTAAAAAAAGGTTCAAAGAAAAAATGAAAGTTGCCTATCTCTCTCCTCCACGGTGTAACCACTTAGCACTGAGTACCCAAAACTGAAGACAGTGTCCCCAGTGTTGTTTCAGCCTAGCTCAGAGACATGTTTCCTCAGCAGGCTATTTGGATCAAAGACTTCAGGCAACATCCCTCAAAGAAAAGACAAGGCAAAACACAGAGGGTACTTTTTCACCATCTGCTTCCATTTTAATTTGCTGCACTCCCACATGTCACCAGAGTCTGTAGAGTGGTCAGTTGGATTCTGGGTCGTGTGCATTCATGGCAGTGTAAGACTACAAGGTCATCACATCCTGTTTCCTACAATCATAGACAGCTGTGTAATAGACATGTAGTCCTCCAGTCTCCACAGCACATTTATTCCAAAACTATCACACATTAACATAAGGCTTTCAAGTGACCAATGGGAAACAATTAGATAAATATTGCAGTCTGAAGTGAGGTGGCAATTTTCATTCTTAGTTTAAAGCAGCTGACAATGACAAATTAGATATTTCATTGTACAGAGGTATAATATCATCGTCCATGATCTCTGTTAACTGATTCTAGAGATTATAAAATTTAGTCCTCTCTGTGGATAAAAATACATAAAGGTAGAGATAACTTTTTATTTATGTTGAGATTAGAAAAAAAAACCCTAAAATATTGAAATGCATGTAATCTGAATTGTAGGTTGACATGTCTTGCAGAAATCAAAGCCAGTAACTGAAAAGCTGATTGTCAAAACTAATGAAGTGGCAAGCTTATATTGCTTTTTGATAAAAGTACAGTGATACTATATGAAAATGTTATTACATTATGATAGGTCAACTGTAATTTGTATTTACAGTATTTCCTTAGATAAGGCTCTACGCTGACAGATATGTAACTCAGAAAGAGTAGGGGCCCCTGGAGATATCCCAGTAGATGTGAACATACTAAGCATCACCACTGAAAGTAAGCAGGGGATGAGACAGCGAGGAGTCACTTGCTAAATTTTGCCTCTGATTAAACAGAAAATGTGTCATGAACGGCACAGTAGGGCATTTATAGCGTAACACATGTCCCCCAGCAGGTACACGAAGCTATTCTGGGTAAGTCCAGACACAGCTGGAAAACAATTCATGGGTCCCCAAGGAAAATTTCAGAAATTTTCAGTCAGAAAACGCATCTGTTTTTCTCCCTATAACTTAGTAATGGTGAGTGCCAAAGACATTCTAACATTCACACAGACTGCCTGAATCCTGCTGATGATGAAAGGCTAAGGTCAAGCTTTGTACTTCTGGCATTGGCAACACATTTCAGGGCCTCTACCACAGAGCCAGAGAGATTCACTCATTGGGACGCCTGACCCACAGGGCAGTAAAAGTATGAAACAAGCAATGAGGGCAAGTTCATATCTCAGTAGGGCACAGTTGGAAGACAGTTCATATTGGCAGGGCCCTAGCCATGGTTATTACTCTATCCCTGCAAAACAGTGCAGGAGGATGCTGACACATCAGAGCGCAAGCGAGAACAAAACCAACTGTCTCTCTGTGCACTCAGCTGTTCGAAACAGTTTAATTGGTTCCCGCTGTATACACGGCTGCAAAAGTAGCAAAGGACTGAAGTCCCCTCATGTTTGGTCAAGATCTTGCTTTCTTTCATCTGTTGTGCAGATGCTGATGAGGGTCACCTGCCTGGAGGGGGTCAGGATTCTGCCAAATGGATTTTAGGAGGGTACTCACAGTCCAGGCATCCCAGCTTAATGGTCAGTGACTCAGTAAGAAAACCAAGATTGTCTGCACTAGTGGATGGCTCCATTCCTAAAGTTTGTAAGGAGGAATGATATCCTGGAAAAACTTCTCTACAGATCTATGCTGTTTTATCTAACAGATAAACCCATTTCATCTAGTAGAGAAATTATAACCATTATCAGCAGTACCTAAGTTCCATACTCTCAGTGCAGGCAAAAACCTAAATGAAGTGTGGAGTGTAGGAAGAACTGGAGATTGCAACTAAAGGCTTTGGGAAGATATGAGGGAGGGATAAAAAAAGGAGAGAAGTACCCACTCTGCAATAGGGTGACATTCTTGCATTCTGGGAGAGGTATGATTCTGGTGAATATATGGCTTATCTATAGACAAGAGACTAAAGCAACATAAAAATGATTATGTTATAATATTTTAATTAGTAACCTTGGCTTTTCTACACTAACACTTTAGAAGACATAAAAATATCTGGAAAAAATGGGTCTAACCTAGCTGCAGTGAGAGTACCTAAGTGATAGTACAGACTCCCATTAGTTTACAGGCATCTGAGAAAGTTGTGCCTCAGTTTCCCAAAGTGCTAAATCCACTAATATTTGTAAAGTGCTTGGTAATTTTTCAGATGAAAGTGCTGAACGTAAACAATAAATTGCTGACTTTATCTGCTATATATATGTGATTTATCCTCACATTTTTATACATGTATGATTGCAGACAATAAATATTCTCAACATTTAACTTCTGGTCAAATAGGAGCAGTCCATTGATATGACCCAGCTCTATCAGAAACAATCTGACTAATGGTCATACAATACCCACAGCATTCAAGTTTTTTCTTAAACCAATGGAAAGTACAGAACTTGCTGTATTGTAGGCTGATGATTTATTGACTACATGTCTTCAGAGGGAATGGACTGTTGTAAAACACTTGGGGGAAAACAATGGATTTATGTAAAAGGGAAATCATGTTACAGCTCTAGAAGAGTCCAGGAAATTTCTATGCAAGGATCAGCAGAGACAAAGATGCTTAAACAGTTCCCCAGTTGTTTTATTCCTTCTTGAAAAGGTTGTTTGCTTTGACCTGACAAGCAAAGGAGCAGAATTGGCAGGCTGATGCAGAACAACATGGATTCCCATGTATTTCTGTCATAGCCTTCTGGAGATTTGAAAGAAAACAGATGGCAGTGCAGGACCAAGAGCGTGCAAAGAGATTAATGATTTTTAAAGACCAGCATGATTTACTTAAAAATATCCTAATTTTTTTTAATTTTATTTTTAAAGCACTGAGCTTTCCTGGAAAATTTAAGAACTCAAAATATTTGTTAGTTACAAAAGTATCAGCAACAATATGCTACTGATGAGTATGCCTATTTGAAATGTTTGAAGAAATATTTAAACGCAAAAGAAAATACAAAACATCTCTAAAAAATAACTAGAAAAGTCTTAGCAAATTAAATCTTTTCTGGAAAATGGTCACTCTTTGTAACCCACTTTTCAACTTGGGAATCAGCAGAGGTACTGATCCCTTTTTTCAATGTCAAGAAGACACAGATAGTGCTAAAAATGAAGGTATAGTTTCTTCACGTGCATTCTTGACACTTAAAGGAGTCCAAAATATGAATAAGTTTGTGGAGGTTTGTGATGTGTCTGGTCAGCTTCCTCAGTCTACATCTTACAGATATGACTTCTTCTCTCCCCTGGAAAGCTGAAACATCAGAGGATCTTCACATTGCTTCTCTCACAAAGACCACAGGAATATAAAACTGACTACACAGAGTCAGAAGTCCATCTAAACCAGTACCATATTTCCAAGTAAAGGTCAGCTGCAGATGTTTAGGGAAAGCATATAAAAATACCAACTATAGTCAGATCCCACCCCTGCTTAATCCTTTCCATTGTTCAGGACTTGCAGATGGGAATATAGCCAGATTGTCATTTTTAATAGCTACCAGTGGAACCATCCTTCAAGATTTTTCACCTCTTCCCACAGCTTTGTCTTAGGAGAAGAGAATATTGCCCATGTGCTCTTAAATCTTCAAATGTATACTTGCATGATTTCTTCACAATAAATCCAACCTGGATATGGCAGAAATGTTTCTTCTCTTTCATGTGTCGGTGTTTGTGTATTTATTTTATGAAACTGTCCTGGGAACACATTTTCACATCAAATCTTATAATGTTAAATTGGACCTGATAATATTCTTCAAAGAGGAAGAGGAGACTGTACAAGCTTCTATCTCTTAAGACTTCACAGCTCATTAATCCAATTCTTTAAGAAGCTAAAAAGATTGCTCCTCCAAAGAGCAAACAAAATGGAAAGCACCCCAAATCAGGCTTGTTCACTGTCTTGAATAATAAAAGCTGTAAAACAGTAGAAATGAGTTCTTGTTTATGCCTCCTTTATAGAGGTACTATACCAAGGAGACAAAACAGACTTGTTGGGTCTCACAAATCAGCTTTGTCCCCATTTCAAAGAGCTAGGCTGGCACATACATTGCCTGGACTTTATTCATTTTGGGACACAGTGAAGAGAAAAATACTCTCCAATGAAAACAAATGTGAACTTCAAAATTCATGAGCAGAAATATCAGCTTCAGCAATTATTACTGGGAAGACAGCAAGCACTTGTTATTCAGGGAGGCAGCCTATTTCTGGTTGCCAAAGTTTTTCTCAGTTTCTCAAGGTTACCTCTATTTCCATTTTCACACAGTCTAAACATCCTTCTGATCTCCAGCTCCCATTCCTTGAATTCCAGCAAGTCTTCTGATCTCATCCCTTTCTTATCTACTTCCTTCTTTTTACCTTAAGTCTTTAATTTTCAACTCCAGAAAAGCCTTATCACTCGTATAAGCCTGCTATACTGTCAGAATAACTTTTCTACTAAATCAAAAAACCCTGAGCTTCTCCTGGTCAGTTTTGCTATTCCATACTTACAGAATCACATAATAACAGAACATCCTGAGTTGGAAGTGGCCCACAAGGATCATTTTGAGTCCAGCTCCTGGCCCTGCCTGGGACCATCCCCAAGAGTCACACCATGTGACAAACGTCCAAACACTTCTTGAGCTCTGTCAGGCTGGTGCTGTGACCACTGCCCTGGGGAGCCTGTTCCAGTGCCCAACTGCCCTCTGAGTGAAGAACCTTATTTTTTAATATCCAATTTAAACCTCCCCTGATACAACTTCAGGCTGTTCCCTCAGGTCTTGTCACTGATCACCACAGCTTTTTGTCCTGTGTCTAGTAAACACTCCTACTGTCAGAGACACCAGAGAGATCACCAGAGAAGCCAAAATCTCAGGTGTTGAAATTCCATGAGGAAGACTGAAAATATAAATCTAACAGGGAGCATGAATGTTAAGCAACATACAAACCAGACACAAAGCCTCAGGGAGGGAAAACCTTGTTTGACCTTCACCAGGTACCCATTTAACACAGAGCACTCACATAGCTTGAGGCTGCTCTACCAATAGCACTGCTCAGGGTGTGATGTGTTCATGTGCATGTGCCTACGTGGTTCTCAGTAAATCACAGCTGGGCACCTCGTGTCAAGAGAAATAGACCACGAGGACAGGACTGACACACCAAAGCTCATGGGAGCTTCCAGTAACATGGGAGACATATGTCTGTTGCTTCCACCACTGTGAACCAGCAGCAGTTTCACAGGCTTCAGAGAGTTACTCGGCTGTAAGGAGTCTCTGAGCAGAATCAAATGCACTCTGTAGATTTGCCCAAGTCCCTCGGCTAGCATTTCAGAAACAGCTTATAATTTTGGCTGCCTCAATTTTTGAGTGTCTTGGTGTCTTAAAGGACACTAAAAATATAGAGCCAAAATTACAGGTTACTTTGCACAACTTGGGCCTCAGTTTCTCTGTACTAAGTTCTGATGTAACTTGGACTTACTTAGAACTGAAGCATGGACTAAGTTTCTTGAACAATAGAAAATTTTCCCTAGATGAGAGCTGACTTGCACTCTCTATATCTCAGATCACTCAGGTCGCAAGATAATTCCTTGGCCTGATATTGACAGAGGCTTGTGCCTAACAGAAGTAATGTCATTGTTAAGTGGAATTGCAGAAATATGAAAAATTATTCAGACCTACTGCATGTTAGTATGTATACTGAAAACTACCAGTTTTCTGCACATGCCTGAATTCGAAGGAATGTGATATTAGGGATCACAACTGGCAAAAGGAAAAGCCACATGAGACACCACTGTCAATAATCAACAAACCAAAAAGCATGGGAAAATACACATAAACTCTTTCATCCAATGAAAATAAGAGCAGTCAGCTTTCTTTTAATTTAGGAACATGCTGTGCTTGCCTGGGGGTTGCAAGGGCAGAGAAGGGAGAGGGGGTCAGCTCTCCGTAGGACTGACCCAGGTTTGAAAATTCACAGCAACTAAAGTGCTGAAAGCCAAGCCTCCCACACATCCTTCCCCTAAGTGTCAGGAAATAGTGTCCCCTGATTGCTCAATCTCTAAGTCAGATGGCTGGCCTGGAGGGACTAGATGGGTTTCTCGGATACCATTGGACCTTGGGGGAATTTTATATCGACTAAAGCAGATGGAGCAAAGGCAAACAATTTTGGAGATCCCTTCAAGATGCTATTCAACTCCTGATGAGCCTCTCTGCCAATGAAGTACAGTAAGTTCACCCCATATCTGTAAGAAAAATTTTTGTGACTGATTTTCAGGATGAACAGAACTACAAATAAGAAGCACAACTAAAACAAACAGCAGTGACAGCAGTAGGCAAGTGATATGGTGTGGTAAAGCCACTAGGATATCCAGGGAATTTGCTAACTCAGCTCTCTGAAACCATGAGACCTTACTTCGTAACACATAATATAGACTTTTAAAACCTCAGGGTTACACTGACTGTCATAAGCTGCAGCAGGCAATAGCTTTCTGTTCCACAAAACAAAACTGAAAAGATGCCTGCCTTGTCCATAGTCCATATTGAGTGTTTGTTCTTTTTTTTTTTTTTTTAAATCTTGCTTCCAGGGTAAGTCCATCCATAGACGAACTAGTAATTTCCTGGCTGGTATAATCTCATCCAAATTCAAGGATGCTAAACCCCATGCATTCTCATTGGAACTGAGTTTATGTTCTGGCAGATCAGTATCTCCCATCCCATCTTTCTTCTCAGCCTTCCATTCAGTGTACAGCTTTCCTGTTGAACGACAGCTGGTAGCCCACAGGGAATTTCCAGACTTGCAAACCCCTGCAGGTAGTGTTGCTAACCCATTGGATGCTGAACTGAAGGAAAGAGAGAGGAATAATGAGACAGATGGGTACCAATCAGATAAAAACACTGCAAATATGGAATTATCTGCTCCTTAGTTCCTCTTCTTACCCTCTCAGCTTTTAGCAGTTCTGAATATATTAGTCCTGTATTGCCTAAAGTACTTCAGAGACACTAACTGTTGAACCAGGTAAAAAGTGCTTCCAAATACTTGCCTTGGCTGTGATGGCTCCCAATTTTTTTTTTTTTATTGGGGCATAAAGGTTTATAACAAGTTGCTACATTCCTTAAGAACTTTTTTTCTTTTACATTGCTGGCCAATGTGATTAGGCTTTTGTTAAGAAAAACAGCTCCTTCTTGAAAAAGGAGTTGCTAGGCCCACTGGAAACAAAATCTAGTAAGAAATAAATGGAGTAGAGGGAAAAATTCTGATATTTCACAGCAAAGAAGCTCAGATCCCAATATGATTCCTTCCAACTCTGAAGACTTTTCTTCCAAAGTACATCCCTGCAGGATCTGCTTTTGAGAACTCATACTCCCTTATACATGCATCAGTACAGTTGCTTACTCTCCAGCTCATGATTTGCATAGCATGGCATAGCATGGCATCCCTTAGTGGGGATTATGCTTTGACAACCTGCCCAGTAAAGGCTACCCCCATTACATGAGCCAGCACGGTGATTACATGAAGCTGCAGCTGTTTTCAGCAGAGCTAACTACCCTTGCTCAATTTCATTATGCAGTGGAAATCCCAGTAACACTCCCTCCTCCTAGTCCTCAACTTTCCTCCTTTATTTCCTTCTCCCTGCCCCAATAACCCACTCTGCCACCCTCAAGAGGAAGAATAGTTGCAGACTTTTTCCATTATCAAAACAGCCTGATTCAGGGAATGCTGACTTGCAGCAGCCTTTCTTGTTCAGCTCGTTGGCTGAAGCCAACTGCTAACAGCATGGGGCATCACATTGTGCAATTCACATGGCTTCTGCTCCTCAGCCCAGCTTTGTGTTTATGCTCAAGGGCATCATCTCTCCTTCCAGCAACTGCACAGGCCAACAATGCTCCCGCTGGCCAAGAGTTTTCTACAGTTACAAGTGCTTTCAAAGTGTGTCATCTTCATGCAGGAGGCCTCAAACTGTTCCTGGGGAAGCAAGCTGCTTCTGTCATGGCTCTCATCAGAGGAGATGC
Source organism: Aegithalos caudatus (assembly GCA_013389925.1). NCBI lineage: Eukaryota > Metazoa > Chordata > Aves > Passeriformes > Aegithalidae > Aegithalos > Aegithalos caudatus. Next base: position 23,284 of record WEIU01013962.1, on the reverse strand, counting down.
CAATGAAGAGGACAGCTGCCTACACAGCTGTCCCCAGAACTGCTCCCTTCTCCACTTGATGAATGAATAAACACCCAGGTGTGAGGTTGGGGAGGTAAGGTTAATTAAATGTAGAGATTAATTTTAATTGCAAATAGATACAGCTGTGTGCCCCACTGAAAACATCATCTTATAGAGTAGGCTTGGGAATCCTTGGACTGGAGAAATATAAATTACCAAGAATCACTAGTTTTAGTTAGGTCTTCCATCAGGTGTCTGTATCAGTATCTGCAGGGAGATTCTGACTTGTTCATGTGTGACTCTGTTACATCTAAGTTTTAGACGTGAGAGACAGCTCTTTTCTTTAGAAGCAGAGGGTTCTTTGGAGAGCCCTTAGTAACAAGTAAGTACAGGCTCAAGGTGCTACATTTGGCAGAATTAGACAAGTGGCTCCCTTTACTTGTTAGTATTTTTTATCACCAGTAGCCTGGCAGAGTGAGGCAGGACTTCACTGTCAGGGGCTAAGGAATTGCCTCCCAACCTCATAAGGAAACAGGGACTGCTTGCTGCACAATATGACAAGGGATTAAAGAGTTGAAAAAGAAATCCTACATTGTGGATTTGCCTAAGGAAGTTGATTTTTGCCTAAGGCTTATTTGGGATTTTCCTTTCCTGCTACCAGAACATGAACTAGCTCAATTTCAGCTAATTTTGTAGTCTTCTGAAGATATGACCATCCCCTCCTCACTCTCCTCAGACCTCCCTCATCCCCTGTCACCCCCATCCACATACAGAAGAGCACAAAAGACTGCAGTGTCAGCCCCCCTGCATACCTTTGGGAGAAGCAATCAAGCTGAACCTGAATTGTGTGTGCTGCCAAGCTGGCTTCAGGATATTTCAGAGAAGGAGGAGAAAAAAAAAATAGAAGGAAGAAGGAAGAAAGATGATCAGTACTTGTAGGGATTTGTTCTTGAAAACAAGCAAAAACATGATGAGCTTTGCTGCAGCAGCTGCACTTACACTGTAGAAGCCGGGTCTCTGCTCGAATCCTCCCTGCTCTGCAGTCCCGTAATCCACACAGAGAAATGCTTGTGCTGCTCCTCTCGCTGGCACTGCTGTTGGAGTGAGACTGGAACTGCTGCTGTTTTCACTTTCAGACTGGCCTCTCTCTCCAAATCCTCTGACGTCAGACAGCCTGCAAGAGATATTTATGGAATGAACAATCTAAAAGTTTCTCTAGGTAGATTTAAAACTGCGGGCTGATGGGGGGGATTTGTAATTTTTGCACGCTTGGATAGAAAACCCTTCCAAGGGGTTCAGGGAGGAAACAGTGGGGAACTACAGATGCAGTTGTAAAAGTCCCTGGCAAAAGGCAATACCTGTACTTTTCCATCCATGGTATATTATATCCACACCCAGGATGTAACTATCTGTCATGTAAGTCCCCATTTGGAAAGTGGTTTTCCAGCCTCTCAGCTGTGTTTAAATAGGGTTTGAACCAAGCGTGACATAGAGATCTCTCACAGACACACTCCAAGCCCACAGCCCTCTGCTGTGTCCAGGCTTTGACTGGATTTAACTAAAACAGGACTGAAACAGGCCTTCCAAGCATCTTGTCCACATCCTCTTTCAGTTTGGCACTAACCCTTTTAGCTGGATTGTTTTCTCAAGCATGTAGGCCATTTTGGCCATCTTCCCTCCTAACTTCAAAACATCTTCTCTAGAAGTGTGGGATCTCAGATAAATACCAGCTCAGAAAATTAATTTATTCTTTGATCTCTATTATGCTCTGCCTATTTGCACCTTTCCCTTATTCCTTTGCTACTGTACAGTATGACACTTTTCACCTGCTGTGAAAGTCACTTAGCTGTTATGTGGAAGAGATGCTGGAGCAAAAACCAAAACAGTATTAGCATTAACGTTAATCAGTACTTGAAGAGTGAAATGCTCTCGTGGTATAATCCTGCTGAGGTAAGTGATGATAAATTTGGACTGATAAGAACTCTTTGTTTTGTATTTAGAAGCTGAGCTTGGCTGTAAGCCTGTATCAGTAGTCCCACCTAAAAGACGAAAAAGGTCTGAAGGTGAAGTGATATATGGTGAAAGTCCTTGAGTGAGCTTTGTTGGATTACATACAAACCTTTTTAAGAAGTTCAAAACTTATTAAACATTTTCTGTAGAAGTGTACAGATGTGCTGCTATTATAAGCAACTGGGTTTGGTTTTTTTATACCACATCATTTGGATTTTTAAGCAGTTAAGAAATGTATGTCTTGGTGCCACTTTTGGAGATGCAATTGCTATTTCAAAATGTGCCAAGGTTCTTTTCTGTGCAACTTACCAGCAGAGCAAATTTACCATTTGGAGCTGTGTGGATAAGGCTTTTTCATATATATATATATATATATATACACACACATATATAAATATCTGTATGCTTTCTCTTTTCTGCTCTACCATTATCAGCTTTGGGCATGAGCCAGGGCTCCTTCAAATCAATAAATTTCATCTGAACAACTTCAAAAGGCTTAGAACCAAATTTTCACTGATGACTTTCTAATGGCAGCTCTCCCCATACAGTGTAATATCAACACTATGACCAAAAGTTTTGAGATACATTCCAGATTAAAATGGTATCTCTTTGAAGAGAGTCCCACTTTTATACTTACAAGATGGGTCTAAGAATCTGACAGATGGAAGAACAAGAAAATTATTCCAGTTCCAAAGCAGTATTCAGTCAAGCAAATAAAGTAAAAATTTTTATATATAAAGGAAAAAATTAAAAGGAATCAAGTTTTGACAGTGCAATCCAAGCATTGAATAAGTGGTGTTGTCGTCCCCTCTGGCTATGAGATCTGCCACTTGTCTACTTAGCATCAACAAGGATCACTCAAGGCATAAGTCCCTGCCTTGCTATGCTGCATGCTAATCTTATTAAAGATCAACCCTGAAGTTATATTGCTACCTGTTGGCAGTTTGTCCCATGGACATCCAACAGGAACTCTGAAGGGCAGAGTGATCCAGGGCTTTTCTGTAGCATACCAGAGCTATTCCTTGCAAGGAGTTTCACATCCCACCAGATTTCATTGACTCAGCTCCTCTAAAGCACAGTAGAAACTCCTGGTGTTTTCTAAAGATGAGATGGCTACCCATGACTCCTCTTTCTTCTGTTTAGTTTATAAGATTAGATTACATCTTCTCCCTGGAGAGTGGAATAGCAGGAACATGGAAATCCTGACCATCACACAGAAGTAAAGCATGAAAACCACAGCCTTTCTTACAAGCTGAGCCAAGAACAAATGGTATTCCTTTATTTTGAAAGATTTTGCAACAAGATTGAAATGCCAAGAGACTGAACTGCTCTGTTTACCCACACTTGACATGGACAGTGACAGTTAACCTGGGTCCAGTAGCACATTTAATTTCTGTCCTGAAGGCACATCCCCCTCACCATGTAGTTGTTAAGACAGAAATATTCATCCCATCAGAAATGCTATAACATTCCATCTACCATGGACTAAGACGGTAACTCTAGAACTTGTTGCATTTCTACATGAAAATGAAAGGTAGAATAGCCAATTGTACAGTTGTATATTCATAACCTCTGCACTGAATCCCACAGGAGTCAATCCCATATGATGCCACAGAAGCCCTTACTGGAACACACCACCAATGTATGAAGAACACAAAAAAGTCCTCTGTGGGCAGCCTGTACTCCTGTTTCCTGTACTTGAGAACCCTCTCCATTAGATTTGGACTGTGCATGCAAGAGCAAAAATTGTTTAATTTTAAACAGAATTTATTTAAAACAGTAATTGTCCCAAAAAACTCTAGAGACAGGCACTTTTGGAGGGTGAGGAGAATCAGCTTTGGGCACTGGACCAACACAAGCATAGGCACTACTCAGCCCTAAATCACAGAAAAATACAGAGAACCAAGTGAAATCCTCTGCATCACTTGCACATGACTGAAACAAGACAGCAAGTGCTCCTCAGATCCAAACCAGTTTAATGCATGTTCACATGAGCAACATAGAAGTCCAGTTGTCATTCCCTTAGTGCTACATAACAAAATAATAAACCAAAGGAAATGAAACCCTATTAAAATACTATTCTTACTGCCATAGCGGAATAGGCCATTCAGCTCACTAGTCTAGTACACTGCCTCAAGCAGTGGTTAGATACCTGATGATTCAGAGCATGAGGAATGGAAAACACACTACTTCCAGCCAGTTGTGGGCTGGAATATTATGTAAGGATGACTGGTTAAAGAGGGAAGAGAAATTCTTTCTTGAACCCCATAGTTGATCAGTTTACACATTTAAGTATGAGGTTAATTCAGATGCTGTTTTTTTCCCCTTGCACTGGTATTGCTATGTATGTTATTTCTGCATATATTTCAGTTTGGGAAGCTGCCAGTTTTTTTTCCAATCCACTGAAGTCAGGAAATGCAAAGTTATGGCATATGTTCAAAGAATAGCACACACCAAAGCATGCAGAGAGCTCTATCTTTGTCCTCAGATGCACATAGTCT
>WEIU01013952.1:1588-12636 GCA_013389925.1 Aegithalos caudatus | reverse complement strand
ACTGCCTTTATCCCCCAGAGACCTACAAAGTGTGTGGCCATCCTTCCTCTTCCCTCCCTTTCTCCTTGCTCCCTCTACTTTTATAGATGAGCCATTAGGAAAGGGGAAGACATGAAACACCTCCATCTACAATAACATGAGAATAACATGTCTCCAGTAGAATAAATCAATGACATGAAATAAATGCCATTAATACTACCAAGATTGGAATGAAAAGTGGCTGGTTCGAACTGAAACTTCACCAAGACATAAGAGAAGCTGTGTGGCCTCTCACTGAAAGGATGGGCCCCTCCATTGTCAAATAAGTTTTATCATTCAAAGCAACACAGTGGATCATATTTGCTAAATGATAAATAACTAGATTTGAAAAGGGGTTTGGAGGGTGAAAGAACATCTTCTTACGAAATAATCCATTTTCTCAGAGGAGTCACCTCACAATGACTCATGCAACACATTCGGAGCAGAATAATGTTAGACAGTAACTAAAATGAAATACAAAATCTCCACCTTGTATAAAATAATTCAGCAGCTTATCTCCTTACCAGGACACCTGAGAAAACAATACACATACATGTATTATTGCAAATCTTTCACTGGCTTGCAGTTCACATTCAGTGCCAGTTCAAGGCCATGAACCTACACCTCAGTATACACACTGTTTGATGTCTGCATTACTGCCAGACTTCTGCTCTATTTGTGATCCAGAGAGACAATAGTGTTCCACTGGCACAACACAATACTGATTATGATTTATAATTACTGATTATAATATAAATTTTGATACATCATTCATAGACACATTCGCCCTTTTACTTTCTTTCTCTGTTACTGACAAAAAAACCCCGACCAAATGGTCAATAAAGAAAACCAGACAAACTAAGGGAGGATGAAGACTCTCTTAAGACCATCTTGGCATCATTCTTCATTACTTAGTAAATGTTTTTCTATTCTAGCGTGCAATTCTTCAGAAAATAGTCTGGCCAGGAAACCTAACTATACATGAATGTACATAAATAAGGCTTAGGTTGGAAAACATAATATGAATGAGAAAAAAGTTTTGAAAAATTTTTATCTTTAATATATAGTTATTAACTATATATTAACTGAGAACACAGTTATCATTCTTGAAAAGCAAACTCCATGGACACTGGTATCACAACAATGAGGAAAATTACTTACTGTTTCTTGAGTGGCCATATAAATAGGATATAGATTTTTTGGAACCATTGTTCACTCTGATTCCACTGCAGTATCAAGGTATTTTGAATACATGATATTAGGGTAATCAGTTATTTTTGCCTAAAGATTATTCTTTATATTATACTTAAGGTATTTTGTTTCTTATTTTCGTTTTGTTTGTACTACCAGTGTGGCTGCAATCATTATTTTTTTCAGAAACTAGTTTATTAATTGTCACAGTCTCCCTGGTGCTCAGCCCAGCATTCATCCTGTAAATCTACAAAACATTAGTTTAAGGTAAACTAGGACCAGAACACATCCCAGCATATTTGTGCAAAGCTTCAGAGGAGTTAGAAATGACCCATAGTTCCTCAAAGCCTTTCATATGACATTTCAAGAATGACCAAGATATGACGCACAGAAACTGATGATTTTTTTCTTTTAGTTGGAGCTAGGAAGTGTATATAAACACAAATTTTGAAACAGCTTGGTTACAGTCTTTCTAAGCTTGGGTTTATATTTATTTCAAGCTCCAGTTTCCCTATTTAGCTGGAATTTATATTGGAATGCTGTGAATGTAAGCTGATCAGAGACAACAGAGACACACAAGACCACAAAAGGTTTCCATTCCCATTTGCAGAATACTTCCCCGTCAATTTGCTGATTCCTGGAACCAGTACCCAAAATGTGAGTGAGCTCCTCGAAGGTGGGTAGGTTGTGCATCACTGCCATCTTCGGTACGCAGGAGGAATCGCTGGAGGGACGGTCATTTAAATGAAACATGTTGAAATAACTCATTTAAATATAATCAGATGGTTGAAATTTGACAGCAGAATGGAACAGATTTTTCCACTGTTTGCAATGCTACAGAAATCAATAGACACAGCTTTTCTGTGCTGTATGCATATTTAAAAAAAATATTTGGAGATTGAAAATCCTTGCACAATAAATAGGAAAATTAAAATATCTCATATCACATTGCCAAATGATGGGGTAATAGACACAAACATATTGTTCTGTAAAAAACTGCTTTAAGAAGAAAAAGTATGAATTGATTCATTTAGTCAAACAGTGCTTGAACAGATGGTGTGATTAACAACTAGTATGTTAGCCATCTCAGGAGCTTACAGAAAAAGTAAACAAATGCCTTTAAAACATATCACTTTATTCCCCAAAAGGTATTTTCATTCACTTATTAAAAAATGTGAAAATCTATATGTTTATGATAGAGGTATGAATATTTGAAATATAGCAATCAGACCTGTCTGGCAGCTAAAATTGTTTAAATTCTGCTTTTTAATGCAGACTTGAAATCTTGCAAGTTTTGGGTTTCACTGTCTGAACTTTCACACTGATTACAATGCATCAATATATGGGAAAAAAAAAAAGGTGAAGGAATGAGGATGGTGAGGAACATCATTCAAACTTTAATGAGTGATCTAGTACAAATGAATTGGTATTGTATGAGGAGTTGTTCAAAATAGGCCTGATTTTCATGTAAGAAATCTGCATTTTTTGCAGAAATATTGCAGCATCTTAACAGAGCAAAAGCTCTAAAAGCAGCCTTGGGTGCGAGGTTACATGAAATGCATGTATTTTTTTCACCACCAGCAGGAGATGGAACCAAAAAAATACTGGCTTATGTTGTGCTTTAACGATTCTCAGGTACTCATGACAGTATAAATGAGAGCAAGCTTTTTCCCCACTCAGCTGGACAGGACTTGGGAGAGTCTTTCTGCACTGTGTTTGTGTCTGAGAAGTGTCTCAGAGAATTGTTGTATATGACCTTTTTCTTTGGATCAGTTTTCAGTACAGATATTTTGAAATGGCAAAAAGGAAGGAAAAGAATGAAACTAAGAGCACTGAGGAATGATACTAACACCATTGCACAGCAGAACAGGAACAGAAACAGAATTTGTTCTCCTTATCATGTAGAAAATGCATCACATGCATGGTTGAATTCCACAACAAACCAGGAGTCAGGTGAGAGCCAAAGGCCACAGAACCTTGCCAATGTGTTGCCAAGACCAAGCAAGGTACTGTCCAGTAAATCAAACTCAGAGCTGTGCTCATGACATCACTCTGCTTTGTATAAAGCCTGAATAATTTGTGCTGCATTTGACCTCAATCTACCATAAATATGTTCAACCTTAAAAGATGTACAGAATACTTGAGAAGAAAATTTCAATATGGTCCATAAATTTTATCTTGCAGCAGCATACCTTTCCTTCAGTAATGAAGTTCAGTTATTCTGTGGATGAAAAAGGAAGTTGACCATATTCTTCTGATGTCTCAATTGTTCATCAAGACGCCTCTTGGTTATGTTATTTATTTATTCAGCTAGAAAAAGAGAATATCAGTGTAATTAATATAGACAGTAAATCCCTGCCAGCTAGTTCAGTTTATATAAATCTGGCAAAATCGGAGCCCATAACAAATTATCCTGCTAGAAGAAAAAGATTAAAAAATTCTGAAGTAGTTACTAAAAATGTATTTGCTTTTTTCTAATGTAGCTGGCATGTGAGAGGAAAGCATATTATCAAAGCATTTGTAGAGACCTGTGTCTGGTAATATTGCCTAATTCTGGCAATGCCAACATATATGCTAATATGTTCTCTGCTGAAAAATGAGATAATTCATTTAAAGTTTCCTTGTCTTCTCTCATGGTCTTTTCTCAACCTTTGCATCAGCCAGAAGATTTGTTTCAGAAACAGCAGGTCTGAAGAAATTTTTGCTATATATAAACAGGACTGAAAGTTTTTCAGAAAAGACCAGAATGTATAGAAAAGTGAATTGGATTGAACTTTCATTGTTTTAATTGTTTTCATTTTCACGGGTTAGTTAAAATAGCAACATGTAGTAAACACAGTACTGACCAGGATGATGTTTCTGTTCATGAGTGTAATGAGAACTTGCTGCTGTGTGATATAAAAGTGCTTGCCTAAATCTCTAAGTGCTATCAGTAGTCTTAAGAATAAACTATTAAATAACTGATACATCAAATGCAAAGACCCACACAATAGTCTACTTTCACTGCTCAACCTTGCACATCAGTGATGTGCAGAGATGAGGGGATAAAAAACTCCATTTCAATACATAGGCAACCAAATGCACATAGCCATAGCTCAAGCAACATGTGAAGAAATCAAATTTTGGAGATGTAAAGTATCCTACCAGCCACCACCGCATTAAGAGAATTTCCAGATAGGATGTTCTCAGTGGATCACAACTGCAGTAGCTTAGGCAAGGAAACCAGCAGCAAATAATTAGTGGCTTTACATGTTAAAATACACAGAGCTGAACACTTGGTACATGTCTAATATTCTGGTTCACCGAGCTAAAATGTATTACTTTTTACCCTAAGGTAGTCTGCAAATGTCATGTATTAGAATGATCAGTGATGTATCAGGACCTTACTTTAAAATGAATCATACAAATCAAACAACATCTATTCTTCTTAGAGTATGTCAGTTCAAAAGTGAAAATATTGTGGACTTGTGGGTTTGGGCATTACTGTAGCTTCTTGAGGTTTTAAAAGGTGGGGGGAAACCAACTGAGATTCATATATTTTCATATATTTACCTACTAAGGAAATCCAGGTCATTTGCTCTTTTGTAAGATACATTGAAACTTATCATCTTTGAGGTTCCTTCCAACCCAATTCAAACCATTCTGTAATTTTATGATATTGGAAGAAAAGAAGGATGGAAAGTTACAGAAATGGGAAGTAATAAAATCATTCATTTAAACTATAGTGAATAAAACTTTACCCTTGCTAGTCAGACCTTCCCAAGCTTTCTTTTTAATCATTGAAAAACTTTCAAACTCCATTAGAAGCGACGCTCTTTTTCAAGTTCAAATATGGCCAGCTTTCCCTCATCTTCTTCCTCTCTATCTTGTAAGGGAATCTGGTTGAGTTACACTGCTAGAATATGTGTGTTTGGTGTTAATCTCAAATTGATTCCTTCAGGCTTTTGAGATGATAAAAAACCCAACAAAGCTGTAGGTACAGATTCAAGAGCAGTTGCAATTGCAAAATCTGCTCACACAAAATTCAGGATCACAGATGACTTTCCATCAGCTAGAAGCCATACTAGAGTTCAGTGACTCCCACACAACAGAGCACAGCAGATCCTGCTCTGGAAGCAAATGAATGTATCTGCATCACTGTGGCACTGAGCTGCAGCCAGGGCTTACTACTAAAGATTTTACTGAAGTGCAAAATTGTGCTAATGCAGCTGGTCAGTTTGTAGGCTGGTCAGCACTAGTTTGGGGCTATCTGTATTGTATTTAATTGCAGAGTGCAGACATTCCCCGAGGAACCTGACTTCCGTTCATTTTCAGTCCTTTAAGCTTAAATCTTTTAACATAGCAGTATAGACACTTACTGACATCCACTGGATCATCCAATGTGAAGAACTGCCCTGTCCGATTATGCAGTCTCCACATATGAAATTAACATAATATCACTAAGTGAAGTTTTCCTTAAGAGGATAGCATTTTCAAGGAAACTTGGATTAGCTATCTGTAGTGTCCACCTGTAGCTGCGGATGAAATAATGGAGAACCTGGCAGCAAAACCACTGTTACATCTCCAGTGTCAATAAACTACATTGTCCAATGGCAAAAATTACTATACAGCATGATTGACACTTGACAAAGAATTCTATGTCATCACTGTTATTGACCAAATGCTGCTTAAATAGCTAAAGTAAGACACAACTTTAATGAAGACACAGAGCATGTAAATTCTTAGATACAAAAGAGCATTATTATTATTATTTCCCCAAAGGTATCAGAGTTTTTTTTGAGGAAGACTGTAAAGACTGCTACTACTACCAAAAAAAGCAATATGAAAAATTCGAAAAAGATTGGCCCATTCTTTCAGATAAATATTCTCAGTATGTACAGAAACAAATATTCTCAATAAATATTCTCAATATGATCAATATATCTCCCAAGGCATAAACCATGTCTAAAAATTAGAAGTGATTGCACCACTTCTAGGGCAACATCAGAATCAGTCTTTGGGAGTAGGATACAAACATAAAGTTAATACGGAAATTTTACATTCACATCAAACTAACCAAAAGCTTTGGAATAGACTAAATATCAAAAAATTTTAAAGTTAATGTTTTAAAATTGTTGCTGTAAAACCAGCATTTTGAAAAGCATTGGAAAGCCAAATGGATACCCTACTGCAGCTTCCTGTGATTCTAGAACCTTGTGTAAGCAGCTTTGTACACCCTGGACACTTTTGGTGACATTGTCTACACAGCTTTGAACACCCAGACTTCTTTGAATACATTGGACTTAACATTTTGAAAACATCAAGACTAATGCAACAAAAATGTAGTAGGAACAAAGAAATGAGAAACACTGTCTAGAGATTTAACTCGGGTGATGCAACTGTGTTTTTTGCAGAACCGGTCAGGGCAGGGCCTGGTGCAAGTGAAAACCATGGCTCCCACCAGATTGCAGCAGGAAATTTGCAGAATGGCTCTGCAGCTGCTGCTGAGAATGTCAGAGCTCTTCTGAGATCAGACTCCTCCCCAGTATGTTCTCTGCCACTGTATGATTGGGATCTTCATAAAAAAGATTTTGTTTTCTCATCCTATTCTCCAGATACCACATGACTGATTTCAAAAAAAGCATCTTAGTTCTCCTGTCTTATCAACTGGAAGAGGAGAAAGAAGACATTCAGTTTTGGCATTTTTCCATACTTGCCATTCCCTCACATGGTAGCAGTCAAATGTGTTGCAATGGAATAATCTGCATCTATGTATTAACCAGTGGTCCAATTATTCCCTAAAAAGAGGCTGGCACAGGTTGTTTTCAATCCACAAACATTATTTTAAAATACCTTAGTCTAGGTAGAATTACAGTTTAAATATCTCCTACCAATATTGATAGCATTGCCTGTAACTGATAATCTTCCCTATCTCTAACTCTCTGTAGACATCACATTATAATGCTTCATTCTTGCCAACGTTTGCTCTTGCTACATTTTTTCAAGCTAGCAATCATCACACTCTGTTGGGATAAGAACCAAGGATATTTGATTTATTCAATAATTCATAAAGAAAAAAGTTCTAATCCAAAGCAAACTTTAGGTTTTCTATATTTACCCTTAATCTCTCACTTACACTGGCAGGAAATAGGTATATTTATGCCGTCAGAAAACAGCAATGTCAAAGCAGAGCTCAGATGATACAGTTGGTGTCTTTACAATTGCTTTTATACTGCTGTTTCAAAAGTTGGCTGATCCATTGTTTGTATCATTGCTTTGATGCGGTGAATGATCAAGACCTTGCTGATACAGCCAAGGAATACACCCCACAGAAGCACACTGTCAAATTAAAACTGTGTCAGTTTGCCCCTTCCAAAGAGATGACCAAACACATTAAACTTTTCCACAGTATTTTATAATGGGCAAGTTATAAAGACCAAACCATTTTTGTTGTGCACTGCAGCTCGTTAGGCACTTCAGAGATCTAAAAATATTTTTTTTACAGCAGCTGTTATATTTTACATATTTTTTAAGAGAATTGTGTGTGTAAGTAACATAGTCAAATGAAAAACATATGTCCACAGTTAATAGTATACAAAAAGAGCACTATGTATATCACTGAGAAATGAATAACATAAGCTTTGGTTATTGGCTTAAATGAATACTTTACAATCATTTTCCCCCATAAAAGGTGTGANGAATGGTGCCCTCTCTCATCTTAAAATGTGTGAGAATCCAAACAGATTATTTATATGCAGCTTCTTGTATTGATTACATTATGCTACATACTGTGCGATTCAATAGGACTCCTAAAAATATATTTTATAAGAGCTTATGGTTTGTAATGGCAGAATAGCAAAAGGTTCAGCTCTTGCCATGATCTCAAGGCTCAGGATTTACACTCTCATTCTTGACAGCTCAGAAGGAAGGGTTTGCAGCATATACTAGCACATACACATGTGGTTCTGCCCTGAAGGTCCTTTGCAAACCAAGACAAAATATTGCCAAGATTTAAGTTGCTGATCTTCTAGATATTCCAACTTTACAAAACAAGAATTTAAATTATGAATAAAATGGAAGAACAGGGATGACTGAAGAAAGGAAAGCATTTTATTCAGTTTTTCTGTGCCATGTTAAGGATTTGCAGAACTAACAGAGGCTTCGCGAGATGGCAAACACTGGATCCATCGTCTATGTAGAAAGGCCTCTCCATTCTACCTGTACTGATAGAGGGGAGGATCTCCTAATTTCTTCAGTGAGACAGGGAGAATCACTAGAGGGCTCCCAAACTATTTAAAGGGACATTCTCCTTCCTGTAATGTGCATAGGATAACATGAGTTAAAGAAAAGACTTCAAGGATTCTCTTTTTACTTCTCTCGTTGGCTCAAATATTCTGTCTTTGTGTTCAAATTCACTCTTTCTGGAGGAGAGACTGCAAAAATCACTTTGAGGGTGATATAAAGTAGGAGGGGGGAAGCTTTCAGATAGATTTAACAACTGGAGGATTGGCACTGCTGTCATTGGCTGAGCAGAGAGACAGAAATGAGAAATGTGACAAGGAATCGAAGTTGAAAATGTAGCTGAAGGCTGAATTTATACAGCTTGCAAAGAAAGGACAACATTCTGTGGGATGGGACCACCATAATTTGGTAAACTGTCCTATTTCTAAGCCACTTTCCACCCACTAAATTCAAGCACCTTGGTTTTCTTCTGCAATTTTTGGGGAGTCAAGACATCTCTGACAAGTACACATTTGCTCATACTTACATGTCTGTGTATAAATACACATATATATGCATATATACACGTATTCACAGTCATATACAAAAGTGGTCTTTAAGGGAGCCCACCAAATGATCCTTAAGGATGTCACCATATTGTGGAAAGGACAGAAATCTACCAATATAAAAAGGAATTACCTAAAATTTTCTCTTCACTGACATGGCCTGTCACCTATTCCCTGCCAAGTCCCTTGGGCAGGAGAAACTTTGCTTCCTAAAGAGAAACATCTTTTTCTCTGTGAGCTGAGTTATCAGCAAGAAAACACAAGTAGGATTTCTTCCAATGCTCCAAATAACAAGTGCTTTTCCTTTCTTATGTGCCATGTTGAGGTTGCTGCAGCACAGGTTCTATCAAAGACACAAAATTCTTACAAGAATTTTGCCCAAATTATCAGTTATTTTAAATGAAGGTTGAAAAACCACCTGTATCTTTGGACTCTGACAGCTGCTAAGACAGAAAGGCAAACAGCTTCCTGTAAAATAAAGAGAAAGAATCAACTATCTCCTGTATGTGAGTTAACTGGGCATAAAGGCTCTAATGGTTTTGACACATTCTGTTATAATTTTAGGAAACGAGGTGAGGGAATTTAATTTTTGCCTGTTACTATATAACTCTCATTGTTCCAGACATACCCGTTCTGGAAAGATAACAGCCCTCTGAGAGTTTCAGCTCTCTGTGGCTGTTGTCTCTCCACAGGCTTGCTTCTCTAGGCCAGAGTTTAGTGGAATTATACCTCATCAGCAGTTCAGTTTTGCTTGGCTTTTTTTAACATCCCAATTTGATTTCTAACTGGTAGTCTTTGCTATCAATATTTAAACAATTCCTTATAAGAAGTTCCAAATGGGGAAGGGAAGTCTGAAGCTATCAGACTTCTGTTGCAGTGGAAAAACAATAACATGATAAGCAGAATTCAGAGATTAATGAGCTGTTTAAAAGTCTAGAAATGACATCTGAAAGCAGCAAATTTTTGTTTTATTCAAAGATTGTTTCCTATGTCTTTCTGCTTTTGGACATTCTGTTAGCAGTATTTTTCTAAGTCATCGTTTAAGAGGAATTAAACATTAGCACATATCAAGTAAGTTCAACAGTCATGAAGTGCTGTAATGCAGTGTATCTGGTAAATGATTCAGGAATGGAACAGTTAACACAATTAGTATTAAGTGGTCACAATTATATTTTGCAGTTAGTGCTGAGGAAAAAATCATATCTGTTTTTGGTAGCACTGTTTCAAGCTATCTAAATGCTGACTCCCTGAGATAACTGCATTCTAATTTTCTTCTCCATTTCCTTGAAACTGTTCAACATCCTGCAATAGTTTTTTATCAGTTTGACAACAGTAATTTCACTTTCCTTTTTTTCAAGTTCTGCTGTCAGTATGTTAATTTTACTAAGACAGGATGCCTGACTTGAAGTATTGGGGACATAGACTGTTGCCTACCACAATGAGATGACATGCGGGTTAGGAAAATGTTTTAAGAGTTATTATTTGCTATCAGGAATTGTTTATTTTTACAACTAGTATGCCAGTGAGAGTCATGCCTCTACTTTTCATAATATTCTACTGGAGAGTGAAGAAGTCAGCAGAGGTAAATAAACTATTCATCCAGTAGAGATAAAAACACAGAACTGTTTGTGTACACATTATGCCCTCTGCATCACTGTGCACTCTCCAATTGTAGCCTCCTATCACATACACTTTACTTCCATGCTGCAGCATCTATCTTGATTATAAACTACAACAAGTATCTTGAGGCACAGTTTTTTGTCCTTTGTACACAAATGAAGGACACTGGTGATCATGATAGTAATGCTCTGTATTTAATGCTAAGTAATTAGCTGCTTAATTGTCTTGATTTATAGCCTGTGTTTCTTTTGTACATCCTTTAGGTGCATTTATATCCAAGATTTTTGGGACTGACCAGAAATGATTCCATAATTATTCAGAATATTACCTTCTAACTCTGTAGCTCATCTTGTTGTTACGTTCTTGTGTCAGTTGTCACTTGAGGTATTTGTCATCCAGTTACAGTGTATCTCTATAACCTTTTGGTGATTTCAAGAGCAGTTTCATTGCCAC
>WEIU01013895.1:0-10344 GCA_013389925.1 Aegithalos caudatus | reverse complement strand
TCCACCCAAATATACATATACATATACATATTATGCTTAGATGTAAACTTTTTAAATACATATCCTTATTGAAATGTACTACACTTTCCTTGCCAGTTCAAAAAGCAATAATTTTGCATACAAATGGAAAGTTGAATTGCAAATCTGTGATAAGGCAAACCTTGCAGTGATCCAAGCAGTTGCTTTGTATCAAAACACATGAAACTTTCATGGCAAGCCAGTAAACTGGAATACGGTCAATAGAGGCAATGCAGAGTAAAAAAGTACCCCTTTAAAGGTGCTGGTAGCAGTTTACAAATGTGAATGATTGGAATTTGTAGGAAATCACTGAAAAGCTTGTGCATGCTGTGAAGTCCTCAAGTTTTCTGTACTGGTTCTCTTAATTATGCAGTACAAAAGACTTATGACTTTACACAGTCATTCTCTTCACAGAAATGCTGAATATTCTGTGTATAAATTCCTCTAAAAGGCAGCAGAAAGGTGTTGCTGCAAGTACCTTCCACTTATTTTGCTTATGAATAAAAAGCCCAGTTGTAATGGTGAGTCCTCAGAAAAGAGTTGATAATGGAAGTGTTGGCATACTCAGTCTCCCCAGCCCTGCAGGTGTTATAATGAAAGAAGCTTTAAGAACTTCAAGAACAGCACAAGGGCAAAACCTACAGATGTTTCCTTCAGTTGTTTGTAAAGGGGGAGTTTTGCTACAGTGCTATTGTTTCAGTTGACCCTTTTCTCCCGGGGCTTTATTCTGCTGTAATTTATCATCCTTGGTTCTCAGAATAGCAGAATTCCCTGGTAGGTCACACCAAAAAGAGGAGGAGGGGTCTTTCCTTAAGACCTTTCCATTCTGTCCTTGTGACAGAAGAGGAAAGTTAGACTTTTCAGGGCAAGGTTTATACTTAAAAGATAATTATCAATACATCAGTCCGTACTGAGTGTAAGATGGAAATGGAATGATTTTAGTTATATTGTGAAGTGAGGAAGAGAAATTATCTGAAGTTTTGAAGTGTTTGCTTATTTGCTTCACCAATGGAAGGTTTAATCTCCCTGCAAGGAAGGGCTCTATTCCTTGATGAAAAAGTTGAATGGCTAGTCTGGCGAGTGTTGCCTTTCATTGACTTAAAATACAGTCCTTGTATGTTGTGAAATGAGAAGATGGCTTAGTAAACTCTGTAACGCTGTGTAGCCAAGGAAAATCACCTAATTATTCGTGTTTAATGTATTTTATCATATTGCTGAGTAATTAAATGCTAGAAATACCATTTAACTATGTTGCAGTGCAAAATTCTGTAGTTTTATCATGCTGACCTGCTAAGGACTTTAGGAAGATGCAGCTGCACTGTCTCTGATGAATTCTTTTAGACACTGAATTTGGTCACTTTTCTCGGTCAAATATTTGGTCACATTTCTTCCCAATTTAAAAGGTTAAAGAATTTTCAGTAAATCTTTTAGAGCTAATGTGTTTGAATTGAAGTGCAATAATTTAACAAAGAAATCTTTATCTGATAGTATGAAGAATTTATATCCCACATTCAAGTCTCCAAAGGTAGAGATAGTGAAAAATTTACTATAAGTTTATAGAAGGTCTATGAATGAATGCCCATGTTGTTTTTTTTTCTTTCTCAAACTGCCTCTTTCTCTTGGTAAGATAGATGGGACATAATATATTAAAACCAAGGCATTGTATTGATTTTCATCACAATTCTATTCTGTAAGTTTTTGATGAAGACTCTTGAAAGGGTTAACTCAGGGCAATTTTGATTCTGCACAGAATTTGGTAATAGAGTTGTAGGTGTCCTGTGACAAAACGTAGAAAAATAAGTACAGTTTTATTGTTCTTCGCCTTACAAGGAAATCCATTAGCTTAACAAAAATAAATTCAATGTTTCTTTATTTTTAGTGTAACTTCCTAAGGAAATAAGACTTTTGTCATTGTATAGCTGCTCTGCTTGTTTCCACTTGAGAATACTAGGACAATGCAATCAAATATAATATAGGAGATGAATTTTTGAATATGTGAAGTTTCTCAAGTTTAATGAAAGTCAGTGACTAGGCAGGAAAAACCCCCAAAACTTTAAGGTGACTCCTCTCTCTGAGCAGTTTAAGTACAAGTTCAGTATTTCTCCCATTTAGATGTGGTTGGTCAGGCAGCAGGTGAGTTTACATTCCCATAGGATCTGCTTAACTTGAAGGGTAAAAATTCTCTGTGGACAAACAGAACCAGAGATATTAGTATGTGAGAGGGGGTGGATGTCAGTGGGGTCAGAAGTTAGTTATGACTGCAATAAAAGGGCAAGAAGCTTAATGTTTTGAAAGTATTAAAAGTACACAGAACTCCAACCTCCAAAATTCCTCAGGGATCAAGCTTTACCATCTCTGGCTCTCAAGGAAGAATTTCTTCATATTGTCAAATTACATACAAGCAATCTTAACAAGACTGGTGCTATTTTTACTGTCATTTTGGTGAAATGTAGTACGTAATTCTTAGTATTAAGGATGATTTAGAGAGCATGATTTGAAAATTTAACTGTATACTGTGAATTGTCTCCTATAACTTGGCAATTCAGTAAGTCTACTTTCAAACTAAACTACTTCATGTATTTTTTCCAGCATGGACATACACCACTCCAGGATTTTTGGTCACTGCTTAAATGATTTGTAAAGTTATCCTATCTGCCCTAAACTTTGCTTTGTACACACCCTTTTTTGGTAACTTTTACTTTAAAATTTGTCTTAGTAGCACTGCTGTTTGTTTTAATGTATCTCATATTATTTAGCTTGCTGTTTCAGGGGATTTTTGATGAAGTTAACTGAATGCATTGGAAAATGCTGTGTATTGCAAATTTTGATTTCTTTTCCATTCTAGACTGTCCTCATTGCACTTCTACTTTCATTATGCTTTATCTCAAAGTTTTCTGTCAACACCTTCTCTGCTCTCACATCATGAGAATAAGCATTGGAAATGTCAAGCTTCTGAAGCCACCTGTGCTGATTTCTGGCTACCTAAACATAAAGATCTTGCCACATTTTGACTTTTACAAAATACAGTTGGTGACATCTGTAATTGTAATCCACACCTAAAACTTACTCAAATAATGTAGTGTGTCTGGCTAAATAATTGCCTGTGTAAACTCCTGCATAGTTTGAGTTGCAGTAACAGATGTGTGCTGCCTGTGTTGGGCTTGTATCCATAGCCCATAGAAGTGAGTGATCAGAGCTGCCCTGAGATTTTTGTTGAGTGTTTCATAAACACCCTAGTTATCTGATTCAGACTTGCACCATAGGGTTAAGTATTCTTTAATTTATTATTAAGCACATCTTTTGGCTTTTATGTAGGTTGTTTGTTTTTTAAAGCTGGAGTTTAATTCTTGTTTTCTTGATGATTTAACTTATGTTTATTTAACATTGTTTTTGTGTTTGTGTTTTTCTTTACCAGGTCATCTGAACAAGAATCACCCAAGTGAGTTCTTTTTAGACTTTCTCCTAACTCTTTAAGATAAATAATGAAATATATGACTTAAACTGGTTTTTCAAAGTAGTGTTTTTCTATGATTAAAAGACACAAAAAATGTATAAATCAAGTAAGATTATAAAGATTTGTGAAAAAAAAGTAAGTTTTGCGGTCAGGATTTGGAAAGTCTTAAGCTGTAATAAATCTCGCATCACTATTAACAGAAAAAGTTGTTTAGAAATTGTTGCAAAAGTTTAATGATGCAAAAATCCACTGGTAATTTTATGTGCTGACTCTATATATAGTGCCAGATGACATTGAAATATATAATTATATTTTTTCGGGTATTGTTAGATTTTTTTCTACATTGAAAAAATCATTACTTGGGCTATAATTTCAACTTCTAAGTGAAATGTTTTCTTGGACTATGTTCTGAAAAACTTACTAGGATGTATTGACATCCACAGTGTTCCTCCTTGCTTAACATTGACTTCATCAGCATCATGAAAAGTCTTGGAAGCTATCAGATAAAACCAGAATTTTGACAGTGTAATTATAGTTCACTACTTCAAAGCATTCTGAAATTTTGAATGCACTGAGAAAATGCCACTTTCTGTATGTTGCATGAAACACTTCATTGCCATTGCCAAGTACACATAGTCTGACTGAAAGTCAGGAGTATTATGGCAAGAATACATTTGCTTGATGGCATCTCTCAGGACATTTGCTTTTGTTGTGATCAGATTTTCACAGGCTAAGAAACAAGTGTTTGCAATATCAAAGTTCGCTGCAATTCAAGTCCTGTATGTTAAAAGTTACACTCCTTGGAGTGTAGAATTACTTCTTCATTGACAGCTCAAAATGGCTGCTGGAAATAGTTCAAAGAAGTTCACATATATAGACAAATACCAAAGCAGAAATAAATGTTTGAATTAACAAATTTTAATGCCAAGGTTTACTTTGCAAGACATGTACTTCTGCTACTTTAACACTGTCAAAATTTGATCTTGCTATACCTGAGCTTTTCCCAAGACAGATATTTTCACGATAGGTACTGTTTATAAGGATGTAAGGATGGAGCAGTTAGTCTGTATGGTATCCATGAGTTTGGTCCAAGTAAAGAAGGGGGTTGGTTGTATGAGAGAGAGATCTGCATGTCATCCATTTCATAAGAGGGAATGTAGCTAAATGAATGTTTGGGGGCACCATCAGGCAACTCAGCCAATGCCCAGATTTGAAGGTTTTAGTTACTGACTTTTGTTATTGAATGTTAAAGTTCTTGAATGCCAGATCTGTACCCTAAGTTAATACTGGGTCCTTTTGTGTGGCAATAACTATGTCAATAACACAATATTTTAACTGCAATTAAACCATTCATTGTCACTTCATTTCCTGTTTCTCTGACAATTTACCCTGGCTTTTCTGCAAACTGCCTTCTCCCAGAGGGATGAGGTTGAGATGGCACTTGTAAGAGGGAGGAATCTTAAAAAGAAAAAAAAAGTGCTTTGCAGGAATGAGAGTGGAATCACAGCAAAGGATTTTTCATGGATAGAATTGGCAACTGAAGTGCCTTTCCCTTGCAGTTCAGCTTTTTCCATGTATTACTGTGAATTCCTGTACCACTACAACAGTGCCTTTCACTGCTAGCATCCAAATATTTTGCTTAAAATGGTTTTGCTATTCCAGAACTTTTGTCCATTTTTCTGGATGTCCACTGATCAAATCCTGTTTCCCTGCGCTTCCACTAAGAACTGTTGTTAAATCTTTTAACTCTTAAAACTTGCTCTTTTGAAATATTTTAATTTTAAAAATACCTTTGCAATATTTATCCTTTCAAAATGAAGGAATGTGTTGGGAAACAGTCCGACGCGCACTTCTCTGACCCATCTCTCACCTAAAGCCTTGGCTCGGTCTCCCAATGGAGTTGGCAACGTTTCTGGCTCCTACCCATTGGAAGGGGTGGACAAGCAGTTCTTAGAAACCTATGACAACGTTACCAAAAGTAGCTCCACGGAAGATTCCAGTCAGTACTACTGTGAGAAGGTACATGCAGCTGTGTGCTTTTCAAGTCAGAACCAGTAGTGGACGTGACTTTGGGCTGTGGTTTGAGAATGCACAGAAGTGGTGGCTGTATTTCAGGATGGGCAGATTTTATGCAGGAAGGAGGATAGATCTCTTGTTGCTACTCACATTTATCTGAGGTTGTGTGATAGACAAACTTACCAAGTGCATTGATTTCCAAAGTGTCCAAGAATCCGAGAGCTTCAGGGAAAGTTCCTAGTGGAATAGAAATCCTTACATTATTAAATCTTGTTTCTTCCCAGGGAAAAATCAGCTAACTCAAGTTGCTATATGTCTGAAAAGCAGACAAAACTCTGCTTTATCCCAGGCATTTCTTAAGGATTGCTAAACATCATCCTTTTGCATTCTGACCTGGCTGGAGAGCAGCTGCTCCCTATTAACATTATGGTAGTGGATCGTTCTTCCCCAGCCTGTTCCAGAGGGGTTCTGGCTAAAAGTGGGCACTTAAAATTAGTTATAACAACTAATGAAAATTAGTTAGAATAGTTCTATTATTTACAACATGTCCATTAGCTGTTGACACCTTTTAATTCTTCTGCCTTATGGATCTGTTGTGTACAAATACACCTATTTAAAGGAAAAAAGGGAAAAACAGTCACTCCACAATTCTTGGAGTAGAATCAATTCTATTCATGTGTTGCACCTAAGCTTTTAATGACAACAGGTTGAAACTTTAATAGGATTTATCAATTGGGAAGGAAAGCTCAGATGAGAGTAACCATGTTAGGGCAGAGCAACCTAATGTTTGCTGAGGTGTATGTTGCTATTTTTACTATTTAAAAGGTTACTATCATAGGTATATTCTACAAGCATATCCTCTTCCTGTTTGAAAGGTGGATTTACATAGGGTATGTTTGTTCAGCACATCTAAATTTGAATGCACTGTTTTTTAGTTTGCTGATATTTTCTTCTAAAAATCTGAAAATCTTCTTTCTTTTTCTATATATTGCAGAATGACCTAATTGAGGGAGATTTACTTTTGGTGCGTATCATACCAGATGAAGAAGGGAAGTTTGGATTTAATCTAAAGGTAAACCAGCTGTCTTTTAATTATTTTTAAGTGCTTTATAGATAAAATTTTTTTACTTCATGATTATTTTTATTTTTTAACACAATGATTTGGAGAAAGCAGTACATTTTACAGGAATGTCCTAGGAACTAGAGTTTTTAGAAGCCTAATCTTTAAGTGCTAAAGCAACACTTACAGAAATAAGCATCTAATATTTCTCTGGTTTTCAGTTGCATATGTTATGGGCATGGCACAAATCCAAGGCACACTGCCTATTTGGCTGCTGAAATATGAGCTCGAAAGCCTAATTTAAGGGATCAACTTTTGGAAAATTGGACCTCTGTATTATAAAACAATTTGTTTGTGCTGTTCCGTTTCATTATGTCCATTAGAAATCATATTGAAATTTTGAAAATTAATTTATGAAGAAAACGAAAATTACTATTGATAATTGACTATTGTAAATGTTTTACATTTCCTCACTGAAATTACATTTAAGCAGAGTATTGTAAATTTGACATAATTTCAAAATTAAAGCAGAGTTTGGTCATTTCACCTTGGCTATTTATTGGTGGGGCAGCAATTGAATGTGATGTAAAGAGAATAAGGGAGTACAGTTGTATGGAATTTTGATCCTACCAGATTCCTTGCACATTTGTCACAAAATCTAAGAAAACTGTCTGTCTTGCAAGTTCAGGTGTTAAATTAGGCTTGCTTCAAGCACAGGGTTAAAATAAATGTCCCATTTTATCTGTTTATGCCTATTAAAATGTATGGCCTGAAAGAGACACCCAATCTAGTTTACTGGAAATTGGTAGATTTAAAGACCCCACAACCCATCCCCTAATTCTCCATATACTGATGAAAATTCAGTCCTACCAACCCTGTCTATGATGACACAGCATAAAAATATTATATAAAAAGAAAAATGAGCGATTACTTATTTTAAGTGCTGTTTATGCTTAATGATAGATTTATGGTTGCTCTTTACTTGACATTCCTCTCATTCCTCTAGGGTGGAGTAGATCAGAAAATGCCACTGGTGGTATCAAGAATAACTCCAGGATCACCTGTAAGTAAATTCTCGAGGCTTTTAATCCCTTCCATTGTTACTTCTTCCACCTCTCAAAGGTCTGTACAAATAGAAATTTGGACATCTGTGACCAGTATGAGATAGCAGCAGAACTGTTCATGTTAGGAATTGGTTTAGTGGTTTCTTAGACCAGAGATTAAAAGATCTGGAAGAGTTAGTCAAACAAGATATAAGTAGAAAGCATATCTGTGTTCTCCTGTCATCTCAAAAAGTGCATCCTGCTGGAAAATACTTGATGAGGGGCAAGGACTGGGGCTCAGGAACATCATTTACTGAAGAAGTAAATAATTTGGGCCCCTGCACCCTAGAAAAAATAGCTGGTTTGAGGGAGATATAGGGATCTGCAAAATTGGGAGCACTGTGAAAAAGGAATTCCGGTGGAAATATGGACTACTAAATTAAGTTTGTGAAGGTCAGGTTCTTCATGTTTGGTGAAGTAGATCTTTGCACATAAGATAGTAGATCTGTTCAACTCCTTGACAAAGGATGCTGTGGTGAAAATAATTTTGTGTGTGGTCAAGAAAGGATAAATATCTGGGGGGCAAAAGCCTGTTGTTATTGATTAAGCAAGCCACAATAGGCTGAGGAAATCCTTAAAGCTAAAATTATTTATGGAATGGGAGAGTACTTGGCAGGAGAGAGGGAGCATAGAGAAGGAGCATATGTTTGCTCTGTTCCTATTGTGCCATAGACTTTTTGCTTACGGAAATATTTATAGACTAGGTGATATGTTTATAAGAATCAGTAGAGTCATTGAGTTCTTCTGTTGAATTGTGAAATAATAATAGGAACATATAATCCTTAATTTTTTTTTATGTAATTATTACATAAATTTGTGAGGACAAATGTTTTATCTAATATTTTCACTTGCCTTTTTCCAAACTATATTTCCTAACTCTCATAAAATAATTTCAGTGCAAACTTACTAGGAAGCATTACTGACTTAATCCTAAAAATACAATGCACTCTGAATCTTCTGACTCTTCTGAAATTTGATAAGCAGTCACAGGACTGATATCTAAATGTCATGATGCAAATCAAGCTAAAACAGATTACTTGAGAAGTTATTTTTTTGTCACATTTATGATTGTTGGCCTGACTTACACATTTCGTAGCACTTATTTATGATCTATAATAATTATTTGAAAAAAATGTTTGGTAGGAAATTATAATTTGAATTTATATCGAGGAATTGAGAATAAAACATTCCCTAAAACATTTCATGGTCAGCATAGCAAATATTTTAAGGGTGATTTGAGATTCTGAAATTATATAGGAAAGTATTAATGTGTATTTTTTTCTTCTGGATTGTAAAAGGGCTGGACTTCTAACTTGAAACACTTCACAGAAGTATCTCCCTTAGGTGTCATAGGCATAGACAAGAGTGACCAGTTATCTCTCTAGCCTAGTAAACTACTGAGTGAGCAAGTTATGAGCATCACAAAAAATTGGAAACAGTTATCCAATATAATACACTCAGTAGCAGTGTTAGGGAAATCATGTCCTGTTATAGCAAGAGTAAAATAGAATACTTATTTTTAGAGAATAGCAGTATTAACATTTATTATATAATTTTCCATAAACAAAATTTTACCTGTTCTTTACTATGTAATGAAATGTAGCTGATATTTCAAAGTTCAAATTTAAGTCTGTGGAATGCATTTTGATATTATTTTAGTTCAGATATGCCTTACCTTCATTTCTGCTATTTTAACTTGCTCTAGATTCACTCATTACCCTGTAAATTATCTTTATGGATGCTATCTGGTAATATTATTTGCTAAGATTATTTCTCAGGTTTGTAAGTCACCTTTTTCCCCACTTTCCTACAAAAAGATGTGCATTTTTGGAGAGGAGGGGAAGCAAATGTACTCCCCAAAATAAAGCTGCATTGTCCTTTACATATCCTAAATTTCTTTTACAAAATCCTTTAATAAAGCAGCAATGTAGTATGCTGGGAAAATTGTAGGACAGAGTAGCCAAAATTTTTGTGAGATCNTTCTATACAGATTTTTTTTTTCACAGACAGTATTAATGCTCTCAGGTGCTGAAGAGGTCATTATGGTTTTATTTAATAGAGCTTTTCATGGGAAAAAAAAAGCATGCATGCTTTTTGGAGCAATAGAAAGTGATTAGCATAAAATGACACATTGGATGTATCAATAAGACAGAGAACCTTTGACATAAATTGCTGGAAAAGCTCAGACTGAAAAATCTGTAAATTATGCTTGCATAGGAGGAATTAATTCTCCTTTGAGACACATTTTATATAGTCAGATGATTCAAATAAAAAAGCTGATGCATTAACATAACATAATCATATGTTTAACAATGTTTGTTTGAGCAAAGATATTAATCTCCATCTGTAATAAAGACTAATAGCAGCCAGCCAAGAAATCTAAATTATAGGCAAATATAGGAGCTCAGAAACCATTCCTTCCAAGTTCTTGTATGTCTTGACTCTCCTAGACTGACCTGATATGGTGTTAATATCACCTATCTTTTAAAATGTTTATTTTTCAGAGAGACTAACTTAATAACATGAGTGATTAAATTATTCAGTCACTCATAGTTACGTTCTTCAGTCTTAACTTTGTAAATGGTACAAAATATGGCAAGGGTGTTCTTGGGGAGTGGTGAATACCTAGTTAAATCAGTGTTGAAGGACATCATGGCTGTTACCAATTTCCATTCTTTTTCTGTTTACATTTC
>WEIU01013878.1:1771-12070 GCA_013389925.1 Aegithalos caudatus | reverse complement strand
TTCCAAACATTCTGACTTCAGCAGAAACTCTATAAGTTTGCGATTCTGAGCCTTGCACTCCTGTAGAACATCCTCTTCATCCATCAATTCCTTCAGTGTTACATCTTCTCTCTCTAGAAGTGTATCTATGTGCGATGATGAATGGAGATCAAATTTCCAAAACATGCTGGTCTGTGTAAGAAGAAATGCGGTATATTAGCGGTAGCCATCATCCTAACATACAAAGGTAAGAGTTAGGCAGGGTTTTACTTATATGAAAGGAACATGCTGATTTGCATTAAAGAAAAAGGTATGAAATTTGCTTTTACCATTCTTTGTTTTAATCTAGGCACTGAGTCAGATTTGCAACAATTTGTTCAGCAATTAATCAAGCTGGACAAAGATGAAATGGACAGAGAATAACTGTACTAAAATACCACCCCCACCATTGATGAAAACATCTATAAAGGTAGAGAAAATAAAATAATTNGATTTTAAGTGGACTTTAAAAAGATACTAGAACACAGGAAGAAAAACTTTCTTTTCCTTATAATTGAAAGCAACAGTTTTGAGAAGCAAGAAAGAAAGAAAGAAAGACAGACTCCTTTTGCTCCTCTAGTAAGTATTTTCCAAATGTGAAAGACTTATTTCAATGTGCTAGTTACTGTTGTGCATTAGCAATTTCAGCTGTGAGGACATGTGGTTAAGTCAGGGAATTTCAGTGACTAGTATTATTCTAGCAAGGACACGTCTGTAAACTGTAATAACCCAACTATGCTGTTATCATATACTCAAAATACCCCATAAAATTAGAATAGAAATATTTGATTCTTTTGCAATTAAGGGAGCATTTAAGCACTTATTTCTAAGTTAAAACTGATTCAGCATGCACACTATAGCTACTTAGAACAGTTTTGTGTCAAATTTAGTACTTGAACAGTTTGGAAACAGAAACAACATCAAGGATCTAGCAAAACCTTTGTGTGCACAATCTTTCGACTAGAAACACTTTCAGTATTCAGCCTAAATATTGTAAAGCTTGGTATATTCACTATGGAGACAATTTCACTGCTTTATGAGTTTTAATTGTTGCTTTAACCACTACATACTGATCACCTTACTCTGCTTAACCTTTTTTCACAAGTTATAACATTAATAACTGGTCCTAGATTACATAGCTTTCTGTTTATAAAGACATGGAGTTCAAACAAAATCAATCAGGCAATGTACAGATTTATTCGACTGCTGTATTGGTACTAATCTAACATCCCATGCAAGTATTAAATGATTAGGAAGCAGAAAAAAATTATCTTGTACTAGAAGTATTAGTAAACTTTAAAGCAGAGTTTAACACACCTGCTCTTACAAATTAGCTTAAATCAACTTATACAGTTATGAAAAATACTAGCTTGTGGGTAATGCCAGCTACACACTTATTGTAAGGAAGTGGAACCAGTGCATTATTAAAGCCAGAGGGTATTTTTTGATTGGGATTTTTAAACCTCGAGAAAGTAAATCAAACCCCTCCCCTTGGCCCAATGAGTCAAAGTACCATCCTCATAACTAACTACTATCAATGCTAATTCCAGACATAAATACCTCTGTAGTGATTAATGCTCATTTCAGTAGCTTCAATGTATTTCTCAAGTCAGTTATTTCAAGAGAAATTCAACAATGGAAAAGAGCAATAACAAAAAAAGAGGCATACTACTGCAAACATGTTACTGTGTTATTTCACAAACTGTCTCCCAGGCAAGCTCTTTTAGGGGCTGCTCCCTCAACATGTCAGGTGCCGGCCACAGATTATTCCACCACTTCTCAACAGGAGCCCAGGTCCTTTGAAATAAGGAAAAATAAACAACATAAACTATGCCAAAGGGAAAGTCCAGGAACCCTGAAGAGAAGAGAATTTTCTTAGGCATTATTACTGACAGCATCTGAAATCAGCCTAGCATAGTTTTGATTGGAAGTTTTAAAATCAAAACCTGTTACTGCTATTTTTCTCAGAGCCTACTGTTCTACCCGCCCTCCCAAAATCTACTAATTCTGAAATTCTGAATCATCATCATCATGCTTTTTAAAATTTCAGTCCCATTAACAGAGTTGGCATTAGGCCTGGTGTCTGAAACTTGCAAGTATGCTCCTTCCAAAACTTCACTACCTGCAAATTTACAAAAACCTCAGTAGGTCAAATGGGCTGTGTTACTATCAATGTTACTTCACTTTCAGTCAGGGCAAAAAAAGACAATTGGACTCAGTGCAAGACACAAAAGACTTCCAAATACAAGACATGCTCAAGTTTAGAAACTACAAGCAGCAAATAACCCAGGATGATGTTAAAAACTCTCACATGTGGAAAGACAAAATGTGTTAAAGATGGTAAAGATGCTGCATGTATTTGACTGTCTTTCGTAAAATGTTAGTTTTCTATAATCTCTAAAAGTTCTCAGTGAGCAAGACTGACTTCCAGTTCATTAAACAGTACTTATGAAAAGTTTACATCAACTTGCTGATGCAAAACTTATGCCAAAACAAGATCCTGAGTAACATCTAATATCCAGAAAAAAATTGCTTTAGTTTTTCTTAATTAATATTATTAACAGATTCTTCTAAGGCTAGAAGAAAAAAGCAGTTCAACGAAGCAAAGAAAGACTGCTTTCAACTGCTGGCATACAGGTAACTGAAATTTTCACTTTTATTATGAGCTAAATGGAAGAAATAAAGCTTAGATACAAATGTTTCAGACCAAGAATAAATAATTACATATTCTGTCTGTTACAGGGCAAGAAAACCACACAAGTATTTTTAACAGTAACTAATCAGTGTTTCTTTCTGGAGTTCAAGTGGTTATGTGGCATTTCTATCAAAAAATGTTGGTAACAGTTGTATCACAAAGTCTCTCTGTAGCTTCAAGTGATGGTAGCTGTCACACACCTTTCCTCAACAGACACATCCCTGTTTTCAAGCTACCAGACTAATATGTGAATTCCAATCAGAAAAGCATATGGTTTAATTTTGGACAATATCTCCTACACTGAACCTTCTACAAAACAGACTAACAAGTCTTTAAGGCATCCAGAAGTCTTCAGTAACTAAGAAAACTAAAGTAAGCTGTTTCTTTGAGCTGAACTTTCAAGCATCATACTTGGTTAAACAAACATGAGAAGGGTGTTTTACACCGAGTTCCTTCCAACTTGATACCACAGATTTCCACATAAAAGCTGATTATTGGCAGCTCCAAGCAGACATGGGCATCTAAACCAGTGTAGAAGGAAAACCAGAAGGATTTCAGTAGCCAGCTGAAGTAGCCAGTTCTTTACCTGATAACTACATAGATGTCAAAAGCACACACATAGAGCTTCAGGCAGGAACTTCACAGATTTTACTGCAATGCCCAGTTTCATTTTTCAAGCAAGAGAAACTTTAAGTGTATCAGTATCAAGCTGAAGATTCTGTAGTACGTGCAACTCTGAGAAATGCTACATATAGAGTTGTAACAATCACTGCATTATTAAAAAATCAAATTCAGAATCTGTCACTTTTCTTTGTGCACTATTGTATTTTCTTACTATAGGATTCAAGTACACAGATGGAAAAGAAAATCAGTTACTTTTGCACCACCATTTCCACAATTGAAACAACTTAAGTGATATAGCCTACTCCAGCAAAACAGGATTTATAATTTCTGTGCAGCAACTAGCAAAAGCCATCCTAGCTGTTGATGCAAGGAGAGCAACCAACAAAGGAGTCCTTGATTTTAAGATGGTCTTGCACTTCTTAACGGTAAAAGCATTTTCAAAGCAAAGAACCCCTTGCCTCCTCAAAACCAAGTAGGTAGGTAAGTTTAAGGAAGGACAAAGTAATGATGAAGATAATTTATTAAGCTTTTACCATGAAAAATTTTGGTAGATTATCTTCTAAGACCTTTAAACACATTAAGAGATTTATTTCAAATGCCAAGCATGCCCTTCTGCCAGCTTCACATAACCTCACCTAGTTACTATCTAGGTATTGTTCAGTTAGATTCCAGTTTGGGTCCCCTTTCTCCAATCAATGGACTCTCCTACCATTTATAAAGTGCTTATTTTGCACTGAAAGTGGGCCACCTGTTCAAAACAAAAGTAAGCATGAATGCACATCTGAAAAAAATTCCGAGCTAAAGAGAATCATCAGTGAACAAAAGTGACCGAAGACACTCTAGTTGCTACTTTTTAAACTGCCTGTTGTACTCAGCAGAGTAAACTTACCCATTGTAAACTTGCTGTCTACAACTTGCCTGTCCTAACCTATTTGGAATAAATTTCTTTTCAACCAGAGCAGTGGGGTTCACTGAGTACTGTCAGCTAGAAAGATATAAGTAGCTGTTCCAAATCCCCAGATTTAATTACAGTACTTTACAAATACACCCAACATTGATAAAAAAATAAAGGCAGTAATAAAGACAGTAAGACCCATTTCATGGTACAGTTGCTATATTTCTTTAACAAAATATAAGATCAATTTCACACAGAACACAAGTGAATACAAAATAACACGTGGCTGTTTCTTCAGTGTCAGAACAGCCTATTCACATCACAAACCTGAGAGCTAGTGGAAAAGAAATACCTCATTAGGTATAATAAGCTAGTGAAGTTTCAAAGAAACTCTGTGGAGAAAGGAGTGAACAAATGGTTTTAAATTAATAGGAATTAAATAGAACAGAAAACAAACACCTATACCTCAACAATTTAATACATACTTCTAATACCTCCTAGTCCACAAACATAACTAGAAGAGATCCTAGAAAGAAAACTAAACCAACCAACAATTCTTTCATGGAAGGCTGGGAGATCTGCAGGCTGGCTGCACTTCTTTCCTCACAGCAGCATTTCTGGACGCTTCAGTCTCTTCTCAGCCACTGCTGGGCACAGGGGGCTGCAGTGGGAAATTACCAAGGATTTCTGATCTCCTGCAAAACTACTGCCACTGTCTCATGCAGGGGAGCCCAGACACAGGATGGAGAGCAGGCTGAAGCTTAGGCACGTGAAGGGAAGCAGAGGGAAGTCCCTGTGCCCAAGGAGCAGCAGGAACAGGGGAGTGATCCCCAAAAAGGGGCCCTCAGTCTACCTAAGCCTCCTTCTCCTACATGAGAGCATCTCTCAGGCCACAGCCTCCCAGCCCCCAGGATGGCCATACTTGGCCACATACACTGCTACCACAGTGGCCTCCTGGTGTCATGACAGGATTCCTTCCAGACACTACTCATTCACAGCACGTGTGCTCCTCTACTAACTACTGCTATCCTTTCAGAGGGTCACTACATCCTCTTGAGAGAAATGCAGGAGACACTATGTGGCAGTCTGTTCTTGACTAGGAGAAAAATACACCAGAAATCTGAATGAAGACAGACAGTGATCTCCTAACAAGCTCTTGAACAAGGTGCCACCTCCTACTGAGGCAAGTTATTAAGCAGGGACTTTCACTCCCTTCTCAGACATGAGAGGGAGGAGCCTGCTATTGTTACAGAACAGTTAAGAAGCAAAGTGAAATCACTTCTACCCTTATTTATCAAGCTAGTCTCCCTTAACTGAATCTCAGCTGCACTCCTATCTAGATGACAACTATAAAAACACATTTGTGGCCAGTAGGGACAATGGTGTCCTAGGGTGCATCAGGAAAAGTGTGGCCAGCAGGTGGAGGGAGGTGACCCTGCTCCTCTATTCAGCCCTAGGGAGACCACATCTGGAGTCATCCATCTGGTCTCCACGGTTCAACCACGAAAAGGAGCTACTGGAGAGGGATCCAACAGGGGTTACAGAGATGGATTTGAGGTCTGGAGCATCACTTATGAGGAGAGACTGTGGGAGCTGGGCCTCTTTAGTCCAGAGAAGAAAAGACTGAGAGGGCATCTCATTCTTGCATACAAATATATCTAAGCTGGGTGCCAAGACAATGGTGCTGGACTCTTTTCCATGGTGCACAGCAACAGGATAAGGCACAATGGCCATAAACCAAACGACAAGAAGTTCCACCTCAACACAAGGAGGAACTTCTTTACTCTGAGGGTGACAGAGCACTGGAACAGGCTGCCCAGGGAGGTCGTGGAGTGTCCCTTTCTGGAGACAATCAAACCCTACCTGAGTATGCTCTTGTGTCACCTGCTCTAAGTGACCCTGCCTGGGCAGGGGGGTGAACTAAACGATCTCCAGAGGTTCCTTCCAACCCTAACTACTCTGTCATCCTATGACCTTTTACACAATACATTACACACACACATATATATATATATATATATACACACACACATACATACATTATGTGCATATACACCCCCCCTTATGACTGAATGCCCCAATAATTAATAGTTTTGACATGCTGAAGTATGTAAATAAATCCAAACTAGTTAAAATTTACTCCAAGACACCAATCCCCAAAAATTCAAGAGGTCATAACTATTCAACAGAAGTACAAAAATCAGGTGAAATCTACAGTCTGCAGTGAATTTACAAGAACAATTTTAGAGCAAGCAACAACTATATCCTCGTCAATTCCTACACCATCACAAACCACAGGTTACTAAGCATTAATAAATAAAGGTCTTAATTACCTGCAATAAGTACAAATTAAGACACTAATCTCTCCTGCCCAAGTAGAGAAGATGAATAATTTTCTAGTAATTCCACATCAACTGCCAATTACAAATTTAAAATATTCACTGGCCACAGAATTCAGTTAGATTTTTCCTATTCTGAATTCTTCCAATTAACTTCAAAACAAAAATGAAGATATCTTTGCACTAAGAAATGTACATGATTCCATAATAATATAAAATGCAAGCTCAGCAATGCATAGCTATCCAGAAGACACATTTACACTGAAAGATTAAGTTTAGTACCAAAAAGTTGAACTGAAGAACAGAGTATTACTTCAATATAATAATCCATAAACATCATTCATACCTACTATATGTCAGTTCATGAACACATTTGCTTTGAAATTCTTTCAAAAAGGTTGGGCAGCAGATACACTTCCTGGCACAAAAGCAAAACACTGTAAGACAAACTGAATATATATCCACAGCAGCGTGTGTGGAACACCTCTGACTGTCACTGTAAACCAAATCAGGGTGGAGAAAGATGACAGTACAAGAGCAGGGTAGGTTAAAAGACAGAGTTAAAATTAACCAGCTAGAAAGTAGTCAGAAAAAAGCTGCAAGCAAAGGGAAGGCAAGGCCACAAAGCCTGAACTGAAGAAGGAACTGCAGTTTAGAAAGCGGTAAATGTGAACCTAGGAAACCAGGTGACGTTAGTGGACATCGGGGACAAGAAAAGCTTAAAACTTAAGGGGTTTCTGAAGGCTTTAGGAAAAGGCTTTATAGATTCAGAAGCTAAATCTACTGCTGTAGGTGAAGTTTAATAGTTTCTTACCTGTTAAACACAAAAGTTTTTAAAAGTTAAAAAATCAGAACGTTTTGTATTCTCTCAGGCTTCTTGCCCATTACAGGGTATCCTGGCAACAGCAAAAAAATCTTTCAATCTACAGTACTAGCAGATTAGCAGGACTGAATTAGCATTGAATTAGATGAAGCAGATTTCTTCCTACAACGACAAAAAAAAAATTGTATAATTTAATATTGTTAATAGGTTCTATTCAATAGCTTGAAAACTGCATAAACACTAAGGATTGTTTTGCAACAAACACAACACATGAACAGAGGAAGGAAACAACTTGCTAGAAGAAAAGTGTCAGTTCAGCGGAGCATACACTGAAAATAAAATGGAAAGCAGCCGTGTCATCTGAAGTACTTATTTACTTTTAAACCATTTTTAACATTTCCCTCCATTTTTGGGAGTCAAAGGAAGAAACGTCTTTGTCTCATTGAAATTAAACTGACTTCATAGTCCTCAAATCTAACACAAATTCAGACTTTTAAAAAAAGAACTACTAGTGATTACCCATAAAGTAGCATCTTCAGATCTGGAAGATCTGAAACACCCACTACTAGAGCCTTCTGCAGTAGTTTTTTCCTATCTTCATAATTTCTATTACTGTCATTTTATCCACAAAACTGCACAGAAATAAACTGAGAAGCATTAAGAATGCCTGTTATGTTGGCACAAGTCTATAAAAAATTCAGCCAGTTTCAATCTGAAAACAGGCCAACTTCAAAAAAACCAACACAGACGACATCCAGGCTTCCCAAGTAACAAGCTGAATTAAGATAGCATTCAGTCACCATTATGAACATCTCTATTTTTGATAGTTTAATGTTACTTTGCTTTACACTGGAAGAATTAGAGCTCTATTAAGTACCCTTAACTGGCTTCAGACTGACACTTACCTGTCTGTGCTTTAGTCAACACCAAACAGGCAAGAAAAAGCATCCTACAATCTGATTTTTCTTTCCAATTAGCTGTTTGTAGTAGTTGCAGGAAGGATTTCTACAACAAAAATTCACCTTCACTTTCCAGCACTTTGAGGGGCTTTTTGATTTTGCTTTTTAACACAGGTTTCAAGCAATACCACACTTTAGTTTCTTTTGAGAACATGGATAATATTGCTTATTGAAAATACAAGTACTAGCAACTAAGAAGGATAGCAAAATTAGTGGCATGCTAATTAACTCAGGTCAGTGACTACCCAGTATTTGGCTGAAAAGCTCTGCCATCAGTTTGTCACAAGTATGTTTTCAGCTAAAATACCCAAACTATTCACCTAAAAAGCATTACAAGTACTCTGCCAAAGAGAAGAATCAATTTTACACCTCCCATGTTAAAGATAAGGAGCTGTGTCTTCAAGGCTGGTTTTTGATCTTTGCAGGTGATTCAATGGATGCTCTCTGACAACCTATAGATCATAGATTTAAAGAATAACTTGGGTTGGAAAGGACCTTAAAGATAATTTCTCAGGTTATTTTAGTAACCAACATACACGTGGACTGAAGCTCAGTGTAATACACTGACCATAATCCTCCCAAAAGTCTCTTAGATGCGTTTTTTCACCCACAGACCTTCAGGTCTGCATGCTTGACAGACCTGCCAATCCCCTGTGAGTCAAGTGATGAACTAGAGCAGAAAAAGTAAACAGATTTGCTGGACTCAGTTCACTTTACTGAAATTTTCTAGGTTATTGTTTCTGCATTTTAAAAGTGTACCTATGTCCCAAAGCAGAGCTCCAAAAAGGGTGAGAACATCACTTCTTCAGTTATGTCATGTAGAAACAAATTAAGAAGCCTGCTTAG
Organism: Aegithalos caudatus; assembly: GCA_013389925.1. Lineage (NCBI taxonomy): Eukaryota > Metazoa > Chordata > Aves > Passeriformes > Aegithalidae > Aegithalos > Aegithalos caudatus. The sequence continues at coordinate 2,871 of WEIU01013878.1, read as the reverse complement.
CTTAATGCACTTTCAGAAGAGTTTACACATTCTTAAGATCCACAGATTTCAATTGCTAGTAGAACTATCCAAATGAAAACCATTATTATTACTGCTCTTAAAATGATGTCTTTGTTATTTCTCTACTCTGTTTCTTCAAATTCCTGTCTGAAGACTTCAGTGCCTAAATACCATTGTCTAGCACTAGAACAGTTGAATTCAATACAGTAGGATTACATAGTAAATTAGAGACACTAGTGTAATCAAAATCAGCAAGATACTTGGAGTGCACATATTATAGCATACCCTGTGAATAGTGTGCCACCAGAACCCTGCTTTGGTCAATCAGGACTTTTTCAGACCACCTCAGAATCTGCAAGAGTAGAGAGCTTGGTCTAAAGACTGACTTACACTTAGTGGCATATATGGTTTATTAACTCAGACTGTTCCTCTCTGCAAAATATAATAGGTATTGCATTATGAAAAAAGGGACAAAACCTCACCCCCAAAACCCCACAGGAGTTCCTTCCATAAAATAATGTAAAAAAAGAATCATCTGGCTGAATGAGGTTCAAGTCTATTTAAATCTTACTTTCCCCTACATCCAGGGACTGCTTACATTCAGCAATAGTTCAGCCAAGTTAATACAGTCCTGTCATGAAGTATCAAATGATGGAAGGTCAAAACCTCAGACCTGAAGGTAACATGCCAAGGAAGGATGGAAGCACTGTCATGTGTGCAGATGGATTACATTCAAACACACAGCTATGAAGACTCATCACAACCAGGACCACACCCATGTTCATGTTTATCTGACATACCCAGAAAATAAAGCAAGACACAACTACCCTGGGTATGATCTATCTCCAGATGAAATGCAATAGCATGGCAAAGTCTGTTTCAAGCATTACCTAACGAACTATAGTCACACATTTTTAGATAAAGAGAATCACTATGTGACCAGCTGCCATGAAGAGGACTAAACTAATTTTATTAATGCTGCATGAACTGGGCCATGTCTGTTTCTGAAACCATTCCCATGCATTTCTATTGGCCCAAACACTGAAACCAAACAAGCATCTCTGCTACATCCCAGTAAAAAAAGTGCAAGAGCTGCAGAC
>WEIU01013877.1:0-23853 GCA_013389925.1 Aegithalos caudatus | reverse complement strand
GGGTATCTTAATCACCAGGGCTAACAGAGATGCTGAGTGTCTCCAACAAACCAAAGAGCAATTTTTCCAAGTGAAACAGCACCGGAATTCTCTCTAACTATACTGTGCCACAGATTCCTTGTGACAGTGACAAGGGCACTGCTGAAAGTAAAGTCGGTAATAAGGACTGAAATCTCCTGATGAATGGACATATCCTGTATGGGATATATGTAACCTTAGTAATTTTATTCTTCTGTCTTGAAATAAATAACTACACCATTTAACAAGCAGACAACACCCAATCCAGGACATTCCAACAAAGTAACAGTGTGTTCCTGCACCCCTGACAGTCTCCAAACCCAGGAGAGAAACGATTTGAATATACAGGGCTGTTTTTATCTTCTGCCATTGACTACTTAAGGCTGAAAGTGATGGTTGTCATAGATCCAGTTCCTGGTGCTGAATTCTTCTGTGAGAGTGCATTTAATGTGCAGGTGCCGAGAGCACTGTATTAAGATAGTTTGTGAATTCAGTCAGATCCTTTATTTTCCTCTCTGTGTGTACTACACACTGTTAAGGGGAGATGAGTGCTTGTAATTGTCTGTAACTTAAAAATTTTACAAACAGGGAGATGCTTTTTTTTTCTGGGCCCTGTATAACACTAACCACACTTCCAACCCTACTAAAAGAAGATAAAAGAACCCAAAGGATTACAAAAAATTAATCACAAACATACCCCAAAGGTTTAGGTGTAGCGTTTCCATAGCTGGTCGGAGCTGAAGCCATCTTGGTGAAAGCCCTGTGAAAGCAGGGATAGAAATAAAATATTTATCTCAGACACATACTTCCATAGAATGTTCCACTGTAGTCATCGGAAAGTGAAAAAACTTCTGCATTTCAAACTCTTTCAGGAAGTAACTATTTATTATATGCATCCCTCTTGCCTTCAACTGCAATAGGAACTAGATTTTACAGTTAAAAGACAAAGATTTCATTCAGATACCATGTAAAACTACATTAACTGATATGCAACATGACTCCTTGGTATGAACTAAAAAAACCTTGGAGTCTGAACTAGCACAACTTTTCATTTAATTCATAAGCTGTTTCTGTCCTGGATCATTAAGGGCACTACTACATGTCATGTTCTATAGTGTTCTGGCACTACTGGAGCTTAGTTTTAAAATAAGATTTGCATGTATTACCATAATAATGACAGTAAAAACTTACACCAAATGAATGTCTAAGGATAATTACAATTTAAGAGAAGTAACCCATAATTCTTGAATACAATGCTGGGTTCTGTATTACCCAGTTAGCCACATATAGGAGAACAAAGAAATTACTTACTTCCATTGCTTTATGTAGCTCAAAGGAGCGAGATTACAACCTGCATCCGTCAATGCTTTTTTATACTGCTCCAAATCAATCTGAAATCATAAAGTGGAGAATTATAAAAGGTTGAAGCTACTCTTAGCTCCATGTACAAAACCAAGATGTCCTTATCTAAATATTAAATAAGGCAGTGCAAAGTTACAGCATTGACCCAAGTTAAAAAGCAATTATGAGTCTTAATCCCATTTCCTACCAAGTATGGAAATGCAACTTGAAATAAAATTTGCCATGAGAAGATCCCATTAAACTGAACAGTGTTTGTGGAATTAAATCCTGTGCCCTTTCAGATATGGAACAGTCTTTATACTAGCATCAACAGAATGCTGGTTTCTGTAGAATGTCAAAACAGTAAATAATAAACAAAGAGGAGCTAATATACATTAATACAAATACTTTATATTTGCTAACCAAACATTTTTTCCATCAGATAATGTTTCTACAGTGTAAGAATTTGCCTCTAAATTAATCATTTTAAGTTCAAAAGAAATATGAAGAAATTGTTTCCTGAATTATTCAGATATTGGCAGATGCATTTCTCCTTCATTCACCTGCTAGTCAACTGACCCAATCATTCTTGCATGGATGAAGATGGAGTGAAACGAGTCATATTTTCATTCTGCTTTATCTACTTCATTGAGCAGTCGAGCAGAATAATAGCATGCTAAGATGTATCTTGCAGTAACTTAAATATATCACAATATAATATTTAAATATATCACAATATAATATTTCTTCTTACTAGTCATTCATATCCTTTGAAATGGTGGTTAAAACTTTGTGAGCAGATTTCCTGGCACACTGACAAAATTTATATGAAGTTTTAGAATTTCCTGGGCATTTCGTACTTCCCTTTGCAAAAAACCAGAAATATCTACTTAGTACTGAAGTGACACAGAAAAATCCTTTGTGGAAGAATCTAGTGTTGGAAGCTGTAAAGAACATAGGTACCTCTGAAGGTGCCTGAGCTGAGCTTATGTAATAGATGAGAAATAATCGCATTTTGTCTTCAGGAGTTCCTGCTGCAGTAAGAAACAACATAAAAAAGAATTAAAAATGACAATTGTAACTATACTGTTACATTAACTGCTCTTCAGCAGCTATCCTTATATACATGCAGATCTTTAGTTATGGCAACAAATGTTATTGATAACCATGGCCTTCTTCAATGTGTGAAATGGTAGAAAGACATACAGCAATTTTATAAAGAGTTGAGTTAGATGTGTTCATTCTTTCTCAAGGTTTTACACTTTCCTGTTTTGTTTGTAGAAAATATTATTCTTCGTATAACGTGCTAAATAAATTATGTTGAGAAATTATGTCTTATTTTATGTGGAGATTGCAAATTTTGTCTGGAAGTAGGTCCATAAAAAAGCAGACTAAAGAAAAATCATAGAAGTAAAAGCAACAGCATATTATTTTTTTAGCTCTACAACTTGCTTACACAGCTCTATGGTTCCCTGTACTGAAATACTTGAGGACTGCAAAAGCACTTACATGAACCTCTGGTCAAGAAAAAAAACCCCTGAACTTCCAACTTGCCTTCAAAACGATTTCACCTCCTAAATCCTCTTGGAGAAAAACACTTCCCACTCTTGGGAAGCATTATTCATATGAAATCAAAATTCATCTCTCCAGATCAAAAGGTTAATGTAGGCACTACTTAGACTATAAACTACTACATCTACATATTGAACACCATCTTTTTATTTTTCTAGTAAAGATAAGTTTCAAATTAAGTCTTTAGAAGAACAACTTCTCAAAACAAACATTTCAAATTAAAATTCATTATAAAAGCCTGATACTTTTAGTACAGTGCTTTATAAGAATGCACTTTCTTGTACTTGCGGGTAAGAAAATGACTTTTTTTTCCCTGTTTTTCTTTTTCTGTTTTGTTTGCTTTGGGTTGTTTTCCCCTACCACTTCAGAATGAGGATCATGTCAGCAGGAGATCATCTGATCTAATCTGCAACTTTTATTCATACGTGAGCATATATTTAGTCTGGCAGAAGTTAAGAGTAAGTGCTGTCATAATGAACATTTATGACTTGGTACAATCTTCTCTGCAAAGCAGGTTTTACTAACCTTTGCCAAATACCAGTAAGTAAGAAGACCAAGAAGTGAAGAAACTTTGTATTATCTAAACACAGAGCCACCTTTCAAGGTAGAGATCCACCTGGAATTCACTTGGGCAAAAAAAAGCTGTAATTAACAGCTGTAAGACTTGGGTCAATTGCCTGTCAAATATTCACTGCTTTTTTCTAGACTAGGATCTCTGACAGCTCAGAGAGACAAACTGCTCAACATTCTGAAGAAAACGTAATTGGTAAACCTAGAACAGACCAATTTTATATTCAACTGAAAAGTCAGCAGGCAGCCCTTAGCTCCCATTCTATCACTACTCCAGGATACGGTAATACCCACTAAACTGGAAGGCAGCTAATAGTCCTGAGTGGTAGATTAGAACAACACAGTAACAAATGGGAGCCTGAAGCTTGTAAGTGGTCACATGGAAGTGCTTTAATGAAGAGCTCTGCACATCCCATTGTCCACAAGACAAATATCCCCACACATAATGCCAATAAATAGTTCACCAGTGGAAGCACGTGAAGACTTGATGTATTATTCCTGAAAAATGTTTTCTGCTGTTACTTCTCAGTGAATCACACAATATGAGGCTGGACAGTTTTATAAGACAGCATGCCTGGAAATAATCACTATGATTTAACGCAAATCTTTTTCTTACATAAACTTAAAGCTAGGCAATGCATAGAAAATGCTAACATAATGCTGTGAGAACCTGAATACTTAGCTTATGAAGAAAAAGTCTAGCTTGTAAACCTAATTTTTCTCTTGTGTACAACCCAGGAACCTTGCTCATAGGAATGTTGCTATGATACATCAGGCTTGGAAAACAATTTGCTTTACACTGCAATCTAAAGAGGCATGGAAAATATGGATTCAGGTAAAAAGTAATTGATCCAGTAGGACACACAAGCAAGCATACAAATTTGTTTTCATATCTAAGTTTATGCAAACATAAAAGCTGAAACCAAAACTCTACATGAAATATTAATTCTGAACATGGCAAAGGACTAGTTTGTATTGATGCTTAATAAAAGTATAGATTATACAAATTCTTATTAGTTTCATATAAAAAATGAATGTATGTATTGATGTCAGATTGATGCCTGACATTAGATTTTCTGAAAGTTTTTTAGTTTCTAGACATGACCCATTGTGAGATCTTTACAATTTTAGCTCAGATTTCTACCAACTGTGCACTATTTCTCCTACTGCCTTTTTATTATACAGCACGGACATGATTAAAAGATTTTGTAAAATGTCAGCAGGGTGTATATATACTCCAATAAATATGAATCATTATACAAACTCCAAGCAGGCATTAAGCCCAGTATGTAGCTGTAAGACTACACACATAATCACACAGTAACAAAACATTTTCTTAAAGTGCACACTAGAAAAAGAGCAGGAACCCTGGGCCCCTAAATGCTTGAGGTTTGACAACATAATTGCCAGTATGCAGACAAGTCAGAGATCGCAATTTAAATTTTACAGTTTTGCTCTGCAAGTTATTTTCTTCCAGAAACTGGTAGAAACTGATATCTGTCAGAGGGTTACAACAAACATCAGGCTATGACAGACTGAAAGAAGAATTTATGTTGGAAAAAAAGCTGAGAAGTCATCTGGGTCTCAGCCTTTCTGAGAAAGACCCCCAGTGACTCCTGCTAGCAGAGAACATGAGCACCCCTGGTGTGCAGTGTATGACACAGAAGCTGGGATGCACTGCTTGTGCATGATGAAAACAGACAGGCCACAAATCAACACATGCAAAGCTTCAGGTGAGTCCCAGCGAACTGGCCAATTTACATCTTGTGTCCCTTCTCTCCACTTGTCCTGTTCATCGCTTTCCTCACTCAAGCAGGAGCTACCTACATTACAGCCCCTTGACCTAGTCAAATTCTATGAAGTTTTCAATGTGTTTGTGAGGCATGCATGTGCTGTAAAACATGCAGTAGGATTTTAAAGAGTTAGTATTGTTCTGACCACAGAATGCCATGCTACGCTACTACATACTGGAAAAGCACAAAAAAAATATATTGACTTTCAAAACAAAGGGCTTAGGAAACGATTTTAGTGGAGCTGCAGAAGTTACTAATATTTTGGATATTACTCAACTAAGTATTAAACTCTCTAGACTGCTACTGAAGATCAATCAAAAGCCAGTTTTTTAACAAATCTTGCACAGGTTGCTCTTTACCAACCCTGAAATCCAAGCAGGTATAGATTTATTGTGTAGCTTAACAAATATTATACCAGGTTCAGATTTAAAGTACTCACCATCTGGGTCAGAAATCATGTCCAGAAGAGATTTATCCAGAGTGGATTTGCTCATTATTTTTTCCTCATATTCAAAATACACATCCAGCTTTCGACTCTGTTTAAGAGTTAAGTGCTAGGGTTAACATCTTTAAACTGTGAAAGAATATTTATTTCCTCTTTTAAAAGGTATGTAGTTTTAGTTATAAAGACAGTTTTAAAATTTTTATTTTTGAATAAACTATTGAAGTGACTAATACTTGTATTATAATACTCTTTTATCAACTCTCAGAAAGTTGATGTGTATTTAATTATCATATTAAAAGTGAAAAGGCAAGTTAAGCAAGGGGTGTCTGATGTGATTATTGAACTGGAAGAGAAGCTTTGTTTTCCACTATGGCTTTGCCACAGCTGAAAACTACCATCATACACAATGATGCCATATGCCATCATACACAATGCTGTGTTGTAAAAGGAAAAAATAATGGTCAAGTGAACATTATGTCCAATTTATTCTCAACCCCCAGGCTCTTAGACCACAAGACAATTATTCAATGTAGATAAATGTGGGAAATTCCTTTATACATTAAGGCATCATCCCAATGAAATGGTGGCAACTGCCAACTTGGGCTGGTACTGAAATCCTACCTCAGGCCAAAGACTGCCAATAATTCACTCACACCAAAGATGGAGAAGTTTATAATTAGATTATCTTGTTAACACTGGAAAAGAAGTCTCTCATTATACAATGACACATCTAGATGCTGTAAAAACCCTTTCTAGGGACAATGGCACAGGGACTATACAAAATTATTGAGGCAAAAGCTTTATGGAAGACATCACATGGCCATGCAAGTAATGACTGCATTGCAGCACATCTGCACAAACAGACAAGCTTTGCTCTTATTGATCATGATCTTACAAGCTAAAAATAGAAAAATGCAGTCCAAAACTTATTTTGAAACATTCCATTACAATGCAGATCATTATGTGTATTTGAACATCGAAATGCAGCATCACAAGAAATGTTACAGCTACTCAGCTTACAAAACCTTAATATCTGGTAACTAACTAAATCCTGATGTTCAAATGCATTCAGCTATGTATTGGCTCAAACAGGAGACTGGCAGAGTGGATCTCCACCTTGCTGCTTTGGAAGTGTGTCAGCTCCACATCATCCCCACTGTGAGACTGAAATGATATTGCCAGAGTGAGCAAGAGTCACCTTGCTTTTCTTGGGTTAAACGATTTGAGAAATTTTGCCTGATATTGCCAAAGCATTTAAAACTACTGTGGCACCTTCTGTCAAGTGCAGTAGTTGTTGCAATGACAGTACATAAAAACTTTAAAAGTCTGGTTTTCACATATTTCTGAATTCTACTAAAATTATCCCTGAGATCACAAATAAAAAAATTAATTTAAAAAATGTTATTTTACCACCTTTCAAAAAAAAGTACTTCACTAGCGTAAGGCTATGAGGATATTTCACCTTCTGAGTACTGTAAGTTCCTCAATAAAAGAGCTAGAGAGGAGAAGACAAAGTAAAAAAGATATGAATTACAAGAATATTTTCACAGTGAAAGCATATGATGATCAGCTTATGGTGCAGGTAGCTATACAACACTTCCATTTCCCAGTCACCACTTACTGAACTCCTTGAGAAGAGCAGTTACTTGAAAGCAACAACTTAACTCAAAGCTTTTGTGGATGCCTGCAATTACACCTTATAAAGTATATTACCACGAAGAGCACTCAGAAATGACCCCCTGCTACTTGTAGGGGCAGAAGAATGTCTTCTGTTGATTGTTATAGTGACTATGACTACATAGAAGGTGCATGGAATGAGGAAAAAAAAAGAACTAGAGCTTCTTTCAAACTATATTTACCTTGAGCTTATGTTAAAAGTGTAGTATAAAGTCTGAATATAACTGAACTAACCAGCCTTTTTCCAAGGCCTTACACCAGATGCAATTTGGTATCTGGTAAACCATATGAGACCTCACTTCTATGGCATCTTTGAGATTTTCTGTGTTATAGTTTCCTTAAATCTCTCTAGAGATGTAGAGCAACTGCAAAGAAACTAGTACAAATTTTTAAGTCTTTCCATTACATTCACTTGCTTTTTGTGTTTTATCTACATTTGCATCTTGTTATGTGAGGCTAAGTTCAATGTTTTTAAGTTTAAAATATTTTTCCCAGACAAAAGGCATCCAATAAAAAAGGGATTGCCTTGAAATGTGGAAACTCAATCTTATGAAGTGAAATATATTACTGTTGAATTTGGCAAAGCCCATATTATCTTAGCTGGTGATCTGTTTATGAGAAATTCATTGAGATGGCATGTAAAAATGTACAACATAAAAAGATTCACTGATTCTCTGTATTTGTTTACAGATCAACCTCTAAATAAAATTGTGTAATTCAAACATCAATTACTTTCAATTTTAAGAACAGCTTGACAATTGTTAACTTACTTGGAGCACAGGCTAGGTAAAATTCTTCTCAGCCATGTGCAACTTTATGGCTGTTTGACTATGGCTGCTGAACAAAACAGATTACCAGCAGCAAAGAAAATTCACTGTTGCATATGTGTGCTATTCTTGGAGCCTAAACTGAAACATTAATGATACACTCTCTTCAAAAATTTTACACAACCACTTTTGAAGTGTGAACTTAGCACCCTTTGGGGAAAAAAACCCAAACTGAAAATACCAAAACTTCAGGTCAACTTTTTTTTTCTATCCACAACAGGGACATCAAAGGTAAGCAGCAATGTAAAACTTTTGAGACTCTTTCTGATGTGACAAACTAAAGAGACAGATCAATACAGTAAGTCTATTCAGCTGCTTCTTCACTAGATAACTAACAAAAGTTACTAGCAAAGATACTAATTAGGGCAATATTTTTCTTATACTGGTTTGCTAGAAATTAGGTGGACACCTAATCAAATTTCATATGGGTTACTGAATAGCCTTAAACACTACTAGTTACCTTTTGACAGATATCCCAGATATGCCACATCAATGAGACAGTTACTTCTTGAAGAGCCAACTTGTCTAAGAGGTGCTGATAAGAAGCAGATGTCCCATTTAATTTAAATAGGTGCAATTTTGCTCACTCAATGGCAAACTCACAGACATGCCAAGAGGAAAAGCTGGGGAATAGGAGCTAAACAATCCTGCAGATTCAATAAAAAACAGCAAAGAATAGGTTCTTATGGGTGCCAAACTGGCAAGCAATGTGAAGAAATTCAATAATAATAAAAAATAATAAAATAACGATGCATTTACATTATTCTTTTTCTGTTTCCTGCTCTTGACTTTCTACTATGATATCTTGTTCCACACCAATCTCATTCAAGAGACCTTTCTGGCTGCCCTTTCAGGAACTGTATTCTATATTGCAGTTAAAGTACCACACTTCAGCTTGCTTAAAAAAAAAAAGTATTTGTGAAAGCTTTCAACTTATCGTCTTTACAAATAGGCTTGTTTGTAAGCCAAAACTTATTTAGGGGAAATTTACTGAAGTGCATGGGAAAGTCTACTTGAGCACTGTACTCCAAAATGAACATAAAATTCCTTCTTTTTATAGCAAGTAAGTGGAAGCAGGACCCATTAAAATCTCTTAGAGGGTCGTTTTTGTCAAGACTTGCTGGAAGCTCTTCTATCCTCTCTACATTACAGAAGTTCTTAATTTTAAAGAGAGAGAGTATGCAGAAGAGAGAAGACATTTTCTAAGAAACTATATGAGGTCTTTTCCAAAGATGCTGACAGAAAACAGCCAGAACTAACTGCCTCCAGAATGAGGGAGGCTGATCAGGCAATTATAGTGTGCTGCTAGCAAGAGGAAGAGAAACTCTGGGAGAAGGCTGGAAGGGGCAGTCACAGCCAATTCCTTTTCACTGAATTGCACAGAATGATGATAGGAAGGTCACTGTAACCAAACCCAGAAAAAGCTGCTTTTACTAGAAGGTTATTGAATTATCAGTTCTGAACTAGAGAAAAACAGACTGGCCCACTGTGATGTGTGTATTTTACAAACATGTATCGTTTCACATGATGTAAGACAAAAATGTAACCTTATTTAAAATAGAGTACCTAACATAGTGGAATTCCTTTAAAAATATGAATTTGAAAATTTGAAAGGGTATTGTCAATCCCAATTAAAGGGGATCCCAATTAAGAAATCACTGAAAGTATCAGACCTTGAGATGAAGCAAAAGTAGAGATACGTAATAAAATCATATAGGAATTTAAAAAAACCCTAAACCAAACAAATACAAGTAATTTAAGACAGATAACAATTCATATAAAAATCTGCCACTTGAATTCACATCTGTAGAATTCTAGCAAGAGGTTATCTAATCTACCCCCAACCATCATTTTAGAAAAGTATATTCATGACTTAATGTACATCAGTAATTCTATTCATGTTAGAATGACATGCAAAGATTAGCATTACTTGAAACTATAAAGCAGCTAGATAGGCAACTCTAGCTCAAAATCTGTTATCTGTTGGGTCCAGACCTTCAGTCACCAGCTTCAGCAGAGGAAAAACCAATAAATGCAGAACAAGGATGCATTTGTTCTAAGCACTGACAATAAAAACTTGATGGTTCGCTTCATGAAAAAGTGATGCATACTTTCCATTATTTCACTAAAAACTTAAGCCAAAAACCTGCCAGGACCCATAAGTATGTGATTAATTTCTGGTTTCCTCTTGCTGTGTCTTAGAAAATGATCCAAGAGAATGTGGAAAGCAGCTGTAAACTGAACATTAAAATATGACCACAAGAAAAATTAAATTCACTTAGTATATCTAAAGCATTGAATTATTTGCACAGATCCTTATATATGTAATGAAGAACAATGCTCAAATAATTAATATAGTAAAATCCCATAATGGATAATGCAAATAGTCTGTTTTAAAATATGAATGCACTTCCTGATTGTTTCAGAAGAGAAAATATAGTAACCTGAAGACCAGCATGATGCCTTACTAGCTCCTCATGACCTCAGCACTTACTTGCAAAACAAATTCTGTCTTATCTTAATCTGGTTTCATTATTTAAGTGTATATAAAATCTATTAACCACAGAGTCAAAGTCTCATCAGACTTTCTTTTAAAAGTTCTGGATGAGACACTGCCTATTTTGAGAGTATTTCTGAGGAACCATTAGGTAGCATAATGTCCTGCATACTGAAATTCCACAGCTCAAGATTGAAAGATGCTTTTTCTAACACAGGAGGGTAAAAAGAGGAGAAAATGGTCAGGAGAAAGCAGTTGGAATAAACTTTACCTTGATTCAGTTAAAAGGCTTTACCATAGGCAAGTTTCAATAGAAAAAACATTTCCATCTGCATTAGTTTAAGATAGTTTCCTAAATATCTGGAGATGAACTGATGCTTTCTAAATCAAAAGAAAATACGATGGAGATGTACATACATATCAATATATTGAAGAAACTGCATGGCCATTTGTGTCACAATTTTCTTTGACATTTATCAAGTAAGAAGTTAAAGAGCCTGAGCACTTTGCAGTACCAGAATTAAGAAAAATGGAGGAATGACCACCACTCCTAGGGCACTCCCTAATATCAGGTTCCCTATCAGAGCAGCAAACCAAGGGCTGGTTGAGTGCCCAGATAAGGCAATTCCTTACACCTCTACGTAATCAAATGTCTTGGTATCATCTCATGCATCTGGCTCCAGCTCATTGCCAATAGGATACTGGAAAGCCAAATTAATGTTACTGCCATTCTTTATCTTGCTCTGAAACTTGTTTTGCAACCAACAAATCATGCTACTGGTCTAGGCCTGCTATTATCATGCCGGTATCTATCTTAGAAAATTGAATTTACAGACAAGGTGTCAAAACATCAATATTGTTGACTTCAATTTTTTTCAGTGGCATTACTGCTTTTAAATTGTCAGATATGAAAATTGACACACCTAAAAGTCCATATACTAGCCCCTACAGTGATGAGCTAAGCACAGAGACTTATGACCTCTTCTCCAACTTTATAAATATGTAAAATTAATTTATTCATTTAATTGCAGAATTAATCCTTTGTTCATATAGAGTACTTAAAAAAATTCAGTAGCAATAATAACTGGGGACAGATCTTGCACTCTTTACAAATGTTAAAGCTGTCTTCAAAACACATGGACTTACATGAATTTTAAGTAGCTTGGGGTAAAACACTCTAATTATTGATTTTCAGTGATACTGGTGCTTGAAGCACTTTCTAAAACTGAAAAGAATTTCAGTGTTTCTGAAAGCCTCATATACAATTTCTGTTTTCATACTGTGAAAACAAATCCATTTTCCAAGTTACCTTAGTAACGAGGGCCTTCACTTGACACCAATCCCTCTGCAAAGTATCTGACAAAAGCAGCAGACTTAAAACAGGAAAGACAACCCCCCTTGTGAAGTTCTTAATTATGGACATCTAACATAGCCCCTGCTGGAAAGTCCACTTCAGTAACTTGCATCATTGTTGCCACATCTCTGGGTATGAGTTTTGTTGGTGAGCAGTGGACAGTGCCCTTCTGACAAACACATACAGTACAGGAGATTGCTTAGACTGAAGCCATGAATTGCCATGACACACCTCTAAAATAAACAAAACACTTCCATCATAAACTTATTTTTTGAAAGACTTCAACCCACAGTATCAGTTGCGGCCACCATTAAAAAAAGTTAGAACATACTAGTAAATTCTGACAAAAAAAAAATCTGGTGTTCTTTGCTTTCCATGCAGAGGCATTCAAAAATCATTCTCTCTCACCCTTCAACACTAAGTAATGCTACACAGTGAATTCTGAAAAAGTAGCACCACTGAGAAGGCTCATGTTCTTATCTTCACTGCCTCAAATATATCCCTTCAGTTAGAGCATTACTAACAGAAAAGTCAAGTTACAGAGCAATTGTACCTTTATGTGCTCCAAAACGGCTGTTGCAACATTTGTATGAAGATCAATGAGCCTCTTCTTTTCCAGAAGTTCTGGAAGAGAGCTGAAGAGATGAAATACAAACTAACCTGCTGATTTGCACCGTTAGTTGACTTGTGTACTGTATTCAGTAGGTACTAAAACCTTTAGAGAACTATAGAACAGTCTGGGTTGGAAAGCACCTTTAAAGGTGATTAAAATCTAAAATTACAGAATAGGTTTGGAAAAAAAAATTGACAAGGTATAGATGTAATGATTCTCATAACCATACCCGGAGAAGGGGATTTCACTGCCTTTCTCTGATGAAGGAACGCAGAGGTTGGGGATTTGGGTGGAACAGTGCAAGCAAATCTATGATGCACTTTGATTACTTGTCTTTGCTGAGGAAACACTCCAAAGTCAAACACATTGTGGAAGTTACATATGCAAGCACTGCTTTAGGACACTGCATTTAACCTTATCAGAATTATAAAGCATTAAAACTGTATTATAGAACTGAACAGTCTATGTTTAAAGATATTTATTTCAAAGAATACTGAAAGTACCATAACTGAAAAAATTAGAAATGATTCACAGATAATTAAACAATAATGCATTATTGACTATTTACCTGACAGCTGAAGTGAGCTTAGCTGTATTATCTGAAAGCATACTTATTGCTCCTTCATCCTCCCCTTCAATGCCCTGGGTTTTGAGGAATGGTTTGAAAAGAGGAATAAAAATAGTCATAATAAATACAAATATCACACATGCAGATAAAGTCAGTACATTTAGAACCTGTTTTTTCATAATGGTATTAATGTCTGGATTATTTTTTCAGTTAGTATGGAAGTTATATAATTGTAACAACCAATGAACAAGGAATTGAAACTTCTCACAAATTATGGTACTTCTAGTCCTAATTTTAAAATCATATCACGCCTATAATTCAGCATGCACTGAAAATTTTTGTATGTGGGATGACAGGGTGGGCTAGACATCTCTACAAGCCCTATTATGCTTTACATACAACACACAGATTGATAAAACTTACCATGATACTTTTAAGTCTTTTGACTTCATCTTCTTGGGCTCTGTAAGATTCCAGTTCTTGCTGAACAGACTCGGCCACCTCTGGAAAAGGACTAATGCAAGAGTCTGCATTAAGCTCAGTTAAATCAACAAACTGAAATACCAGAACCAGACAATAAAAACCTTATTGGAAATAACAATACACAAATCATGCAGCAGAATCAAACCACTGAAAATAATGACAAATACTGTAGGTTTACTTAAACTTTCTAAGATGTATTCACTGCTTTCAATAATTTTATGTAATTTTGGTAAGAACAATTTTGAGCTTTGTAACAAAGAGCTAAAAGACAAATATCATGGACAATGAACTGGCAAAGATCATTCCTTATACAGTGGATTGACCCTGGTTGGATGGCAGGTGCTCACCAAGTGAGACTGTCCCTCCTCTCCTCGGCAAGACTGGGTGGGGTGAAAGCAAGGTAGAAAAACCCCCAAAGCTATGGGTGAAGATACAGGTAATTGAAAAATGGAAAGCTTATGTGTGAAAGCAAAGGAAAACAACAGGTTTTATTCTCTGCTTCCCACCAGCAGATCATGTCTGGCCACTTCCCAGGAAGCAGGGGTTCAGTAGGCAGAGTTGCTGCTCCAGAAGAAAAGCATTTAAGAAAATCCCCATTGAATGCTGCACCCTTCTCCTCTTTTCTCTTAGGTTTTATTGCTGAACAGTGGAATGGGAATGGAAAGGGAAATCTCTTTGGTCAGTTTTGGTAAGCTGTCCTGGCTATGCCCCCTCCCAAGACCTTGCCCCCCCTCAAGGCTGAGGGGGGGCAATGTTGGGGAGACAGCACTGATGCTGCGGGAGCACTGCTCAGCAGTAGCCAAAACACTGGTGAGTTATCAACGAATTCTAGCTACCAGTGCAAAGCACAGCCCCGTGAGGGCTGCTGTGGGGAAATGAACTGCATCTCAGCCAGACCCAGTACATCTTAAAAAAAAAAAAAGCCCACAAGTTAGAAAATATTTTCAAGTAAGTTGAAAACCAGAATTACCATATATGGAGAATACTTAGAATGTATATTGATTAAATTAATATTAACTGTATCCCTTTACAGCTTACCTGCCCTTGTGCTTTTGCCAAAATTTGTCAGATATAGTTAAATCATAGGACTTCTTATTTTTTTTTTTAGGTCTAGCACCTGCTGGAGTACTTTCTGTTCCCGCTGATTCTTCCAAGTTAACTCTATTCAAATGAAAATCCTAAAATAAAGAGGAGTCTTATGTAAATATTTGGCAGTTTGTTTATTCAGTATTTTATACCCCCAAAAAATCTTCTAGTATATTTTCTAAAAAAATATGAACACAGCTATTTATTATAAATTTGTAAGTCGGCAGGAAACAGTTTACTAGTTAACTAGATAATAACAACAGCAATAAGGACTCCAAAATGACTCACAGTTACTGAACTGTGATCAGTTCAATACTAAATGAGGCAGCAAATGTTAAGCAAAGACATTTGATTATCTCATATGCAAACACTCTTCTGACACTGAATTTTGAACACTGTTTTCTGCACAGAAAATAAGTTATTTAGCAAAGACTGTGCTCTAACAACTCTCCAAAACTTCGAGGTAGAAAAGTTTCTACGTTGCAGACAAAAAGTGTTTCTAAGTCTTTTAATTTACATAACTACAACATATGTATCAAAAGTGCCAAGAAGCTGATATCAGCAACAGGACTATTCACTGTGAGGACTATTTAGCCACACCTTCACAGCTCCTTCCCTAATTTTTTGAGCAATAGTAAAATAGTGAATGCATGATAAAGCAAAACTTTGTAACAAAGCTGCTTCTTTTCCATATAGTTTTTCTTCTTCCACAGATAAATGAACATAGAAACTACATTGCTTTTCTAGAGGACACAACTAAGCTCATGTCACCACACTGCTGCCTGTGGGTCTTCTAGCTCTTTCCTCCACTGCCAAAGACTGTCCTATATTTTCTGCAGCTTACCTATTCTCTCTGGTTTTCAACAGAATATTAACAAATATTCCACTTGCTGACTTTGTCCTAGCTCTTTTCAAGAACATTTAAAATTTCAAAGGTGCTCTTTGCTTGACAAATAACGATAGCGAAATCTTCAACTACACAGAAACTGTTATGAACCTTTTAGGATAGGTGTTTTTTTCCAGAAATAAAATATCATCATTTATTAT
This sequence comes from Aegithalos caudatus, assembly GCA_013389925.1. Lineage (NCBI taxonomy): Eukaryota > Metazoa > Chordata > Aves > Passeriformes > Aegithalidae > Aegithalos > Aegithalos caudatus. The sequence continues at coordinate 7,962 of WEIU01013877.1, read as the reverse complement.
TTTCATTAAAGTATACAGAAATGGATCATTGTGAGTGAAACCATCAAATTAAGTTTTAACATGTTTCTAATTAATCCTTGGCAGGGATTTAAATACTACAAATGATCCATGCCAGAACAGAAATATAGCCAAATAGCTACTCAAAGGAAACATGCAGTTGATGAGCACAAACCTCATATTACAAGAGGTGTTTAATGTTTCAGCAAAAAAAGTTGTATTTTTCAAGTACACATATTTGATAAAAACTTGAAGAGAAAAGAATTGATTTGATTGCAAAATTAGCTGTAATTTTTAATGGAGATCCATGTTTTGGATCATTTTATCTCACCACTGACCTATGTTTTCAAGTTAGGTTTGGCATTTACAAGTTCTCCTAAAATAATTCTTATTGATTAGTGTTTTTCCTTTCAACTCCCATTTTGTCCTTAAAAGGCCCCATTTTTCTACATCCACTGATGAAAGGTTTTTTTATTCAGAAATAGAGATGAATCTCTTCATATAAGCATGTTTATGTGCAGAAACAGCATGGTTATAATCAAAACAGATGCAGCACTCAACTTTGTGCCTGGGTAGTTCAATAGTGCATTCCTGGACTACTGTCACCGAGACCTTAAACAAAATCCAATTTGTTTGAAAGTATAGTTTACATAATCAACATCTTGATAACACTTTCATGGTTACAATTTATGGCCTCTTAAAAGACTACTGCAGTTATTTCATGAAATATTATGCTCAGTATGTGAAGAGTTTGGCAGGCTTGCCTTTAAGGTGAATAGCTTGACTAATTTTGAAATTAAACTTTTGCCCTTGTCATGGAACCACAGACCACTTGGTTACAATTTCACTAAAATATTCCTAATGCTGTGCACTTTTATGATGCAACATTTAACAAGTTGGTCCAGAGAAACTAGAGAAGCCTGATCCAATGATCTTCGAGTAAGTCTTCTAGTGTTATTCCAACAGTCCAACATATTTGTAGCACTAGTTGTCCTCAGCTTCCAGTACATCTTTGATCACTCTGCATATTGATGAACTGAAGTCCTAACCCAACTCATGCCTAAGGCCACCCAACACTACTTTAAAAAGAAACCTGTAGAAATTCACTACTTCTGCCTGCCAGTCTCTAACCAGTTCAACACTTGCTGGAGAAAACTCTGTGGTTTTTTTTCCAGATAGGCCTTTCCTAAATAAACTAGGCCAAAAATTGTTATCTGCAGAAAGCACCCTTAAGTTTAAGAGGAAAGGACTGTGATAATGAATTAATTACATAAAATAAAATTTATAAGTGCCCTAAAACATTCCAATAGTGCTGAAGCATTTTCATCATAACAATGCAAGTTTCTGGAGACTGTGCATGACTATACAGTTCGCCACCAACTTTGAATATCAACACATACGTGCATATTTCATATATGTCTCTCTAACAGTCTCAATAATAAATTCAAAATAATTCTCAAAACTAGATACTGAAACGATTTTCACAAATAAGTCTCAGCACCAAAAAGCCTCTAGATACTAATTACTCTTACTCTTTTTTTCTTTATTATTTACTCCACACCCATACACAAAATGCACAAATCTGAGGTAAACAGAATGAGCTGTCATTCAAGAACATTTCTACTACTGGTTTTATAAAATAAACTTGAGGAAATGAAGGCAGCTTAAGGCTATCTAAATTAAAAAAAAAATTAAAAAATAAACTCTTTTAGATTCCTTACAGTAGGATGTTATAGCACTCTGCACTGAACACCTACACCACCTTGTGGAGGAAAACAGGAAAAAATATTTTCCTGTTCAAACTAAATCCAAAACTGGTTTAAAAGCACATTAAAAGCATTTCTTTTTCAAAACTGAATTGCACTTATAGAGTTTGGATATTACATAACATACAGATCATGAGCTACCGAAGAAAAAGCCAGGATTGCTGACTTAGCAATCTTTTGATGATACCAATATTTCAACTTTTTAAATATTTTAGAAATTATTGCTAAATAAACCTAGAGAAATATTCCTCATTATTCTTTACTAAAACAACTTCCAAATAAAACAGACAAAACAGATTTTGGATTAAGATAGAAACTTGTAATAAGTTTAACAGTAAACTGAGTGAAAAAAGAGTTTTGGTAACAAAATCAGATTTATCCTTACCAGAACATCATGCACTAAAGCTTGGTATGTCCAAGTATGATGTAGAGGAGTTGCTAAATCTATGTTTCTGTCAACAAGGACTAATAAGGGCCTTTGGAAGCTGAAAAGATGACACTGTGTTAGTACTTCTTTAAACATGGTTAAAGCACCCCAGTAACATCCTGAGTGATATCAGCCACTGTCTGTATCACATTTCAAGCTAAAAGCAGAACTGCCTACAGCTGAGCTCCTCCAGCCTTCCCAAAAGTAATCTGGGCTGATCATTATGATAAATTACATTAATCAAATCTTAGTAATGGTATAAATATTATTTTGTTTTGTATAGTAAGTGTTGTTGCCAATATATAAATATTGAGCAGAAGTCAAAACACTGAACAACAACTAACTTTTTAGGTATTAACTAATACATGTTTGTGTGGATACACACTTGAGTTCCAAAAAACTGTTTCAGTGGGTAATATTTGATCTTAATCCCCATTACGATCCTTAAATATAAAATCTCACTTCCACTTAGAGTTTCTAAGTTAATTTTTCTCTTTGCTAGTATATAAAGTCCATACAAAAATAAATTATGAACTTCTGAGATGCGCTGTGGTAATTCCGTCAATACCTAATTTTGTGGTAAAAAATGCATTCCTGCCTAAAGGTCTTGGGCTATGGCTACATGAAAAACTTATAGTGAACATAGAAGACTGTGAGCTGGCAGAACATTGTAACAACCATTTCTCTTAAGCACATTACCTCTACAAACATGCAGTTGAAGTGCATTTGAACAGAGTAAAAGCGTTTAAATTCCATGGTCTGGTATTCCTTGCAGTAAGTTATTCATCTAAATATACAATCTCAAGAGCCTTAGTCACCTGATTCTGAAAAAAAACAACTAAAGATCTGGAGCCATTCAACTGGTTAAAGATTCCTGTGTTTCCTTTACCTTGCATTTTAATTTTGAGGGCAATGATGCTACACAATCAGGAAAACAAACCATGCCTCTGAAGGAAAAGCAGTGCTTACAATTCAGTTCCTATGAAAATAAAGAAACTGGTATTTCACAACTATTCTCACTCCTTTCAGTCTCATTCCCTTTGCCAACCTTAATGTTTTTATGCCTTTTATCCAAGCTCTGATTTTTATCTGAGACAAAAGTATGATAACTGTTTTAAATCCAGCTAGCAGATTATAAGTTTCCTTCAGCTACAGTCTTGCCAATATATCTCCTCCTTTTCATGTACAGTATAAACTCTCATAACACAACTTCTGAAGGCAGCCTGTGGAGTATTCAGCTGAGGGCAACAGTATACAGGGAATTATCAGATGCTCACAAGCATCCAGAAAGGATTCAAATGGTCATGACTTAACAGACCTTAATTATCAAGGTGGTAGTCCTCAAGCAGTAGTCCTCTGGTCAAGACAGGGATCAGCAGGGAAACATTTGCTTTTGATATAATTGAACTGGTAACTGTTCACAAGCAAGAAAATGGGTCTTTCTTTTAAAGGACTAAAAGTTCAGATCTATGTTCAGACATCCAACTGCATTTCATAGCCCTGTAAACAGAGTGTATTTGCAGAAGTTCGGCTCTTGCTGGGTTTTGAGGCTGAACAAAAGTAACTGGTTCATAATATAATTTCTGACTTACTGTCCTAGGGCCATACACTTAATAGTTAAAAGTTTTAAAATAGCCTGGTTATGCTGTGGGATTGGAAAACTCCCTCCAAAGTATGTAAATTATTTTAATATTGCATTTGAGTCAAATTCTTGTAAATAGCTTTCAGTACAGTGGTGACTTACCCAGACAACTATAACATGAAAAATAAAATTACTAACACAATACCTGAACTGGCCAGCTCCAAGTGTGTCACCTGTAAAAAGACTGTTTCTGGCATCTCTTAGATTCTCTCTGAGCTTCTTATCCAATTTCTGAGGAGGTGAAAAACAAAACCACTTTCAACAAATCAATGGTTTCCTAACCTCTTTACGCAATCAACATTAAAAGATTTATTGTGCTGTTTTTGTAGTTTATAAATGTCTTAAATGCAGGAAGACTAGGTCCAGTGCACATGGGAAAGAAATAAATCTTGCATCTATTTTGTCCCTCCAGCATTTATATCTATGTCCAAGACTACACTGAAGACACTGCCTTTATGCCTACTAATGTCCCAGACAATTAGCACCCTTTCCCTCAACATGCAAGTAGAAATGCCATAGGAAGCATCAAGAGGGAACCACAGCAGAAGCAGCAAATTGGGCTGTCAGACACTGCCACATAACTGTTTCATAAAAAGTGAGATTATCCTCAATAAGAGTGCACACACACTGCATGCTTAGGTTTAATCAGTATTATCATTTCACTGACAAAGAAGATGTGAACAAGATGGAAGAAATGAACCACAGTGACTTCTAATGAAGACAGTTCTATAGAGATTGTTAATTTTGATTTAGTTTGGTTATGTCATCCCTATTTGATGATCAATGTCAGTTTAATTTGCTATACTAAAAATGTCCTGTACTTAGAGGGTTTTCTGGTAAGACAGATAAAAATTTCTTACTGATACACAGAGGAACACAGGCTCGACAGCCACTTTTTAGATTGTGTAGATGAAGCTTAGTTATAATGCCCATTAGAAAATCTTGATAAAAGCTAGATTAGGAATAATTATTTATGTTTAAAGTTTCTCATTATCTGATTCCCTAACATTAAAGTTTCTACAAAGTTCTGTGGAACTCAGATCAGAAAGAAAAATGGATGTATCTCTTTTCCAGTTTTATTTCCTTCATAATGAAAAGAATACAATGACACCAGACCTCTACCTAGTACTGAGAGAAGTGATACCACAGAAGTAGTACTGAAAGTGATGTTTGGAAAGTAATGTAAAGTTGTATGTAAAGTTGTAATGTAAAGTTGTAAAGCAATGATAGGTGTTTAGAAAAACAGTTCTTACCACTGCCACCATTTCAGCTGCAGTTCCTCTTGAGCATCTGATTATAGGTATAGCGCCTAATAAAAGACACATTGACATTTATGTGCATTGTAATTTTGAGATTCTATATTACACTACTTTTCATAAACAACTAACATTCTGAGATTAAATGAAAACTTACATTAAACCTTTCTCTTGCAGTCTTTATCTATGAAACAAAAAATACTATATAGAAATAATAAATAAAGTTTTACAGAAGTAAGTGAATACCCCATACAACAATTTATGAGAAACAGAGTGTATACTAGAAAGAAAGCTACTGTACTGTTGGACAGGACAAACTATCTCATACAGATGCATTAGAAGTTATTTTCAAAATGTCAGAAGTCCTTTAAACACACCATTAAGTATTATACTAGCACAATATATCTGTTACAACTCACTGCTATGTCCAGGACTATGTATCTAGGTTAATGCTATTTCCAAAAGCACATTTTCTGTTGGCTTTCAGGTTTCAAAATATTTAGCTACTGTTTCTCACTAATCTACACAAATATGAAAATTCCAAACCCATAGATTTTAAGTGACCGAGGAAAAGACATTAATTTGTGTCACACTAACACTTGAAAGAATTGAACAGGTCCAAGGGAATCTCTCTTGAACAGACTGTCCCATTGCAATCCCCAGCTCCCCTTGTGGGAAAATTATCTCAGATGGACCAATTTCAGTAACAAGTTAAATGTCATCACTATGAAAAATGTATCAGCTAAGCATCAGAGAACTCACAATAAAATTAGTAAACTTAATATATCTTCCTATTTCTTTAGGAAGTTATTTCAGTTAGATCTTTGCAGGGTTTGTGTGAAGAGTTTTTTCTTCTAATTCTGTGGTGTTTAGGGGATTTGTTTTTTGAGAATAACAAATCCAAACTCAAAGCACTATTATCTTCATTGCAAACTAGGATTTTGTTAAAACAGTGAATCCAAACCTTTGCATTTCAGTATTCTTCTCCCACTGATACTGAAGACTAAGATTCGAGTCTCAAGAACAGCCTTTATTGTACTTAGCAGCGATATAAAGCAAAAATTTGAACAAGATCTTTATCCTACCCTGTGAATAATTGAGAATTAGGTCACAGATCTAATTCTGCTTTTAATTTTTTGTATGAAATCACTAGACTTCTAGTTATCTCACAGAATACAGAAAATATGCTATAATGTGGAAACTTACCAAGTGTAACAAAAAAACAGAAGAGACTATCAACAATAGTGTCCATTATAGTTTCCATTTCTGTGTCTGTTATATCTGGTCGGTTAATGGCTAAAACATTGTGGAAGAAAGAATAGGGTTAAGTAAGTTTATGTNATTACTTCACAGATAAGAGAGATTTCCCTCCTACATGTAGGGCAGAACAGAAGATATGCAGCAACATTTCTCTTAAGTAACTAACCCTGACAAGAATATAATAGCCAACAGGAAACATCAAACCAAATCTTATCACAGATCTCATGTCAAGCACTATTTCAGGATTCACGCCATAAATCCTATCCTTGTCTTACTTTACCTTTAAAAATTTCTCACATAATTATCTGTCTTATCCATTTTCTTCAAAAATGAATTTCAAAACTCTAAACATTAGTAAGCCTTCCATCCTAAATTTATGCAAGGACAGTCATAACCATTCTCCAACTTTAGAGGTGCTTTTTTCCCCCCAGCTTTTCTCTTGTAAGAACTTTAGAGACATGGTTAGTAAGCCAAAGTTTTGACTAGGCTGACAGCAGCAATAGAAGTTTCAAGTTTCTGAAGTATCAGCACCAAGAAAGGCGGACCATTCTCAATATCCGTATTTTTCTATAATGACAAAGCTTTGAAATTCACTGGGCCTATGATTCTGTAGTTATCTCCAACGAATGCTCTCCCAGTTTACAGGGGGGAAAACCCTTATTTTTACTCTCTTGCCTTTTCCAATTTTAAAATTTATTTCCCATCCTGTTATTATGCTTAAAGCACTCATTTCTGATGTTCCAGTAATCTGCATACCGTCAGTGCCTTCTAATTTTGTCTACTATGCACATTTTACGAGCACATTCCTTTTCTTCTACCATAGCAACCAACACAGATACTTAATATTACTGCTCCTTAGATCAACCTCTGAGAAACTTCATTAAGAATCTTTTGGTAAAATGTTCTACCATGTTTTCTCTAAGTTTCTCTCTCTCCAGTCCAATAAGCTTATGGGGAATGCATCTATTACAGAAAAGTAAGCATAGGTCTCCTACATATTCCTGTTGTACTACAAAATTCAACCAAATTGTGAAGAACAGTAAAGAACCACTCAAACAGCATGAAACAGGATGTCTCAAATATCAATTCATACCAATATTGATCATTTACTCTTCCTTCTACACAGTCTTAGAAAAACAGAATCAGAGGGAGCCTGAGGGATTAACTAGTTAGTTGGTCCTCCTTTCCAAAGGTGAGCTAAGCTGATGTAATTTCTGTATCTAAACCAATTTAAAGAGCTTCCCAGTCATAAAAATATTGTAACATTTACAGGTAATGTAATATTTCACTGTTTGTGAAGTTAGAAAGTGCTCCTAATATCTGATCAGAAACTTTCTTGTTGCCTTTAAACTCATCATTTCTTGTCCCCTATTTAACAGAGAGAATGCATTGTGTCCTTTCTGTCTAGGAAAGTCTTCTACATAATCAAAGGATTTTATATTATTTATTTGTCCTGACATTAACTCTCTGTAAAAGCAGTCATACAGCCAAGGAATCAGTATGAAACTGGCACTCTCCTGCTAGGGTTACTCTCCACAGGCAAAAAAGCCCACTTCTTCCTCCCCTCTACATTCCTACTGCCTGTCTGTGTCAGATCTAGAACTCACACAATGA
>WEIU01013873.1:296161-309593 GCA_013389925.1 Aegithalos caudatus | reverse complement strand
TCGTAGTTCATCTTGGGCTTGTTCTTCCTCCTGCCCCACCGCCGTGCCACCTGCCAAGGGAGAAAAAAAAACAAATGTAGGTTTAGTCAGTGCTAAAAGTTCTGGCTTTTTGTCACATTAATACGTGGGAAACGCGTGTATTAATTTTTGTGTTCAGACTTGGATGTTTATTATTTCTTATCTATTTACAGACTCGTGTTGTGAGCTCTAATTAGCTCTCTATCTTTTCTATCTAACTAGCTCTCTATCTTTTTCCAAGGTTACTTAAGTGCCATTATCCCAATAAAGAGGTGACACCTGTATTATTTATGTTTCTGACCCAATAGAGACCACTCAAGTTCTGCCATGCAGACCATTTTCACCCAATTACAGAAAACCACCAAACCCATGAAGAAGAAGGAAGACAAAGGTGAAGAAGAAGTGCTCAGACAATTCCCAAAGTCCTCCATGTCAACTCACACATATTACTACACACTAAAATCCCAAAATCCAAGTTTCCAGAATTCCAACAAGTCAACTCATCTCTGTTGCTTTTTATCCTTTTTTTTTTTGCCAGTCAGGATTAAATGCTCAAGATGGTATTCCATGTTCAGACTCAGATGTTTATTAATTCTTATCTCTGTTACAGTCTCACAAGCTGTGAGTTCTACAGCACTTCTAGCTAACAAGGTAAAAAATGACCCCTATCTCTTTCTCTACAAGGCCTTTTAAGGATTAACTGTCCAATTAAGAAATGACACCTAAACTGTTTTTACTTTTAACCCAATAACCAAACACCTGTAACCCACAATGTGCAATTTTCTATCCAATTACAAAATACAACCCAGACTCACGAAGAAGAAGGTGAAAAAGAAGGACTTATCCTCTGCCCTAAAACCTCCATCTTGCTTGAGATAAATTACTGTATTCTAATACCTTAAACTCTTAAGTTTTTCACCCTGTGCTATCACACACTTCTATTCAAACTACACAGCCACAATCCCAGGGCTGTCACTCAATTTTGGGAGCCTTCTCCACAGCCTCAGGTCAGTGCAGAGTTTGCTTGGGGGTCAGTGCCTGTCAGCACAGAAAGCCTGGAATTCTCAGTGCCCAGGATTCCAACACAACTCCTTCTTAGCAGATGATTAAATAAAACCATTTCTTGGAGTGTTTTATTTGCTTTGGATGGCCCAAATCCCAATCTCCTGTGGGATCAGTTGGTGACTGATCCCACAAGAGACCTCAACAGCAGCTCCAGGAGGAGGTGGCTGACAGCAAAGGACACCAGTTTATAGGGGAATGGGACAAAACTTGCTTGGGGAGGGGTCAGGTTTGTGGAGAAATCACAGAATAACCCAAGCTGGCAGTGTCCCACAGGGATCAAAGTCTAATCAATTCTTGGCCCTGCACTGGACAACCCCAGGAATCACAGAATACCCTGAGCTGGAAGGAATCACAGAATCAACCAGGCTGGAAAAGACCTTTGAGATGGAGCCCAACCTCTGACCCAACACCACAGGGACTCCACCACCACTCCAGCTCCTGGCCCTGCACAAGACAACCCCAGGAATCACAGAATACCCTGAGCTGGAAGGGAGCCACCAGGATCCAAGCCCAACTCCTGTCCCTGCACAGACACCCCAACAATCCCACCCTGTGCCTGAGAGTTTCGTCCAAACACTCCTGGAGCTCTGGCACAATCTGCTCTCTCAAAAAAACCACTGTTTTGCCACTAATTTGCTATCAGGCAGCAGGGGACAACTCTTTACTGGAAGTTCAATGCTATGAATGTCCTTGGAGTTCATGATCTCTGTCCCTTCTTTTTTCTTTTTTTTCTTTTTTTGAATCAAAAAGTTTCACTGGACTTTTTATCCCATCTCTTAAAACACTAATTTTCCTACTGGAAACAGTATCAGAAAAATGAAAATGCATCACTTTTATGAGTGAAGGACCCAAAATACTTCAAAACAAGCACTACTGTATCTGATGTGCAGCTAAACACACATCTATACCCAAGAGTGGGCTCACAGATGTCAGATCAGACCCCAAAATCTTTGTTTTCACCCCAATTTAGCCACATACCTCATCTGGGTCAGCAAGTTTAAATTCCCATCCATCTCCTGTCCAGCTAATGAATGACTGACAGGACTTGTCAGTCAGTAATTCCAGAAGGAATTGCCACAGCTGGATAGGTCCACTGCCTGTTGGGAAAGAGGAGACATGGAAAAACCACAAATTATTACCTCTGCCAGCTCTAACCACAACCAATGTACGTCACCAGACTCATATCACAGACCTGGTAATTATTCTGATTTATCTTTTGTATAGATCAGAAAGAAACCCAAGGTTTTACTCTACAGCACAATTCTGCTCCTATCCATGTAAAAATGAAGTCATGTTTTTCATGGAAACAAAGGATTTAACAAAAGTTATGGCCTTCCTTTTCATATGGATCCTTTAACCCTGACTCCCACCTCCCAAACAGCTGCATTTTGAGCTCCAGGGCTTGTCCTGAAATCTTTGGCTTGGCAAACATCCTACAGGAAAGAAACAATTTCAGCAAGGACTATAGCAACAAAGGCCTTAACAGGCCTTAACAACACCTGTGGGAATTTCCAAATCTGAAGAGATTTTGCCCAAGCTCCCCTCTTTTTCAAGCAGATCAAGAAGTGCATTTGGTTTTTTCTTGATCTGACGTGCCTGCCTGTTCTTGCTTCGGGTGGATAATCCCTGAGATTGTGTTTAGTAACACATTAAATTGAAATTATTTCTGACTAGTGGTCTCTACCCCTGTGGCACACACATAGAGGAAACACTGATGTTACATAAAAAAATAATAATAATAATAAAAAAAATAGGAGTGACCATTTTGCCTCACCACTCACCAGTAAAGCCAGCCAGGATGGCTGCTGGTATAACTGGTTTCCCTTGCTCCACAGGATCACTCCGTTCCTGAATGTAGTCTTTGAAGGACATGGTAGGTTTGTTCATACACAGGGACTGGCTGCAGTCATCCTCAAAGCTCTCATAGGATGGCACACGCTGCAAATCCACCAGGGAGGATTGGCTGTTCCAGGATTGCAGCATGGAATCCGAGCTCTCGTAGCTCTCGGCGCCACTGTCGCTGGATTCGTGTTCTCTCAGCTTGCCTTTATCAAATAAAGCAGTAAAATAAATAAAACAGAAAGCTTTGGTGGTGTTTTGCTTTTTTTTTTTTTTTTCTTTTTTTCCTCCCCCTCAATCCAGCCTGTCCATATAAATCATGCAGAGGAGGAAGAGGCACTCAGAACATGGCCTTGGCCCCCGTGTTTATCCTGCAGATAACGACTCACCAGAGTTATCTATCAGCAGATTGAGATTGTTCCTCGGGAAATCTTGGTTTACTGCACAGTAGTTCACACCAACAGCATCTGCTTGGGTTTTAGGGAACAATGGGAAGTCTTGTTCTGGGTTGAGGAGATTGGGGGCCGTGGAAGTCTGACAGACGTCAGTCAGGAGGCTGGGTTTGGGATAACTGAGGGGTTTAGGGTATCCAGGCATTTGCATTCCATAGGAATTCTGATCTACGTTAACAGCTGAAAAAAGAAACCAATGAATCAGATGATTTTTTTCCCTGGAGACCCTTGAACAAACTAATACACTAAATACACCAAATCAGATTCCACAAATCCCCCTCTGCAACGTGCCAGCCACAAATGCCCATTGTTCATTCCTCAAGGAAACTACAGAAAAAAAATTGGGGAAGTTTAAGTGGTTTTGAGCAAGGCTCTCCCCATTAAGGGGTGTAATCAGGCTGAGCTGAAGCCTGACTGTGGTAGAATAAAACACACCATCAATCAAACAATCCCAGGGAGCCAGCACTGCATCCCACACATTTCCAACAGCTCTAGCACAATTCCAGAGCCTTTAAAAAGGCCTGAACAGAACTCTTGCTGCTTCCCAGTTTTTGCCTGCATTTGGTAAGAGATGGGAGTGGTCATTCTGCTCCACAGATGGAGGGCTTGGCATAGCAAGAGGAAATTTCATTTTCTCAAAGCCTTTGCTCTTCAAACGATTTCCGATATAAATTAGGTGACAATTGAACAATACAAGGAAAGAAGGCTGGAGCAGCTGAAGTCAAATGTTCTCCTCAAGCACAGTAACTATTCTGGTGCTTTTTGTTTCTACCCTGGAATCTGTGACATGCTTAGAATAAACTGAGTGATGCAAAAATATGATTTTTAAAAAAAATACTTACTCAAGGAATTGTTATTGACCCAGTGAGGAACTGAGGTGAGGTGAGAGTTCTCCACATATTGATCCTGTGTTTTCTCTTGGCTGTCTGGGGAGAGGAGAAAAAAGAGAAAATTTCAGTTTATAGTTTTAAAGATCCAACCTGTATGCCATGGAAAGCTTCTGACTTCTTGGGAGTATTTTGGGGTCACCATTCAGAAAAATTTTAGTGTCACACTCTATTTGTACTGCATTCTCTGTCATGATAGAAATCACACAACAAAAACCCAACCAACTTCCAACAGGCTTTAAAACCATCCCACCAATTGAATTTTCACATAAAACTTAACACCAACAATAAGTGCAGTGTGCTTTAAGCTCCAAATGTTGGTTAACTTTGTATTTATGGGGTTAACTGTTTTATTTATGGGATATTTACAGTGGTTGTACCCCAATCTCATTTATTCCAGTGATCTTCCCAAATAAAACCTGCCCACAAACGTACCCAGCCTGCACACAGAATGTCTGCAGCTATCTGCATCTGTGCCTTGCATACCAAGGATGTACTGACAGTGCTGATAATGCTTTTATTAACCAAGTTTTAAAGTTCATTTCGAGTTTCCATATGCAATAAAGCCCTTCATAGTGAAACCAGTGTTGAAATGGAGTCCCACTTCTGTTTCTGTTAGGAGAGCCCCAAACCAAAAGCTTTTTCTGGCTCCCTAATTACCTTTTATCATCTGCTCCAGGTGCTCCCATAGAATATCACCCACATAATCAGGTGCCAGTTCCAAGAAACGTTCCTTTCCCAGGTTGCACAAGTCTTGGCCACTCATAAGAAACTGATGGAAGTTCACATTTGCCAAGCTGAACTCATTGGTAGCCCATGAAAGCCACTGGCAAACTTGCTGTTCAGTCCACAGCCAGGGATCTGCAAGGCAGGAAGGATCCAACATTTAGAGATAACTCCTAGCCCTTGTCAAATAATCTTCCTTAGAAAGCAGTGAATTAAAAAAACCAATAAATTATTTAGCCAAGTTATTGAGTTCTGAATGAATTCAGAATGAATGTATTCGTGAATTAAAAAAAGAAAACAAAACAAAAAAAAAAAACCCTTTTCTTTCTGCATTGACTTGCAACCAGAGATGTCCTCAGCTTGCTTGATTCTCTCTCATGCTGCCAAAGCATGAGCTCTCCATGCACCCATTTTTAACACCAGCAAGTCTGGCCTTTCCAAGGCAAGCTGTGCCAGATTCACATAGGATCCATTCTTGTATTTCCTACTGACATCATTCTTTCCTTTTCAAAGAGCCGCTATTCAGCCTCCTCCTTAGCATTAAAAAAAAAAAAAAAAAAAAAAAAAAAAAAAAAGCTTATAAATAGCAAACACTTACTATTTGGGATACCCAGCCGACACTGTTCCTTTGTGAAACCACTGAAAGTATCTTTCAGGGCCTGACTCATCACAGCCTTGCTGCACGGGGTTAACAGAGGCAATTCACAGTTGTTCGACTCTGCAAGAAAAGAAAAGGGGGTGGAGGGGAGGAAGAAGACACATTAACTTCAGGCCACTGAAAGGACTGACTGGGGTTTTTTTTTTGCTATTTGAAGAATTTAAAAAAAAATGCTAGAAAGTTGATGTTTTTAAAAAAACAGAGATCACCATGTTCAAAAATCTCTGCGCTACTCGTTTGATAAGATTGCAGCACTAATTAGAGCTTTGCAGCTTTCCATGCATAGATCCTTATTTACTCTCAGCAGTTACATTAAGTGCCTTTGTTGCAGGGAAACTTTATTATTTTTTTAAGGGAAATGAGACTGCTTATTCCTATTTTACCACCTATAATTTGCCCTGAGACTTCTTTGCATCTCCAGACAATCTTTGTTTAATTTGAGAGCTAAATAACAAGACAGCAGGGTTGTGAGGAGCCAGTTTGCACCATTCCAACACTGCATTTCAGACCTTATCACATCTCATCACCCAAGCACATGGTGCAATGGATTATTATTCCATCATCTGGACCAAACAAGTGTGACTGGTAACAAGCTGGGGGTGAAAAATGCACCAAACCACAAAGTTGGCAGCATTATATGTCAGTATAAACCACTGGTCTACTTCACTGACTTTCAAGTTTACAAGGAGATTCTATTTTAAGGATAAATTCAGCTCCCACTCAGCTTTTCTTATCAGTCAATTTTTTTTTTTACCAGAAGATGCCTCATTTTATCACAGAATGATGTCACAGAATGGTTTGGGCTGGAAGGGACCCCAAAGCCCATCCAGTGCCACCTCCTGCCATGGGCAGGGACACCTCCCACTGTCCCACTGCTCCTGGCAGATTCCAAGTCAGCTCAGAGCTGTGCAGCTCTTCTTGCTCTCCCAAACTATCTACAGGCTTCACTTGTGTTTTTACCACACCCTTCCTAATATCTGCAAGGACTTGCTTTGCTGACCAGAGCAGGTGACTGATTAGAATCACACTAGAACAAAGGATTTGTGGTTTTCTGGGTTTGAGGGCTGGAGGGTTTTGTTTTTTTTTCCTTTCCCTAAGGGGAGATAAAAGCAGCATCAGGTAAAATATCTACATTTTGTCAGGGGTTTTAGGCAAGGGTTTTTAGGGCACTCTTAGTGTGATACTCACCTACACACACAAATAAAATAAAAATTCTTAAAACATCCCCACCCTGTTACTTAAGGTATGGAATAAAACATACAGAGGTTTAACACCAGAGAATCAAAGAAGCTTTCAGAATATTTGCACTTCAATTGTGGTTGAGATGTTGCAAATTTAAATACACAAAACCCTCTTTTTAAAGATTTTTTTTAAACTCTTAGCTCTGTTTAAACTCCAACTAAGGCTTCTTCCATGAAAAATCAGTCCATTAGGCTCCTGCATCCCAGTTCCTATTTCTTTTCAGCACAGAAAACAACAACTATCCACAAAGAAACTCAAATGAATAAAACCAAGCACGTACACAGAAGTCTGTGTATTAAACCACATCTTTTTCAGGAAATCCACGCTGCACACCCAAAGAGATGTTACATAGACCCTCCCCCCAAAAAATTTCTCATCTGCTGACTGGGCCAAGGAGCAAAGTGAAGATTTACCATAAGAAGTGGAATCAAATCCCGTTGGCACTTCCTGAAGCGTTTGGTCCTCGCTGAGTGAGAAGAAATATCCAGCAAAAAGCGAGTTGGAGCTGTCAAAGGTGTCAAACGCTGGCTGACGCTGCAGAGGAGCAGAATAAACACGGAACAACGTAAGCATTTTGCTGGAGAGCTGTGAACTGCACTGCTAGGAAGTGCCTGGGGTTGGTTTCCTAGATCTGGAGGTCATGCACAGCCACTGTCTTGAATGAGGCAGCTTTGAAACGTAACCACAACGAGGGCACAGCTTCTGCTACGTGAATAAAACCCACTGAGATAAGGGCGAGGTGGGGGATGTTCTGCAGCTTACAGTAAAGCCAAATCAGGATATTCTGAAGTTGTTTCCTGTAATTGATGCTTTAAACAATAGAGAATATGTGTGTGTGTGTGTGTGTGTAAATACGTATTTATTTCCAGGTACACTTTAAAGAAATCCTCATTGCCTTAACCCTTGAAATTGATTATCCATTTGATAAGGATCAGATGGCAGATCAGTAAATTATGGGAAAGCTGCCAGTGCAAAACCTACAGTAGATTTATGAAGTTTTTTTTGGTTTTTTTTGGGTTTTTTTTTAAAGATAAAACTCATCTGAACCACATCACTTGAAGCTACACAGCCAGCTTTACAGGACTTGAGGAAGGATGTTGCAGCAACTTTTGTACTTCTGCCTTACTGGATTTGCCAGCAATCACATTTTGAAGTCTTTCAAGTGCTCAGATGCTCAGTGAAACACTTCTACTTTCATTTTACAGCAAGGGATAAACAAGGCTGATAAAAATGTTCCAGATAAAAGCGGATTCTACTGATATACTGACATTCAAGAAATATTGTTCTATTTTGAAAACCCAACTCCTTTCAAGCTTGACTTGTGCCAACTGTGTATGCCAGGAATACTGGTATGAATTTACTAAATTCCCCCCAACCACTTCAGTCTTTGGGGGCCAGAAGGAATGCGAGCAGAGGAGGAAATAACTTCAAAAACAAGTTATGAAACTTGCTCGTTAGTCACAGGGAAACCATATCTGCAATATCTTGAGGCAAAGATGGATGAAAGTTGCCACTGAGATTCTTTTTAAAGGTACCTGAGGATAGAACATTGCTCTGAAAAGCTGCAGCTGGCTCATGGCAGCTCCTGCCCTTCAGGGAGCTGGAGACAAAGGCAACTTGCAAATGTTTATTTATTGGTTTAGGCAAACATTGATTTGCCAGCTTGTGCCAAAGGAGTGGATTTAGCTGAGGACGAGGCAAGGATTTTTCAGGGCACTACTCACATGCAATGCAAAAAGCAACCTAAACTATGCTCCTGGAGCAGTGATTTAAGATTAATTCCCCCTCACATTCCCTAACTTTTCATGTCACCATAAACAGTTTCACCCCTCATTTAGTGCCTTCAGAAATCTCCTGGCCAGCAGGACCAAATTGTGGACCTCTGGTTCAGGTACTCCCCAACTCAAATCAAAGCCAGCCTTTGGAAAGGCTCATGTCTGAATAAAACAATTTAACAGCAGCTGCCAAATCTGCTGGTAAAAGATTCTTTATACATTACTAGATAAAAGCTCTGACTCATCTCTAGCACCTAAAAGAAAGGACAAGTTCTTTCAACACAATCTGGAAACTCCTGCATTTTGTGTAAATAGCTGACCCTTATCCTGAGTCACTGGAAAAAATGCTGTGGCATGTGAATGAGTAAAATCCATACCGTGCTAAGTTTCATATTTCAAAAGGGAGAAAAGAAATGTGTAAGCACGTTCTTCGTTTAATAGTAGTAAAAGAGGAAAAAAACACAATGCAGGATGAATTCTGCTCATCCTATCAGTTACACAACCACTTTGTCTGGCTTTTCAATACATGTAATTATTGCAGAGAGAAATAAGATGGAATGTGAACAGCTACAGCACAGCAGAACACAGGTCTCTGACTTCATTCTGTGACAACTGAACACTGAGGAACTGCTTAGGGCAAACACTGTGTTAAGAGCACACAGATGTTAATTTGGGGGATCTCTTAGATTGTTTTTGTGAGGAGAAAAAAAAGCTAAGAGGGGACATAAAGAGAGCAGTCAGCATCCCAGAGCCTGATTCTTCAGACCATGGCCATTCCTCAAAGCTACTGAGAGCAGAAAGGGTCTCCCTAACCTTTAATTGGTTTACTTTAATCAATGCTGTGTAAAAAAAAAAAAAAAAATTAAACTGGTATTAAAAAGCAACCAGCATCAATGGAGAGGGGGGAAGCCTTTTAAGACTGAGCCATTACAATCTGCTGACCTCAGTTTGCAAATTCCTTTCAAAACAAGGTAACAGACACAGCCTACCTAAAGATAAGATAAATGTAACAAATTTTGGAGTTATTACAATGTATTTGGCTTCCATTATTACCAGTTGTAAGTGAATAACCTACTTTCATCCCAAACAATGCTCAGGAAGGTACCAAACCTGACCAATCCTATCAGGACAGGCCTCTGCCAGTCTCATCAAGTTAAAGACACAAACCCTCTCCTGCTGCCCATCCTTTAACCTTTATTTTGGCAGAAGTTCCACCAACACCAGCAAAATTTGAGCTCAGTTCTTGTCTACCTCTTTCAAATCCTTAGGATTCAGGGAATGGAGGGAGGGAGCCTTGTTGGGGGAGAGGGTTGAGGATGCAAGATTTGCACCTTCCTATTTCAGTCCTTCTTTTCACATCTCCGTGGAACTCAGTGGGAATACTCTGGCAGAAGATTACAGGGGAGCAATTAAACCTGTGTTCACTTGGCTTATCCAATTCCTGTTCTAGCACTGCAGGAACACAGCAAAAGCACAGGCTGGGAGCTGCCCCAGCTGGGTTTGGGAGCTGCCAGCTCCAGGGTACTCACCTTGAGCATCCCTCTGTACATGTTGGACACAGGAGCTACTTGATCCATGTTCCTGATCCCAAAGTCACTCATCTGAAAAACCAGAGGGGTCACATTAAAAACGCTGCCAAAGGAGGAGGGAGATGTTGACAGATGTACCTGACTGCTCTGGCACAGGGTGTGGGGCAGCTCTGGATATGAGATAAAGGGAAAGCTTTTCCAGCATCACCAACCACACAGGGCAGTTCCCACCTTGTTTTTCAGCTGGGAGAGTTTTTACAAAATTTGCGTTTGTCTGGAAAGCCCACAGGAACCCCTTTGCCCACCAAGTACCTGCCTCTTTGGGGTATTTGCCAACTTTTCACCCATTATCTTAGGCAATCAGTTTTGTGTTATTTTTGCTTACTCTGTGCCCTCTCACAGGTCATGATTCACCTCAGATTTTGGCTTTCAGAAGAGGAGGGACAGAGTGACACCGTGATACACCTTCACCTCCTACATTCACCCCGTCATGAATAATCAGAGAAGCCAATTCCCAGTGTGCCCAACCTCCTGCCTTTACTACTTTACTCCAAACCACATTAATTCTGTACATTTTCTAAACACAGGACTAACACATTTATAAAGCTTTAGAGAGCCTAAGTTTAATTGAAAAGGGGTTTATGCAGTAAAATACCCTTTTTAAAGGGCTGATAATGGGACCACTATCAATATGCTCATGCCACTGAAGTCAAACCTTTATCATAATGCCTTTATTAACAGAGTTGTGTGAGGCCTGTGTGACTTTTTTCCTGTATGTCATTTAAGGAGAAGAAGGATAAGATTCATATCCTATGGGAAAGATCAAACACAAGGAATAAAGCCGATTTTATGGCCATTGTTCAGGTTTATCGTGATGCTGCAATTCAGGTGTCAGTGAATGATACCTTATCAAGCTACACTCTTAATTTTCCTTCCCTTTTTTCCACAGCAGTGGGCTGAATTCCCTGGCTCCACAGCAACTGCCTGAAAACACTCACTTGTACTTAAATAGCCACAGAGGACACTATCAAGATTTCCACAAAATTGTGATAGCTTATTACAAGCCCAAATCTATCACTCACCATGTTAATAACAAGGGGAAAAAAAAAAAAAAGCACTTTAAAATTCAGAAAAAATATATAAACTAGGATATTAACAAGATAAGCCCAGCTTGTTAAAAATGGCAACACATTCAAAAGCCATCCATATAAACAGAAAGGAAAATAAAAACATCCACAGCCAAAGACAAGGAACTCTTTCATCCTCTTAAATAGCTGATCACTTACAAACAAAACTTTAAAAAAAACCCAGCAAGAGTCCTTAACATGGAAGGCCTATTTCAACTTGGCTGGGCCTTATAATTGAAACAAAGTAAATCAACTGACATTGAAAAGAAAATTCATTAATGTTACTCAAAAAGTGCAATCTACTGAATGATGTTTTTCACCTCAAACAGCACGTACAAATATTTGATCTAAATTACACATCTCATTGAGCAGCAAAGAATTTCACACAGCGTGAGTCTCACTCAGCAAGCATCCTAATCTGTTCATTAAATTTGCCACAGTTTAAACAACTGTTTATCCTTGCATTTGGCTGGGCTTTTGAAAAGTGTACGGCGATTTCCAACACCCTTTGTTTTGCCTTTGAATTCTGCTCCGGTGTCCAGGGATAACCGGCTTAGGGATTTGAGTATTTGTAAAAAATATTGCATGTACATTCTGTAAGTTGGGGTCTGATCCCTGGTTAGGAGTACAAATCAAGATTCCTGGCACTTCTGTGCAATTCTGACCTCTCCACAAATCCTGTTAGGCACTTCCCCGTCCACTAAAAGGGCTGAGATTCTCCCCTTCCTGTCTTTTTTTTTTGTTTTGTTTTGTTTTGTTTCTTGAGAGGTGTTTAGGGCCCTAAGACAAAAGGTTTATAGCAAGTGTTGATTACACGGCATTGCTCATTAACCCAAGCCCCTGTTTCTCCACGCTGGGTTTGTTCCGAAGGAAACCTTTGGAAAAATGAGACACCGAGCTCAGGCTGAAAAACACATGGAGATGCTCAGCATGTTTTTGAACACTCCAGCTTTCCTCCTCCAACCGAGTATCTCAAGCAGAGAAATTTCTATACCCTTTGCTCATCCCGCATCAGCTTTCTCCCCATCTGCAGCACAAATTTCCCAGCCCTGAGATACAAAAACCCTTACAGAGATAACCACAAGACAAGCAGAGCTGGAAAGGCAACGCGGAGGGTTAAATCTGCCTTTCTGCTGGACTTGGCAAGCTGCTGCTTTTAAGTTTTAAGTTCGGAAAAGCCACTAGGAAAAAAGCCACTAGTTCGGAAAAGCCTGGGCCTCACCTCCAAGCCCTCCACTAATGCTGATGACTGCGACTTGCCAGCTATAATTGGTTTAACTGGCAGGACACCTTCCTCAACACCCCCGCATAGCTGAGTGGGTGAACCAGAACAGGGTCAACAGGATCAGGCACTTATTAACTAATACTCCTGAGTTCTGATCGCCTTCTTTTCAGCAACAGCCAGGTGCCTGCCCACAGCTGGGCGCAGCTGGGCAGCATCCACATGGGAGTCCCCGATGGATCTGATCCACCTCTAATGTTATTTTTCCTCGGCTTTTTGGGGGTGTGTTGTTTTTTTTAAAGGGGAGAGCGGGCAGGGGGATATATATTATGGTGGTTGTATTTCTTTTAAATGGCAGGGTTTTTTTTTTTTCAGGGGAAAACAAACAACAAAACAGCCTCCTGAGGAAGAGGGTAGGGGAGAACGGTGTGCCCCGTGCAGTCCCTGAGCTCCCCGAGCTCCGCCGGGAGCCTGCCCGGCTTCTCACACACATGACACACGCTTCGCCCACGTAAAAAAAAACTTCGGTGGGCAGATCACACAGCCCAACGTTTGGCTGCTTTTTTTCTTTCTTTTTTTTTAAGTCCCTTTAAAGTCCTAACCAAATCCAGAGCGCGCTGCCCGTTAACCCCTTCCTGCCGGGGGGGGATGAACCCCCGGGCGCTCTCCTCAACCCCGGGGGAGGCTGAGCGGGGCTCTGGGGGCTGGGAGCGGCATCCCCGAGGAGAATCCGCGGTGCATCAGCGAGGAGGGGTCCCGGAGCACAGATGAGCCCTTTTCTCCTTTTCTCCCCTCCTCTCTCTCTGCATCCCCGCCGCCGCCCCCGCCTCACCTGGCCCCCGATGCCGGCGCTCCTGCGGTCCCTCCGCGGCGGCGGCCCCGGCCCCACACG
>WEIU01013873.1:263989-295796 GCA_013389925.1 Aegithalos caudatus | reverse complement strand
CGGCCGGGCCCGCCTCCCTCAAGCCCGGCCCCTCCGCTTGTCGTCGTCGCTGGTACCGGCACGGCCGCGCTCGGCTCCGCCAGCGCCGGGGATGCCAAGCGCGACTCGGGGAGGAAAAGGGAAAAAAAAAAAAAAAAAAAGAAAGAAAAAAAGAAAAAAAAACCCTGTTTTATGTCGTTCCGAGAGACGGATGTTGTTTTTTTAAATTTTTTTTTCTTCGCCCTCCCCGCCCTCTCCCCGCCCCCTTTCCACGCGTGAGATAATTCATGCTGGACGTTTTCCATGCTTGCGTTTTAATTAATGCATCTCTTCGTCGGGATTAGGAGAGCTAACCGCTAAAATTCCAAATGGAAACAGTCTGTTTGGACATCAGGAAGAATTTATTCACAGAAAGGCTGATCAGGCATTAGAACTGCCCAGGGAGATGATGGAGTCACCATCCCTGGAGGTGTCCAAGGAGCATGGGGACATCGCACTCGGTCTGTCAAAAGTTGGGCTCGATGCTCTCAAGAGATCTTTTCCAACCCGATTCTGTGATTTTTTTCATAAGTCAACTGCGACACTTGGTGCTGTGGAGCTTCAGGGATTATGTCATGTCGCACCTTCCACAATTATTTTGGGGAGTTCTTAATATAAAAACGACGCGGAAAAGCTGCAGCCTGCGAATCGCGGATCCTGGCGCTGAAGCCTGTGAAACGGAGTTGGCGTTCCTCACACCTTGGGGGGAAAAAAAAAAAAATTGGTGGCCCTTGGAAAGTTGCAAGGAGCTCAGTGACACCAAAATGTAAAGTTAATTTCTGCTGAATTTATTTTGTCCGAGTGAATTCACCCCTGAGGGGTTGGAGAGATTTTGTGGACAGGCAGGCAGGGGCCTGGGTGGCTTTTCTTAGGTTGGACCCACCTAACTTGCCTGCTTTTCTTGCTAAATCACCTGCAAATGATTTATAATGATATTAAACACTTTGTGTGCATTCAGACAAGGGATCCGTGTGCCCTTCCCAGCTGCCCAGCCTGGCTGACCATTGGAGTCACCCTTTCTTCTTGCTTCCCCCTCGACTTCCCTGGATTTTCAGTGAACACCAGAGATCCCAATTACACTTGGAGAGAAGCTTGCCCTTTGCCCTAAGCACCTTTCTTTGTTTAAACAAACCCCCATTTCAAATTAACACTTGTGTCATAGGGTTGTATTTTTCTTATAATAAGAGCCCACTAACTGCTATTTCTCAGCTCCTCACCAGATCCTCTACCTTTGCCTGTGAATATTTTTGCCATTAAAAACCACAGCTTCTTTGGCCTTGCTGGTGAAATTGTCAGGGCTCCCTCCTGTACCTTCCAGCTATTTCTGGCTGCAGCAAAAACTGGATTTTTTTTTTTTTAGCATTTATTTCAAACTCCTCAGAAAACTTTCTCCTTTGAAAAGCAGGATATATTTCATCCCTAAGGGTCAAATGTTACTGGGAAAATTGTGACAGTCTACTTTGAGAGGCTTAAAGAAGTGTCTTGATTATGCCAATGACATTTCTTACTCCAGGAGAGCCCTGATCTAATAAGGCAACATCTGCTATAATCCTAGGGGAAACCATTAAAACTGTATGTCAGCTGCATAGCAATTTTAATTATAACACTGACAAAAACAATTATGACACCCTTTTTATAGGGGAAACATCTGTCAGAAAGATAAGATGAAAGGCTGGGAGTTATTTATTTCTTGCTAAATTAACATTCTGGGACCCAGAAGCAAAATTATTAACCTGGCCATATTTTGCTCTATTGAAAGGTCTTCTTTTTAAGGGCAGTTCTTCTTATGTAAGAGTATTTAAGATCATTAAATTTTACTTATTGTTAGTATAGAAACAGACTTCATTAGAAGTGGTTTGTGCTTAGTGGGCTGGATGATGTATGAGGAGGGGCTGGGGGAGCTGGGTTTCATTAGTTTGGAGAAAAGCAGGCTAATGGGGAGTCTCATTGCTAATTTCAACCCCTTAATGGGAGGTTGGAGCAAAGGGAGAGCCAGACTCCTCCAGAAGTGCACAGAGGCAGCAGGGAAAATGCCAACTCGATATTTGGGAATGAATGTTCCCAGTGTGAGTGAAAGCTTCGTCTGGGGGAGTCTCAGATCTGGAGTGGCCAAAGCTCAGAGCAAGCCCAGCACAAGGTCAGAGTAGAGAGCTGAAACTTCCCTCTCCAGCCCAAATTTCTCTTTAATTCCACGATCCCCTCTGTGTTTTCAAAATGTAACGTCATTAACTTAGAGAGTCAAAGGAATAATAGGCTTGGGTTGGTTTTTGTATTGTGCCCATGTGTTTGGTTCTATTTTGGGAATTGTTCATCCTCCTCACAATTTTCTGTGGTTTTGTTCCTGTGTGTGTTGGCACTCTGTGAGCCAGACACAAAAGAGAGGAGTTATGTATCAATTTCAGAATAATTGAATCAGTATCTAGCTGCAAACTTCTGAGATTTTTTTTTCTGATATTTTTGCTTTCTTTTTTTTATTTTTGTAGGAGTGAAGGAAAACTAGCTGTGGTGCTCAAGAGTGAAGCAGCTAGAAAGGGAAAAGGAAAGACAACTGGTAAAAAATAAAGACAAAAGCATTGCAAAGTTCTCTTTTCTGTGGTAGTTCAGATAAGTAAGACTTTTTTTTTTCAGTCCTTCTTGATCAATATATTTTTGTTTGAATGAGGACCTAGGCTGAAAGTGAGTACTGAGGAGTTATTTCTGGTTTTCTTAACTGCCTTTCTCTGCAACAGTGCCTCAGATATAAGCAGCAGAGTTAATTTCTCTTAGTGAATTAAAGGAGCCAGTTAGATTTTTTGGAAGTACCTGGCAATGGATGGCTGCCCAAGGGGATTATTTGGCCCCATGTTTCTGATCTGAGCATCTGCAGGCCTGAATTTTGAGCTCTTTGCAGGGAGAGAAGGGCAGCAGCTGATGGTCAGGGCATCCCAGGGAAGGGCTGGGGATCCATATCCTCACTGGGGACAACAAAGAGGGGGAATAAGATCCTAAAAATGCCGAGGTTTAAAGAGTGGAGGGGGAATGTGAGGAGGCAGGTATGCTGCAGGGCTGCATTGCAGCTCCGGAGCAGCTGTGACTTAACTCCTCCAGAATTCCTCTTGCGCCACAGAGGCAGAGGACACACAGCAGTGAAAATCCCTGTCGTGATGTCCCGGTGTGCGTGGCACCCTCATCTGCATGTTGGCTCAGCTCCTCTGCCTGGGGAGGTTTGGGATGCACGTGTTCCTTCTCCTCCTCCTCTTCTTCCTTCTCCTTCTCCTTCTCCTTCTCCTTCTCCTTCTCCTTCTCCTTCTCCTTCTCCTTCTCCCTCTCCCTCTCCTTCTCCCTCTCCTTCTCCTCCTCCTTCTCCTCCTCCTTTCCTGGGAGCCCCAAAAATATCTGGTGGGTTCTCAGGGTCCAGCAGTGCCCTGCACCTCTTCCCACTGCTCCTGGCATCCCTGCAGCACCAGGGATGCCTCCTCCAAAGGGAGTTTGAATTCAGCGGCGTAAATAAACAGAGCCGTCCTGAATATGAAAGGAAGGGCTGTATATTTGTGCCCCTAAAAAGACAATTAACAATGAAGCTCCAGTGGTGGCTGGCCGGCTGTAAGTTCACAGAGTAAAGGGTCTCAGGAAATAACATCTTTGAAAAATAAAAGCCCAGCTCTCCCAGCTTGAAATAGCAACTTCAAACAAGGCGCTGTTATGGTTGAAACAAAGGATGAAACTCGTTTGCTCTGCCATTGAAACGCGACTGAAACAAAATATTTATACAGGTTTGGAGGGGAAAGGGAGGTGTCGAATGGCTTTGCACTCAGATTGTTCACAGCTAAAATAAAACACGGCTGACTGTCCCCACTGCAAGAGCTCTCCCCACGGTGTTTGGTGCACAAAGTGTGACCAAGGTAATTTCTGCGAAGGCATCCCAGTGAGTCACAAAGTGCAGTGAGTTATTTGTGTGTGTGTGTGTGTGTCATTACTCTGAGCACATGCAAACCAACACAGCTAATTACTGCCCAGAAAAAAAAAAAAATACTGTGTCAAAGTTTGAGCAGCAGCAGATGTTGCTACATTTTACCCATAAAGTGCTAGGTTTCACCTTCATAACTCTCAAAGA
The DNA here is from genome assembly GCA_013389925.1 of Aegithalos caudatus. Taxonomy (NCBI): domain Eukaryota; kingdom Metazoa; phylum Chordata; class Aves; order Passeriformes; family Aegithalidae; genus Aegithalos; species Aegithalos caudatus. Next base: position 291,685 of record WEIU01013873.1, on the reverse strand, counting down.
AGTCAGGTAAACTCCCAGCTGCATAAAGTATAAAATTTGAAGTGGTTATGCATCTGTTTTGGTTTTTTTTTTTAGTTTTTAATTAAGTGAAAATGTTGCAGGCATGCCTCAAATAATGCTGCCAGTGGTGGACAGGAGGGATGCCTAACACATGAACTGTAGAATGATTCCTCATAGGACTGAAAAACCTAAACCTTTACCTTTCATACTAAAGCAGAAGATTAGTTGTTAAACTAGCTAGTGCTTGAGAGATTGCTCACACCATTTTGGGTGTATTTAATTCATTTCACACAGTCTGAGGCATAAAACAAAAAGCACATGTTAATATTTTAAGGCCAAGTGTATTCAGAAACAACAGAGCTTAATAATTGCTCTTGGATGACTGGGTTCAAAAAAGTGTGTTTGAGCTTCCTTTAGCAGCAGAGCTTTTTATTTTATTCCCTGCTGGTTTCATTTAAGAATTACTTTGCTTGTGATTCTGCTGGTCAGTTCACTAATCACTGTGCTGAGCCCTTCAGTGCAGGGAGGGCAGGAATTCATCTTGCTGGGTATGGGCCCCTCTTTTCTTTTATCCCCTCACCAAAAAGTAGTGGAGTTTGGCATGGTTGGTCCAGTGGCTGTAAAAGTTGTGTGCTGGCACTTTGGTAAGGTGTCACAGCTGTTTAAAAACTTTGCCTAAGCCCTAGGTGTGTAGATAAGGATGTTCACAGCACAGAGTGAGAGAAGTCATGGCTTGAAGCTTTGTCACTGCTGCTCTTGTGCTTCTCTAAGTGAGAACTGTCTGTGTGAGCACTGGGAATATTTTTGGAACAATGACTTAAGATTATGTTTTTCATGCTGACATATTCTGCTGTGTGTCAGGGCTCGGGCCTTGGCATCATAGAATTTGTTCATCTTTTATGTTTTCTTTTACCTTCTTCATTATTCTCAAATGACTTCATTCTCATTCAGCTGGAGCAGAGGACACTGAGGGCAGAGCTCCTCCTGAGGGCAGCTCCCATCTCTGCTCCTGGCACAGGGACAGCACCCAGGGCACGGCTGGAGCTGGGCCAGGAGGGATTTAGGTTGGATTTGAGGGCAAGGTTCTTCCCCCAGAGGGTGCTGGCACTGCCCAGGCTCCCCAGGGAATGGGCACGGCCCCGAGGCTGCCAGAGCTCCAGGAGCCTTTGGACAGCGCTGCCAGGGATGCCCAGGGGGGATTGTTGGGGTATCCATGCAGGGCCAGAAGCTGGACTTTGATATTCCTTGTGGGTCCCTTCCAACTCAGGATATTCTGTGATGAATCCCTCACCTCCCAGAGCAAACTCCCAGTTCTCTTTTCCACCCCACTTTTGTCTGTGGAGTGAGCTGTGCAAGCCAAGTGCTGGGCAGTGTCAGAACTCCTGGCACTGAAAGTGAGAATGGAGTCACTTCTAATCACTTGGTTCCTTTTGGCAAGTGAATGCCATGATTTCATCCATGGATCCCTCTTACTGCATGTGCAGTCCACACACACATCCTTACAAGAAAGCACAGCAGTGACTCTCATTGTGGTCAGTGAATAAGAATATCTCTGTTTACACAATATTTGGAAATTCATTCTGAGCAAATGCTGTGTGCTGGGACCTGAGGGAGCTGGGAAAGGGGCTCAGCCTGGGGAAAAGGAGGCTCAGGGGGGCCCTTGTGGCTCTGCACAAGTCCCTGCCAGGAGGGGACAGCCGGGGGGGTCGGGCTCTGCTCCCAGGGAACAGGGACAGGAGGAGAGGGAAGGGGCTCAGGCTGGCCCAGGGGAGGCTCAGGTTGGACATCAGGAGGAATTTCTGCACTGGAGAGCTTTAGAGGTTCGGAGTGCCCATCCCTGAGGTGTCCAAGGAAATCCTGGACGTGGCACTCAGTGCTCTGGGCTGGCTGGAAAGGTGGGGATGGATCAATGACCTTGGAAGTCTTTTCCAACTAAATGATTCTGGGATTTTATTGGGACAAGTTTTTCAGTTCTAAGAGTGGGGGGTAAGTTGATGGCTTTTCTCCTGATCTAAGCATAAATTCAGGAGAATTGTAATGTAAATGTAAAAATGTAATGTAAAATGTAAAACTTCATTGTAGTCAGGAGCATTCATTCTGCTCCGTGTTGAGGATCTCAGCCTGAAATATCTGGAGCAAAAATGCATCTGTTGAGTGAGCCTGACTAAAATAAAGATCTACATCCTGTTTTATTGACCCCCCTCTCCTGCTGGAAGGCTGGTCAGGCCTTTCCATCAAGGAATTCAACCCTTGTCCCACAGAAATAGGAAAAGCAACGGCGATGCCAGATTGAGCTGTAAGTGGATGAGTAGATGGTTTTGTCTGCTGGTGCAGATTTGGTAGGCTTGGAAAACTGCCTGTGTTTCATTCATCTCTGGGAAGCTCTGTTCCATCCCAGCCAAGGTGGAGGTCCTTTTGCTTTTACTTCCCCAGGGGCACAATGTCAAATTAGTCATTTTTACAAGAGCGGGGAGCTTTGTAGCAGCCCCAACATAACAAGATAAATTCACTTTATACAAATACAAGCAGCAGTTGCTGTATCTGTCCTGGTTGCTTATTCCTTTTTTTACAATGGAGCAGGTGCAATGCCTGTATCTGTTATCAGTATCTAATATGGTTTGAGCAAACAGGGAATTGCTCACGTTGTCTAGGTGTTGCACACAGTCCATTAGTCACCCCGTCTAGTGCTTATCACAATTCAAAAAAAAACAACATTTGGGGTGAGTCATTAAGATTCATTAAAGAATATCTTTGTCACAGCAGCAAATGAAGGAGAAGTATGGAAGGGATGGGTGGGGGGATGTTTAATATTTGTGGAGAACATAAGACATATGCTGTGTACCAGGGATCTTGGGAACAATCCTGCTTTCACAGACTATTATTAGCAGAGCAAAAAGTGAACTCAGTTGTGTTGATCAACCCTAGGAAGCAAATTCTGTATTTGGAATGTGAAATAATTCACTTTTTTTGAGGGGTGGGCTGGGTCATAAGGTGTGATATCCCACACCAGTGTCCACCCATAAGTCTTGTTCCACCCCATATGCAGCTTTATCAGTGTCAGAATCCCCAGAGCACTGTGGTCCCCTTGCCTTGCTCGTGTTCCCAACAAAGCAGACATTCCTGCAGGATGTGACACGGCCACTCCTGTGGCCACAGGTCCCTGTCCTGTCCACTGTGACCTCCTGGTCCTGTGTGAAGCCCAGATGCTGCAGGGGCTTGGTGACACACAGGGCTGATGGCACTGGGCAGCAAAAACACTCTGAGGGGCACAGGCTGTGCCAAGCTGGCATAAAACAATGGGAAATCATTTCCTTAGCCCACGAGAATCTGCTGGACCTTAGGCACTTTTCCTGCCCTAGGAACAACAAAATCTGTCTCAAAAACCCCTTTTTGAATTGTATTTTGAAAGTAAACCCAACACAGTAAACCCAAGCCGTGATTGATCAAAACCCCTTGTATTCTTTTTGCTCTTTTTAATTTTATTTCAATTACTTTAAAACATGCTTTTACTTTGAACTGTCCTTTTTTTCCAAACAGCAGGTTTTGGCCGAGCCCTGGACACAGCAAGCCAAGGGAGAGGCAGTGCTGTAAGCAGTTCCTCCCCACACACATCTCCACGTAGCTTTTCCCCCACTGGCATAAATTCCCCTCTGTGGGCCAGATGTGCTTTTTTCTCCTCACAGGAGTTGAGTGTTTCCATAGCTGAGCAGTCCTGCTGACAGCAAGGAGATTTCTGGAGTCACTGCTCACTCCCAGGTGTGAAGTGGATTTCTCTCCAGCCTGGGGCAGATAAGCAACCACAGGACTTTGTTGCTGCTTCTCCCAGCATTGGAAATCTTTTAATTAGGAGAAAAATAAACTGTCCACATTGTTGCTTTCTTTCCTGTAGTGCTGTCTCTTTCCTTTGTCTCAGTGCAATCTGGTTTTATAAAGGTGGATGATTCAGAAAGGAAGGTGAGGGCTGCCCAGAAGTCTTTAAATGAGAATATGGATTTTACTATGATCTTTATGGTAATTCAGTTTCTTTTTTATCAATGTGATAAGTGATTTCCCCTCACATCCCAGCTTTCACTCTGCATGGAAATTGAATTTTGGAAGCAATACACTCTCAGGTCCCTTTCAGGTGAGCTCTACTGATTCCCACTGGATTTCTTTAAGCAGAACCTGTGTTGATTTTAGTGCTCCTGAGTAAACCCAGGAGAAACTGGAATTGTGTGGAGCTCTTATCTCAGGGGAATGCACACTTTGGCCAGGCAGGAAAGAAACTGAATAGATGTTAAAAGACAGGGATTTTGATCTCACCTTCTTTAAATTCCTGCTGTGCTTTCCCAATAACCTGGCATTTCTGGGAACCCACACCAAGCTTGTGCCAAGGTTTATTGTTGGCAATCATCTTTAAATACCCGTTCCCTGGACTTGGACCCTCTGGCTCTTCCCAATGTTTTTGCAATTTGCAGCCCTGCCTCAGGCTGGTTGAGCTTTTGCTGCAGCTCCCTAACACCAAACACATTTTGGGGCAGAATTGTGAAGCCCAGAATCCCTGAGGCTGGAAAAACCCTCCCAGCCCAGGGAGTCCCAGCTGTGCCCCATGGCCACCTTGTCACCCTGAGTGCCACCTCCAGGTGACACCTGCAGGGATGGGCACTGCCAAGCTCCCTGGGCAGTTCCAAGGCCTGAGCCCCCTTTCCATGGGGAAATTCCTGCTGCTGGCCAAGCTGAGCCTCCCCTGGGCCAGCCTGAGCCCCTTCCCTCTCCTCCTGTCCCTGTTCCCTGGGAGCAGAGCCCGACCCCCCCGGCTGTCCCCTCCTGGCAGGGACTTGTGCAGAGCCACAAGGGCCCCCCTGAGCCTCCTTTTCTCCAGGCTCAGCCCCTTCCCAGCTCCCTCAGCCCCTTCCCAGCTCCCTCAGCCCCTTCCCAGCTCCCTCAGCCCCTTCCCAGCTCCCTGCCCTGCCCTGGACACGCTCCAGCCCCTCCAGGGCTCTCCTGCAGGAGCCAGGACTGGACACAGCCCTGGAGGGGCCTCTCAGTGTTCAGCACAAAGGGACAGAGGATGCTTCCAGAATGGGACTTGCTGGACTCTAACCTATAAAGCCCAGCATTTATGTAGTAGGACCATCCTGATGTCAAAGAAGAAAAAAAAAAAAAAAAAAAGTTAAGGATTTTATAGAAAATCTTCCATAAATCCTTAGCAATGCATTGGCTTTCCACAGCTGATACTCTGCCATTAAAACCTTCCCTCGTTTTCCTTAAGGCTCTGTATCCTGTGTTGTTACATGCTCCAGTGGAGAGTTTAGTTACTGAGGAAGAGGTGAAGGGATTTTAAACAAGCACACTCCACTCCTTTTGCTGTTTTCAGGCATATTAAAAACACCTAAAGGAATTTAGTTTTTCTAGGATATTCCCTTCTCTCACCTCTGCATGTATTCCCTTGAAAGGAGCACGTCCCTAAAGAAGAAGTTTGTTTACCAAGTGATTATTCCAGGGATTCTTGCTTTCTCTGCAAGGATGTGTTTTAGTTTGGATTGAGCTTAAGGAAATGGGAGTCACGGAGTCACTCAGCTTTTTTTTTCCTTCTGGCTTCCTGTTTCCCCCAAACAACTTTTGAACCATTTGGTCAAATTTAACCAAAGCAGGGAAGGATCTCCTGATCTGAGGGAAATAAAGTTCTTACACATCTCAGAAATAAGAGGCAGCAGAGCAGATAAAAGGCACCAGACCTTGTGCCCCCACAGAGATAAAGGCAAGAAACGTGAGGTCGACTGTATTTGTTTCCAGAGAATCACACAAGGAATAAATGCTGTTAACAGGAACCTTTGATCAGGGCTCACATCTTACCAGGCTTGAGATAAGAATTTGTGTGTTATTAGAGATGAGATAAGGCTCTCTGAGATGCAAGGCACGGGAGAGCAGCATCATTTGTCCTGCTGGCAGAGGGATGTGCTGCTGGGGTGAAGTGCAATATTTACCTCAATCCAGTGGTTGCTCAGCCCTCCTTGGGCTCTGCCCCAGCCAGTTCTCCTGTGGGAATGTTTGCTGAGGTGTGAGAGACCTGTGTTGCTGTCTCAGTGTTGCCTGAAGAGCACAGTGGTGAGGATCAGCCTGAAATCTGCTCCAAGCCTGCAAGTGGTGAGGCCTGGTGATTCCCAGGCTTCACCAGGAGATGCCAAAGGGAGACATTCCTAGGATCACAGAAGTAGAGAATCATGGAATGGTTCAAGCTGGAAGGGCCTTTTTCACCCCCTGCCATGGGGCAGGGACACCCTCCACTATCCCAGGCTTCTCCAGGCCATGTCCAAGCTGGCCTTGGACACTTCCAGGGTTGGGGAGTCCCCAACTTCTCTGGGCATCCCCAATTTTACCATGAAGACTTTTTTTCCTAATATCTAATCCAACTCTGCCCTCCTTTATCTTGAGCCCATTCCCCCTTTTACTGTCACTACAAGCCCTGATGAAAAGCCTTTCCCCAAAGGAGATAAGTAATGGCTGAAAGTCCTGAAGGATATTCCAGTTCCACTCAGGAGTGAGCTGGCAGTTTCACTTGGGAGCCAATTTGGCAAATGGCCACTGCTATCGATACTTAGGATTGTCAGATCTTACCAGGAATGAGTGATCAGGCATGGAAAATGGGCACCCATCCATCCCTAGAGATGTGTGAATCACACACCCTATTTCAGGAATGCCATGAATGCCTTCTTTTATTTATTTATTTTTTTAATATTTATTCCAGGTTTGTAAGTAATGTGGGGACCTCATGCTTGACATCCCAGTGGGAAAAGTGCTACTCTTCTCTCTGCTGTGACTGGATTTCAGTGCTCCCTCCTAAATCCTGCCAGTTTCCCGTGTTTCTGGTATTTCAGTATGGTCAGTCACATATTTATAGAGAGCACCTTCCATGCCCATTAGTGATGGGACAGGAGATACATTCAGTTTTGTGATATTTGGGGCACTCATCATGCAGGTGATGCAGATCTCAAGCCTGAGCTTAGCAATGTTGAACTTGGGACCTGCACATCTTTTCTCTCTGGGTTTCCAAAAATAAATCTGCCCTGCTTACCTTTCTGACATCTTTTGTAAACAGTGAATTCAAGAGCAAACTTTGTAAAGCTCTTAACCCTAATCTTCCCTATAAGCTACAAAGGTCAAATTACCAATTATGCCTCGTGTTTGTTTTTGTCCTCTGGGTCTCAATTTTCATGCTTGCTTTTGCTGCTGGGGACTCTGTGAGGCTCTTAGGTCGGGTTTTATACAAGGAAAGCAATCCCTTGCTTTTCCAAAGACCTGCCATGGAATTTAAAAAGGCAGGGGAGTGAAAGAATAGCTTGTACTTGCTAACAGGTAAGTGGCAGGTTTTGAGCCAAGGTTTACAGGAGAAGAGAATTAATTAGCACAGAACATCATCCTGCTGTCTGACTCCTTTATTAAAACCCGCTTTCTTTGCTCTCCACAAGAAACCCAGTGGATCACCAGCTGCTTTGCGTTTTTCAGGTGGAAGAAGCAGCAAAGCCACGCAGGAGTGAAGTGTGGGAGCAGGTGGAGGAGCACAAAAGCAGGGATGTAGGAAGGGCTGAGTCTCCTGAGTCACTGGAAGCCTGTGGCTGATGTGATGAAAAGCCTTGAGGAAAAGGGTGTTGGAGGGACAAAACCACTCAGGTGACCTCAGTGGCAGCATTTTCAGCTCTGAGGGAAGGGTTGAAGTGGGAGAGACAGAGGGAAGATTGGAACATTCCAAAGGGAAGAGAAATCTGGAGAATCATGTCTCTTATTCTTCCTCTGTGGGATACTGGTTTAAAGCCCAGCAATAGTTCCTGGCATCCTGTTTCTCTGTGTCACTCCCTGCTGGATTCCTGGTTGCTTCAAATTTCTCTTTCTGTGAGGACTCTGACAAGATCCCTCTCCTCTACCCAGCTGCTCATTTTCAGTAGAGGTAGGAACCTCCTGTCATCTGCCAAATGGGACTGCAGTTGGGTCAGGGATCAAAATTGATCATAGGAAAACAGGCAATCATGTGAGATATAGCATGATCACATATTTCCTTATAAAAATGTGATTAAAATAGCAAAATCTCTGAATCAGCTCAACAGCTTTTAAACTTCTGATGAATGCACCTTAGTGTGTTACATGCTGTGTGTTTCACTTAAAAATACAGCATATTTAACTTCTTCTTTTTTTTGAGCTAAAAACATTCCAGAAATGGCTTTTGGTCAACCAAAAATTGAGAGAAAAGCTCTGAGAATAAGTGTACCATGCTGTTGGCTGATATTTTGGTTTCCTTACTGGGACAACAAACTATTTCCACCCCAGGAATGACTTTCCTGGGAGCTGGTGTTAATTCTGCAGAGCAGGTGGCTGAGGAGACTGTTTGAATATTTGATAGCACACACCGAGGTGCTGGGATGAACCGGTCATTTAAAAACAAAATCAAGAGGCATGCATCTCTAGGGAATAGTAAACAAAGTTGGAGTCATTCCTAATTATTGGGATACAGCTCTGTCATCAGCTCCTTCTCTAGATACTATTATTTATAGAAATAATTATTATGCAGCATTTAAATTCGGGATGCGCACGGTTCTTTAATTGGGGGCTGAACTTGTGTTTGGAGATCTGGATTCCTATCCTTACTCATCTGTCTATCATTTATAAAGATTATATATCTGAAACGTGACCTGTGCATAATTATAATTAATTAAGTCGCCAGCAGTATGCTGAAAAACTTGCATTTAAATCAGGGGTTGAATAATTAAAGCAATTAGCAGAACTGACTCTTTGCAATATGGCTTCTTGAAAATGTGGAATAATTGCTAATCTTCTAGGCAGAGATGGACAGAACACCAGCCTGGTATTTAATTCTGTAAATACAAATTAGGTGAGGTGGTGTAAGTATGGAATTCCTTTTTTTTTTTTGTCCAAATTTCCAGGGGTCATAAACTGGGCGAGTGACACACAACCCAATGGATTATTTCAGGCCACTGTAAATTCAGGGTGTCCAGATGAATCCCCAAGCTATTAAAAAAATTCCCCTCCTCTCGGCTTTCATAATTTTTATTTATAATCCTTAATTTGTGTGGTTGGCAGAGTAACAGTCCTCGTCTCTATGGATTTTTAGGAGCTCCAAGCTCCCTTGAGCCAGCTCCCTGTTGATTTTTATCCCGAGAAAGCGCGAAGGGATGGGACACCCACGCCGGGCAAACTCCGTCAGCTCCGGAGCGGGCACGCCACGTGTGGGAGAAAAATCAAGCAGAGAGTGGAGAAACCAGAGCCAGCCTTCCCAGCCCTGCCTGGTGGCATTCCACTTCCAAGGAGATGGGCTGGATGGGGTTGGCTGCCTGGAGGAGCTGGCATCAGCCTGATGTGCCTGGGGAAAGGTGACTCAGGGCAGAGCTCGGTGGGAAGGTGTCCAAGGGCTGGCAGAGCAGAGCTGGCCTGGCTGCCTCACTCAGGACCAGCTCCAGGTGCTGGTGGGATGATGCTATCAGCATCTTTCCCAATCCAGGAGCTGAGAAAATGTGTCATGATACCCACCAGTATCAATGGGGAGCCTTCAGAGGAAGGGCTGGGGACTTGTGAGGGCTGTGGGGACACCAAGCCCAGCACAGGGATGGAGGAGTTTCCATGGGGTTTTATCCTTTTTTTTTTTTTTTTTAATTCTGTCCTGCTGCTTTTAGTGCTCCCAGCTTCTCATCTCTGTGTGCCTGAGGCATAACTTGGTGTCCTGGTTTAGATTAAAGGTGTAGAACTTAATACACAGCATAAACAGAACTGACAATTGGGGATACAAGCATCACAAAGTCACCCCAGGACACTTGGATTAGTGGATTTGTGTCTGTGTGACATCCATGAGACGAGCTCACTGTCCAACAATCTGGATTTTACACACATTTTTGTTGTCTTTTTAAAGACCTGTGGAGCTTCTGGTAGTGGGGACCATGCTATGAGACAAGTTGGTTTGGCTATTTCATTGCAAGCTCAGTTAAATAATTTATAGCTTTTAAATTTTTTTTTTAGCTTTTGTGTTTATACCCCAAGAAAGTTAAGAGAATATTGCCAAATTTTCCTCTCAGGAGCACACATGCATTTTCCAGAACTTGGATAATTGCTCTTTATGTTTTTCCTGTGTCTGGGGGCTTTTTTTTGTTTGTTTATTTTTGTTTTTGTTTTTTGTTTTTTTCTCAAATCCCATTTGAATGAGGCACTCCAAGACTGTGGCTTATGTGGAATTTTTGCAGGGTTAACACTGGGCACAAGCAGCAAAGCCATCTCCCTGCCCCAGGGCTTTGCCCAAGCAGGGTTTGTGCCTTTAAAGCAAAGAGAGTGATTCAATGTCCTGTACGTGACAGGGACAGCTCCTAACAAGTCTGGAGGTATTTTTAGAACTTGATAAAATGACACTTCATAAAACACCCATCAGGCAGCTCGAAAGAGGAAATAAGAGTGGAGAGACTTTGGGAAAACATTACTGTATTTTTAATTATCAGCCCTTTTGATGTTGTCAGCCCATACCTTAAGCAACGGGAATAATTGTTTAACTTCCTTCCTATTTAATGCGGTCATTTTATGGCTCAGAGGCACAGCTTTTGCTCCTGAGTTACCATTTACAGCTGTGGCCAGCCTTGGGGATGGTGTTTTGGGTCACACAGCTGCCCTGGCAGTGCTGTCTGCCAGGGAACAGGGACAGGAGGAGAGGGAATGGCCTCAGGTTGTGCCAGGGGAGGCTCAGCTTGGCCAGCAGCAGGAATTTCCCCATGGAAAGGGTGGTCAAGCATTGAAAGGGGCTGCCCAGGGAGGTTTGGAATCCCCATCCCTAGAGAAGACTGGAAACCTTTTCTCTCCTCATGGAATCCGCTGGAATTTTATCTTTCTGGGGCTGAAATATTCCCATTTTTGGTATCGACACATAAATATCTGCGTGCCGAGCTGGGGAGGGAGGATGAGGCTTCTGCTCCTAAAGGAACACCTTTCTCAAGGCAAAACAGAAGTCCAATTTTGTGGAAATAAACCAGTGCAAATGGGAATAAGGTCTTGGGGTGTTGGGCTGCTGAAATCTACAGAAAGGTACAGGTGTAAAATTAAAGCAAATTTTCATCATCTTCTACACTGAATACTCAAAACAGCTGAGTCTGCCTATTCTGAATTGGTGTCTCCACTGAATTTTACCAGTTCACATCAGTTAAAGTGGACCTCTGGATGAAGTCTGAATTTATTGCTCTTTTTAAAAAAAAATAGTTTTAATTTTTAAAAAAAAAATTCATTAATTTTTTTTTTTTTTTTAAATAGTTTTAATTTTTTAAAATTTCATTTTAATTGTTTTTTAAATTTCATTTTTTTCATTTTCCTGATGGCCCAGGACAGGACCTGCTCAGCCCTTCAGATAAAAGTCTGTTTGATCAGTGTTAGCTCAGATGTTTTGACATCACTTACACCCACAAAGCAAGGAAAGAACTCAAATTCTTTCAGCTGAAACTTTTGCTTCTCCGTGAATTAAACTTGCTGGGAAGACCAGCAAAATGTGATGTTCCCTGCTCAGTATGGCAGCTTGCAGGTTAGCATGGGGAGAGATGATGGTTCTCAGCAGATTCCCTTCAGGATGTGGGGTTTTCCAATGTGGAAAGGAGCTTGGATAAATCCAGAAGTTTGTTTTCCCTTCCCTTTGACCACAGAAGGGATGCTCTGAGGTTCTGACTCCGTGTGAAATGCTCAGTCAGGGAGAATCACACTCATCCCCAGAGCTTCTGTGGAGCCTCAGCAGAAAGGAGGAAAGTGTAAGGATGATATTCCTGTTTCAGCAGCTTGCTCAGAGAGGGAATTCAACCCTGAAAGAAAGCTGGGGAATGGTGGCCTGCAAGGTGGCTCAGAGAATTTACCTGGATGCATCTTCCCTCATCCACACATTCATCCAGAAAAAAACAGAGATATACAGAATGCAATGGTGCAGGTGTGCCACCCTGCAAAGATCCCAGGTGTGACAGAAGGATTTCCAAGGAGCACAGAGGTCACTTTTATGGACCCTGTGAGTTCTTCAAGAAGTGTAAAGGGGCTGCAGCAGTGGCAGAAAATGGACTCTGACTTAAATTAAGGAATCATCCCAAAACTAGGAGAGGCCCAGCACCCCAGCAGAGCAACGTGGCTGCCTCAGTTCTCCTTCATGATCAACAGTGGAGCTCTGGGATGACAGGAAAACACAGAATGAGAATAAAGGCTGGGAGAAGGCTGCCTGTTTTGAGAGAGAATTTCACATTTCTTGCAGCTTTCCCTTTTCCTGGTGTTGTATTGAAGGGTATCTGCCACAGGAAAGCTGTAACTCCTGGAGAATTCCTCCTGATTCCAAGAATCTCCAGCCTGAGCACTCACATCTCTGTATCTGTAAACAATCTCAGCACATCTCTTTTTTGGGATCCATCCAAGCTGCACTTTACTCAAATGCTGTTTCATTCCTGATGCAGCCCATCACGGTTTTTTTCTGCATTTCACCTGTTTTGATTGTCACCAGAGAACTTTCAGAGAGGCAATGTTTTTGTGTTGTGATGGCTGGTGAATATTGTGTTGGGGGGAAAATAAAAGTTGAAGTGGAAATTTTCTACTCAAAGTCACTGTTCTTTGTTGTTTGCAGTCTGGATGAAGACAACGCAGGTGGGTGAGTCAGTGGAAGTGGTGTCTGATGCTCTGAAAGAAAAACACCTTATATAAACACCTGAGTGATCTGATGAAATTTTCTACATGTATTCCTGATAAATGGATTTTTTAAATACCAATTAAAAACCTAAGAAACCTTTGGAAACCCTCTTTCTGTGCCACAGTTCTAGAGGAATACAGATTTCGGATCTTCCAGGTAGAGATTTTGGTATGCTTGGTTTGTTTTGTTGTTTTTTTTTCCCTTTTTCCATAATTGGAAACAATTTTAAAGCCGTGTGTAAGCACTTACTTACACTTAGGTACGTATAACTGGATTTAGAACAGCAATCCTGGCAATGATTTTTCTTTTTCCTTTAAAATGCGTATTTTCCATTAAGCAGTGTGGCTAATGAGTGTTGCTGTTTGTAATGGAGCCTTTTTTTTCTTTTTTTTTCTTTTTTTTTCTTTTTTTTTCTTTTTTTTTCTTTTTTTTTCTTTTTTTTTCTTTTTTTTTTTTTTTTTCCCTCCAGGTTAGCAGTGAATCACTTCAGGCTGTGACCTTATCTGATCTGACACGTTCAAAAGGGCTGAGTCTAATCAATAATTGGTGAGGTTTCATCACGGAGCCCGTGGGTGCTGCAGGAAGCAGTTTGGGTGATTTAGCAATTGACATTCTTGCTCTCCACCATTCATGAAACTCTGTCCCATCGAAGCCCTGGTAGGACTCTGCAGCCTTTTGGGAAACTCAGATTTTTTTTTCACTGCTCTGCCTTCATCCCTATCCCGCCGTGGTTTTTTATGTCGGGCTATTCATCCAGGCAGTCCTGGCCTAATTCCAGTTTTGATAATTGTTTTCTGCCTAGCTTCCTTCCATTTCCATTCCGACTGCTGTTCTCCTTTGTTCCCTAAGCCAAGGTGTTAAACTGCTGGGATGATTGCTTCCCAGGCCGGCTCTGGGAATGCTGCCTGGCACAGGGTGGGCGCAACTCTGCTGCCTCTCAGCTTTATCAGGTATTTTTTCAGCTTCTCCAAGGGCTCTCTCTGTGAACAACTGATAATGTCCTGTGGAAACATCTGGACGGGGTCAGCTCCTCGGCTTCCTGGGCTGGAAAGACTTCAGCTATTGAGGTGCACAGATGTAGCGTGAGCTGCAGTTTGATGTTTAGATCACAGACAAAACTCGTGCTTTTTCTGTCCTCTGACAGCCCCTGGGATTTATTAGTGTTGGCGTTAAAGTGCTCTGTCAGACACAGAGGGGGATGTCTGAATGCCTTTCTTGTTTGTTTGTTTTCCAAATGTGTAAAGGCAGCCTGGAAAGCTCCCGGTGTTTGTTGTTGGTGGCATTCCCTGAATGCCTCCAGCTCCCTGCTCATCCTGGAGGAACAGGGCAGATTTAGCAGCTGATCTCCTGCCCCACAGCTTCTGTTTCAGTGCTGCCCCTCCAGGAGCAGAGAGAGCATCCAGGACATTTCTCTGAGCTAACAGGGAGTTGGAAGAGAGGAAAGGGCTTGATATTCCTGGTGTTTCTGAGAATCACATGCTCAGTTCCCAGCCAGCAATCTGTGCTGCTGGAATCAGCATTAGGTTTTGGAAATATCAGCGTTCCACCTCCCCCTGGGTAGAGCAGTCAGGTCACAAAAATCATCCTGATGGTTTCTGTGGATCCTGGGAGAGGCCAGTTCCAGTCCCTGCTCCTCCTTTCCCAGTTCAGCTGCTGGTTTTGCCCAGGTTGCTTCTTTGCAGCAGGAAAATTTAAAGGGGTAGGAAGGAGAGTGGTTTGCTGGAGCTGGAGCTGCTCAGACAAAGCCAGAGCAAAACAAACTCATCCAAATGAAACTGGTTCAGGGTGATGTGAGGGTTTTTAATTTCTGTGGGGAAAATAAGATTCCTAAACCCCTGGCTGAAGCCTGGGCTGTGGATGCACCCTGTGTCCTGGCTGCAGTTCTGCCAAGTGGAGCTCAGTCAATGCTTTCCCCATCCAAAATTATTTAAAATTATTCACTGTGTCCCCTGGAGGACCTGTTCCTTGGGCAGGGGTGGGGATGGGAGGGCTAAAACCAGTTTTAGTCAAAATGAGCAGGTTGCCTTGCACAACCCACAGGAGGTCTTTGCTAACTGAAGTCATGAAGTCCTCAAGGAAGGTCTGCCTCACCCTCCAAGAGCTTCAACAAGAGTTTCACATTGAGTTTGGTGACCTGAACCTTTCATGCCTTAACTTTCCTTGCAGATGAACTCTGAAAGGCAGATGGAAGCTGTTTCTGGGGAGGTTTAGGCTGGAGATCAGGGCAAGGTTCTTCCCCCAGAGGGTGCTGGGCACTGCCCAGGCTCCCCAGGGAATGGGCACAGCCCCAGAGCTCCAGGAGCCTTTGGACAGAGCTGCCAGGAATGCCCAGGCTGGGTTTGTTGGGGGGTCTGTGCAGGACCAGCAGTTGCTCTGGATGATCCCTGTGGGTCCCTTCCAGCTCAGGATATTCCATGATTCCATGAATCATGTGCTGTGGCCCCCTTGGTGGCTGTGCTGGGTGGATTTACATCCTCAGCCTCCCAATACCTCCCTACAGGGCCATCCTGCTGGGCCAGTTTGGGCACACATTGTTTTTGTGGGGTATTGTCACCCGCAGAGTCCCAATGGAAATTTTTGTCCCCGTGTCCTGTGTACCACATAAACACATGGGGACAAATAGACCCTGCCCAGAAGAGATGCAAATAACGAAGCCAGAAAAAGATCACGGCTTGTGCTGTGTTTAGATGAGAAACCAAGGCCAAGAAGGTGAGGAATGAGCCTGGACCTCTTTCCAGTACCCCTAGAGAAGCACTCCATCATTGCTACCCCAAATCTGAAAATGCTCAGATCCCTGAACTGGTCCCCAAAAGTCAGGACCAGTTATTTCCTGGTCTGAAATCTCCTGTAGTTTTAAGTCATAGCTTTATTTTTAGATCATCAACACCACCTCAGCTGTAATTACACTTGTACCAATCAAGCATGTGGCAACACTCATGGGTCTCTGAGTAGTCCTGCAGTGTAAGGATTTAATTTGTGGGGTTGGAAAAGGTGGAATGGCAGGTGTTGCACAGGGGCTGACACTGAGGTTTCACCAGCCCCAGAAAGCTCCTCAAAGGTGATGTCCCAAGAGAAGAGAGCAGCAACAGCAGGCACTTGGTTCAGGGTCCTTTTTCACCCTCTCCTTTCAGAGGGATCCTCCAGCCCTGACCATATCTTAGCCCTAAGTCATGTCAGGGAGCACATTTTTAATGCTGCTTTATTAGAGAGTCAGAGGCATTTGTGGGATTGGTGTGGGAGTACAAAATTGTTTTCTGATGAGGAATTGAGTCGAGGTTTGCTGGCGTCTCCTGCCGTGGCTGTTTATGTGTAAACTTGAAACCAAACCAAGCAAAAGGAGTGAAACCATCCAAGGCCTAAAATGTCATCTGGCAGCGAGGAAAAGCTGCAAATACCAGATTAGGGGAGCCCAGAACCAGCTGGCTGCTGTTCATGCTGAAGTGACTGCTCACCAGACATTCCAAAGCTGGCCATAAAGCCTTCCTAAGCTCACTCTGGTCACTGCTACTCATTTCAGGATCACTGGCAAGCATGAAGGGGGCTTCTGTTTAGTTGTGGGAAAATGAGGCAGGGAAAAACAGCACCAAGTCCACAGTTTTAGTGTCCTTTCTCCTGTGGTTCACAGCACAGACCGGAGTCCAGCTCCATCTGGAGCCAGCTCCAAGGGTTTTGCTGGTTTTCAGCAGGACCAGGGTGAAGCCAAAGTGTAATGACAAGTGACAAAGGCTGTAATAAAGCCATGCTCCCTGAGAAAACAGCTGTGGTGGTTTAGGAGGTCCTTGCCTCTCCCACCCCTCGGACAGAGGCTCCTGCTCCCAAAATGATGCCAGCAGAAGGGAATGTGGGATCATGCTCTGCTTCACAACCTTCGCATCACCCCTCTTTCCTGGGAAACAAGGCTGTTTGGAGCTGCAGCCTGTGGCCATCTCCAGCAGGAGGGCGAGCCCAGCCCAATGGGGTGATAAGAAACCCGCAGCACCAGGGTTTTTATCCTGCCCATCCCACACAGTCACACTGGCTGACCCAGAGATTGCTTCCAGACGTGGCCAGAAGCTCAGGAAGCTGCTGGCACATCACAATGCACACAGAAGGCCAAGATTTATGGTTTAGAGCATGTATCCTGAAAAGTTCCTCAAGACTGTTAGGTATGAATTAAAACTAAAAATAAGTTAATTAATAACTGCCCAGCAGTTGACATCCAGCAAAGCCAAGCAAAGCTCCTCTAAAACACAAGCACAGCAAAACCGGGGTGTCCCAGCCCATTCTGGAGCCCGTCATTACCCATTGTTCCCTTCATTGAAAGCAGTTGTGCCTATTGCACATCCCCATACTTCAAAAAATCAGACCTGGGACACAATGGATGGGCCCTGTTGGTCGGGAAGTGTTTCTTTTTATACATTAAAACACAGGAGGAGGCTTTGTTGCTGCAGCAGGAGCGATATCCTGACACGCTCGCCACGCCGGTGGAGAAGGGAGCTTCCTTCTGAATACAGCTAATCTCCCACTAAAAATGTCACCCTTTGAGGTCCTGGAAGCAAGTCCCACATGTGAAACCATCTCCAATGTCACGTGGAAGGATGAGTTTTAAAAGGCACCCTTGAGAGATTATCATTAAACCGAACCTTGCGCAAGGCTGGACTCGGAGGGATCGGTGTTTGCACATCTGTGGTTTCAGTGACCTTGACAGAGTTGTTTCCCAGTATAAGTAAAATCAGAAGTGGAAGTTGCAACAAGAGTCAAATCTGTTTTTTGCACTCTGCTTCAGGCAGATTAATGATGTCATGGCTGCTGTGTGCTGTAGCTCTGTCTCCTTTTAATGCCTCTCTTTTTTTATCTCGATGCTAATGTGGCTTTGAATTTCTTCAGCTGAAGATCTCACAGCTCTTGGCATCCTGCCCCACAACATTTACCTGGAGCTCTTGCAACCTTCTGTGACATCAGTTTTACTGTTGAGGGTGTGATTGATCTTACCCAGTCTCGAACATGCTCATTATAACGTTCATTGTGGTTCTTTTCCAACGCTGCTACGTGCCCATCTCGGGACATCCACGCAATATCCACCTCCATATACTTTCTGTATTTGTATGGGGGTTATTTTTCTAGGGGTTATGGGGTTCTTTTGATGCTCACGGAGTGTGAGGATCAGAACAGCCCAGGTCAAAGAAGTTGAAAAGAAAAAAAGGGGAAAAATATCGAGGAAGAGCTGCAGGCTGCGTTGTCTTTGTGAACTTAGCAGACTGAGTGGGTTTTTTATGTATTTCTTCTTTTCGAGTGATGCTGGTACCAGATGGCTGATTTACAAGTCAAAAACTTCAAGCATCCAGTAGTTCAGCCTCTTACTTCCAGAAGTAAGAGGATGGATTGTGCTTGATTGATTATGCTAATGTGGCCCATGGAAATTCTCTTCAGATGAGAGACTGTGGGTTGGAGGCACTGGGAGAAGTGTCTTGGAGCTCATTTATGAGCTCTGCTGTGGGTCCTATCCCTGCCCTTGGAAGTCCAGCACCCATGGAAAACCTGAGGAAGTGGGTGGAATGTGTAGCAGACTATCTGGAGAAAAATAGAATCCACTTTGCTCATGGTTTAGGGTGGGTGCACACAGAGGAAGAGGGGATTTTCCTCCACTTCTCTCCAGGAATTTGAGGCATGGTTCTCATTTTTCTTACAGTTAAGCACATTCAGTAAATAGCATAAACATCACAAGTGAAGTGATACCTCATCAAACGCTGTGAAAAGGATGAAGACATTTAGATGACACATAAATACACTGAGTTTTCAGCCACAGTATACAGTGAACTACTTTCAATGGAAAATCAAGGCTTTCAAAGCAATTCATTTAACATTTCCATTTTAACACTTCCTCAAAGTCAATTGCAGCAGAGAACATGCAGCTCAGTTTGCTTCTTCAAACCACAACACAAAATAATCCAGAACTTCTGCTATGAGGCAACAAAATCCCTCCAGGATAAAAATGCAAATTTTTTGTCCTACCACCTATGACACAGTTTAAGGGCTTTTCCAGTTTTCTGTCCAAGAAAGGATATGTCTTCATTGATGATTAAATGCATGGCAATTAAGTAAAGTTTCATTTGGTTTGGTATTCTCCCCTCCCAAGTTATGTTAATGTGGATAAATAGCGTGGATAAAGCAGCCTCTCCTTGAAAGAAAATGTGGGAAGTTCAGTACAGGCTTGTCCTGAACTCAGGGATGGCTCTGCTGAGGATGCTGAGGGGTTCATCCCAGGGATTTCTCTGCAGGAATTTGAATAATTTTCTGAATTTTTACAGTTGTATTATCTCAGTACACAGGGGAGATGGGGGAAGTCAATAGAGTTACAGAATTATGGAATGATTTCGGTTGGAAGGACCTTAAAGATCATCTTTTTCAACCCCCTGCCATGGGCAGGGACACCTCCCAGTGTCCCAGGCTGCTCCAAGCCCCAATGTCCAACCTGGCCTTGGGCACTGCCAGGGATCCAGGGGCAGCCACAGCTGCTCTGGGAATTCCAGCCCAGCCCCTGCCCACCCTCCCAGAAAAGGATTTTTTCCCAACATCCCACCTCAACTTGTCATTTTTCACTCTGAAGCCATTCCCTGTGTCCTGTCCCTCCATCCCTTGGCAATTGTCTCTCTCCAGGTTTCCTGCAGCTCCTTCAGGCCCTGCAAGGCCACCCTGAGCTCAGCCCAAAGCTTCTCCTGTCCAGGCTGAACAATCCCAGCTCTGCCAGCCTTTCCTCCCAGCACAGCTGCTCCATCCCTCTGCTCATCCTGCTGCCTCCTCTGGGCTCTCTCCAGCAGGTCCTTGACCAGTTGCAATCAAGAAGAAGAAGAAGAAGAAGAAGAAGAAGAAGAAGAAGAAATTCTCCTGTCAGCAATTGAGATTGTCTTAACTAAAGCTGTGTTTCTTTTGGCTAAGATTGATTTAAGAGGTACAAAATGCAAGTGAAGATCTTTATATCTCAGTGGGTCTCAACCAAAAGGCACCACTCAGACTCCATGTCCTGCAGCAAGGACAATCCCTGAGTATTTCATTCCAAACTACTTATTTTTATTTTATTCATTAATTGCTTCACTGGAATTCCCTTTATAATGAGATTTTAGGGGTATAATAGCACTGAGAAAAAGCCAACATAAGCATCATTCCATCCTGTCCTTTGCAAATAAAAATTAAAAATAAAGTCCACCAATAACAGTTTGTTCTTTGGTAAGGGGCTAATGGGACACAGGACTTGGCATGCTGGAACAGCCACTGGAATGAAGATATTATCATAAAAATCACTAAATCTTGACTTCATTAAAACCCATTTAATAGGATCGACATTTTTTTTCCTGGCCAAAATTTCCAAAGTTATGTAATAAACTCTGTGTGCCTTATCCTCCAGGGTTATTTCCACACTCTATTAACAGGCTATAGCAGGTTTTTTAAAATATGCAGCATGGTGTGGTGTGTACCTGGGAACAAGGAACAGAAAGTTCTTTCAGAGATTGTATGTACATATGTCTGTAGGCTGCATGAGCTTGCCTAAACAATTCACACCATTATCAAGAGGATCTTGGCAAAAACAAGAGGAAAAGAGATTCAGTCAGTTACATAACAGGCACATATCTCTTCCCTTCTTGAGCAATGGCTGCTTCCCCTCAACAAATGATATTTGGAGCATTTCATAAAAACTGCTAACAAAATTAATTCCCGTGGCCTCTTCAGGGCTGGAATTGGTGACATGTGGGATGGTGAGACTCTGGCTTCAGTTTTTTAATCTTCTGGGTAATCCCAGATATTTGCATTCCTGGAGGTTTCAAAATTCGTGTCTTTAAATATTTAGTTGCCAAAGGTGGATGCAGAAAGCATTAAGTTAGGAGGAAAAGTGGAAGGACAAATATTATTCCTTTTTTTCCAGGCTGAGACAGATCTGTACTGTAACTTTTGGGAGTAACCCACCTGGAAGTCCCCCCAGACACTCCTGACCATGCACAAATCCTGTATTTCTGGATGTATGTGGATATTTTGGAATTTTGGGCTGGCCAGATGACCACACCTGATCAGAGGATGTGTGGGTGGAGATGGGGGTGCCACTGTTCCAGCCTGCCCATCCTCCCCAGGGCACTGTACTCACTTTGGGAGGTTTTGCCCACTTATTTCTTTACCCTCAGATGCAGCAAACCCAAAATTCTTGGTAATAATTATAGAGTTGGAAAGAAATTGCCTGAATGCTCGCAGAAATTTTTCACTGAGGTGACCAAAGGATGTTAATGTCTCAAATTCCTGAGTGCTGAATGTTTTGACCAAAGCATTTGGTGCCTTGTAGAAGAGGAGCTCCACTGCAAGGGGACAAAAAAGCAGCCCCTGGCCTGTCCCAAATGTGTGCAGGGACACCCAGAGCAGGCTGCAAGGAGGGACAGGCACATCCTCACTTTTCCTCCAGAGCATCCTCCCCACTCCTGGCACTCCCTGCACGGGGATTTGCTGGCCCAGAGGCTGGATTTGTGTTTCTGTGTTTTACAGCTCACCGTGGATTTTTCTTCCACAAACTGGGCTGAGCTTTCCAGTTTTATTTCTGGCTCCTGTGACATCTGATGGTAAAGGATCCCAAACTCTGTGTGTGTGTGTGTGTGTGTGTGTGTGTGTGTTTTATCCCATTTCCTCTTCTCTCCACATCTTGCAGAGTGAGAAACAAAGGAGAAACATCCTGGTTTTGCCCTTTCCCAATCACTCAGGTCACGCTGTCACACTCCAATTACTCGTGTTGTGTCTTGTGCAAATCAAGGGCTTCCCATCTCCTGAGAGCTATTTTTATCCCATTTGCATAAAAGCTGAACTTCTCCAGTTCTCCTGTTGCAAAACCAAAGCTGTGGGTGTGTTTATATTAATATTGTTTATATTAACATATATAATATTAATTAACATATATATTAATATATAACGTATGCATATACAATATGTATTAATCTATAGCAATATCTATAACATATGTATGGCACACAATATATATAAAAAGATATAAAATACAATATATCAATTAGCATTTCTGAGATGAATTATTTGTATTAACATGCCCTGTTTTGTATTACCACAGTAGCCATGCTACTTCTCAAGGGAGCTGTGCTTTTTTTTTTGGTCTATGCCAGTTTTCCCCCCCAAAATGTAAATTCTCTTTGCTCTTTCAAGAACCACCTTGGAATTACAGCTCTGAAAATGCAAGGCAGGCTTGAAGGGAGTCTCTTTTTATGTGCTGAGTTTGCTCCTCTCCAGCCAAGACAAGAAAGCTCTGGGAGCAAAGTGCTTTGTTCAGAGGGGAAGAAGGCTCTTCTATCCCTTTCCCACAGTTAAGAAACAGCTTTTGTTGAGTTATGAGTGAAGCCACTTACATAATCTATGGTCAGAAAGCTGAGCTGGCATGTTTTTGGGTGACTGGAAGTTGAACAAAGAGAAAAATATCGAAATTTCCCAGCTGACCCCAAACCAAAAACCTCCCATTAGGCTGGCACTTAGTGCACATTTACTGTGTAATTTGGTTTTGTTCTGACTGCTCACACTGAGATTATCTCTGTGTAACTGTCAGTCACTTGCAGATGGGTTTTCTTGGGGAAGATGCATCAGTGTCAGAGATCTCATGTCTGGAAATAGGTATTTAAAATCATGGAATGGTTTGGGATGGAAGGGACATTAAAATCAACTTTTTCAACCCCCTGCCATGGCAGGGACACCTCCCAGTGTCCCAGGCTGCTCCAAGCCCCAATGTCCAAGCTGGCCTTGGGCACTGCCAGGGATCCAGGGGCAGCCACAGCTGCTCTGGGAATTCTATTCCAGGGCCTGCCCACCCTGCCAGGGAACAATCCCTTCCTGTACCTAACCAAATATTCCCCTATTTCAGTTTGAAGCTGTTCCTCCTTGTCCTATCACTCCAATTCCTGATGAATTGTCCCTCTCCAGCTTCCCTGTAGCCCCTTCAGGTGCTGGAAGTTGCTCTGAGGTCTCCACAAAATCTTCTCCAGGCTGAACATCCCCAGCTCTCCCATCCTGTCTCCACTGGGCAGGTGTTCCAGTTCCCTCATCAGCTTTGGAATTGCTCCACCAGTTCCATGTCCTTCTAAGTTCTGTTGGGAACACCAGAACTTCAAAATTCTCTTGGGAACACCAGAATTTTATGCCATGTTCCAGGTGGGGACTCACCAGAGGAATGTCTGACATCCCCAAATGCCTTTTCCCAGCTCTCCACAGAGACTTGTTCTGCTTCCTTCCCTCTGACACCCCAGTTTTGCTCTGCCTGTATTTTAGAGGAGCTTTGCTTGGCTTTGCTGGATGTCAACTGCTGGGCAGTTATTAATTAATTTATTTTTAGTTTTAATTCATACCTAACAGTCTTGAGGAACTTTTCAGGATGCATGTCCTAAATCATAAATCTTGGTCTTCTGTGCACATTGAGATGTGCCAGCAGCTTTCCTGAGCTTCTGGCTACATCTGGAAGCAACCCCTGGCTCAGCCAGTGTGACTGTGTGGGATGGGCAGGATGAGCTGCATCCTACAGGACACCCAGCAAAGATTTCCCAGCTTTTCTCCATTTCAGGAGAGATGTGGTGCAGGAACCTCCTGCCTGCTCCTGAGCTGCCCCCAGCAGCACCTCAGTGAACTCCCTCAAAATGCCACCCAAGTCCGGAACTGTGTGAGTTTTGTACAAACACATGGAAACCTTTTGGTTTGTGCAAGTGAAGACTTATGGCAGAGCTGCATGAAAAATCATGATGACAGAAGGCTGGGAGAACAATTTCAGTGGGATTCATTCAGAGGCTTGTGTGGGACTATTCCCAAGCTACAAATTTATCTATTCCTTAGGAAAAATTTGCTTTGAAAAAGCCTTCAGTTACAAGTTTTCCACTGTGCTGTTGGGCATCTCAGCACACCAATGCCATGACTGTGTGTGGAGTGCATCCACCTAACAAAAAAGGTGCAAACCTCATTTCCTTCCTGGCTGAAATTTGGAAGCCACTAAGCTGTTTTAATGGAGCATCACCTAATTCTCTGTTACTCCCCACATGAATTTTTTGCCATCATTCTTTCTCTCCCCCTCTCCTTTCTCTTTCCCTCCCCCACCCCCAAACTCCCTTATTTGCAATTACAGTCTTTTTTAGCGAGGAGCAATGGCTTTTTAATTTCCCCCCAGAAATGGAAGCTTGCAATTATTATGCAAAGCAGCTATCTTTTAATTCCCCAAAATTTCCGGTGTACACTGTAATCAGTCATTTTCCTCTGTACATTTTTACTGTCTGGAATTGTAAGCCTGGAACATTAGAAAACGATAATAAATAATTCAGTGATTTCCTTTCAGCTTCATATTCTACTTTGCTGAATATGTTTGGAGGTGTAAATATCTCTCTGGAGGGGGATAATTTTAAGTTTAGTTTTCTAATTTGATTAAGGAAGCGGCGCCTGCCTGTTTCCTCCACAGGCAGGAGTATGAGTGCACCAGGGAGATATTCAGATATCAGTGTAGGTGTGTTTAATACATTCCTCCTAATTGTATTTCCTTTTCACTAAATAAGAAAAGTTGTAATGCAATGGGATTAATCCTCCCATATTCCCCTACCTCCTTTTTGTTCCCTGGTTTAATTGCCTTGTTCCTCACAGGCAGAATCCCAGGATTGGAAAAGACCTTGACTGAGTCCCAGCTGTGCCCCATGCCCACCTTGTCACCCTGCCTAGGGCACTGAGTGCCACCTCCAGGGGACACCTCCAGGGATGGGGACTCCAAACCTCCCTGGGCAGCCCCTTCCAAAATTATTCTTGTCCTGGGGGGAGTTCCATGGCAGACCCAAAGAGACTTCTCTCTGTAAATGAACTGATGGAAGACTATTTTATAAGTGGTAAGCTGACCTAGAGTTCCAGGTTTTGTCTTTATATGTTGTCTGTGAGAAAGAAAAGAAGCTGTTGAGGGAGAGGAGAAGTGTTTTGAAGGTTTTATTCTGATTTTTATTATTTTTTTCTCTTTGTAGTTTTGTTAATAAACTTGTCTTTATACCCTTTTAAGTTTTGAGCCTGCTTTGCTTTTCCCCTAATCCTATCTCACAGCAAAAGAAGGGTAAATAATTCTAATGGGCACTCAAACCACTACACTAATTTTGGGAAATAGAAATTAGCAAACTTGAAACCACTACACCACCCTTTCCAGGGAGAAATTCCTGCTGATGTCCAACCTTCCCTGGTGCAAAACAAAGCCCTCCTTTGGAATTAGTGACCTATATCTGCAATGAAAAGGGATCATAATAATATAATTATGATTATAATCAGCTTAGAGTCTGTTCTCTCCATCTCATGGCTAAAGGAGGGACCATCTTACATGAGGGAGCCTTTAACAAACAAAACTTTTAAACCTTCAGTTTCCATATGGAGTTGTGGCTAGCAAAGAGCTGTGACAAAAGAACAGATTTCACTTAGCAGCTCTCAGGAAATATTCCAACATATTTTGCAGAGGTGAATGTGATAATTCATTAGTACAAAATGGCCATGTGTTATGTTAGAGGAGAGAGAAAACAGTGCAGAGTACAGGCAGCCTTAAAATTGGGATTTTATTTTTTTTTTTGGCTTATGTAAGCTAAGGGTTCTTCTGTTTGTTTTCAAAATGTATGAGATGAATTTGCTTTATCTTTTCAAGCTATTCCTTGAAACCAGGAGAGCTCTAATTGGGGCCTTCCAGGACCTGAAAGGACCCTACAAGGACCTGCAGAGGGAATATTTACAAGGGCCTGGAGTGGCAGGACTTAAAGATGAAGGAAGGAAGATTTAAATGTGACATTAGGAAGAAATTGTTCCCTGTGAGGGTGGTCAGGCCCTGGAATAGAATTCCCAGAGCAGCTGTGGCTGCCCCTGGATCCCTGGCAGTGCCCAAGGCCAGCTTGGACATTGGGGACAGCCTGGGACACTGGGAGGTGTCCCTGCCATGGCAGGAGGTTGAAAAAGATGATTTTTAATGTCCCTTACAACCCAAACCATTCTACAACTCTTGGATTTTATGAAAAAAAAATGTAAAGAAAGTCTAAATTAGAGGATTTTGGAAAATGCTCTGGTACTATTGCAGGTTGAATATTTCTTATTAATCTCTAGATATCACAGTGCTTTTTTGGACTCCCCACAGGCTCTAGGGTTCTGTTTGCAGTTCTTTCATTTCCTTAGCAGGTATGGATCTGCTGTGACATTATTTAAAATTAAATCCTTCTGAGTACCTTTGGTGAGGAACCCAGGCCTGCTTGAGGTGTGCTGCAAGCATCCTTGTCAGGAGCTCCTGAATCCAGGGAAACTCTGGAATCCAGGGGATTTCAGCTCAATGTCTGGACACCACTGGCATCTAAGAGGGCATTAAAGGAAAAGAGAGTGCTTGGAGCAGGGGGCACTGAGAAATTTTAAATCAATTTGGGTGACTGAATCCTATCTGAAGGAGGAAGGGTGTAGGGGTGTGGATGAAAATTATCCTTACCCATGAGGTTTAGGTGGGTTTAAGTTCTTTGTGATGCCAGCCCTCTGGCAAGGACTGGGTCACTCCAGAGCTTTTGGCAGGTTCTTGAGAGCAGCCTGTGCTCTGAGGGAGGGAATTTCCTCAGGCCCTCACCCATCATCTCCCCTTTCAGGAACCTGTGGCTCTGCACGGCACCAAAACCAGACATGCAAAAAGCACCGTGGAATAACAACAAAAAAAAATGCAACTGGAGCATTTTTGGCATGACTTGGCATGTGGGAGCAGAGATGGGGGAGCTTGATAGGCTTCCAGACGTGTTCTGCAGACTGAAGAAGTGCAAGCAGTTGGATAAGCATCTGAACTTTTGTGTGTTTATCTGAACTGAACTCGAACTCCGAGCCACTTCAGAGCTTGCCTAGCAGTGGCTAATAATTACTAGAAAGCTTGTTAAAATTAGAAAGTAATCTCAATAATGAATTAATCCACAAAGGGCCATAAACAAACCCCCTCAATTCAGACTGTGCTGGCACAGGAGTTTGGAGCAGACTTTTCTCTCAGTGGATAGACAAGAAAAACCTTTGAAAAAAACAAAGTATTGCAAATTCTCCTCTGCTTTAAAAGCTGTTGGGAAACTGCAGAAAAAAAAAACAACCCAACAAAAACAAAAACAGAAAAGAGGAATTGATGAACATAAAGGTAGCAGGTCTGATTCCAATCCTTTGTAAGTCAACTGCATAACAATGGAGTTACCTGGTGGAGTGATGCCAGAATGGGATCAGACTGTGCTGGACACTTAAGGTGGAGTTAAATTATCAAAACACAGGCAGTCAGTGGAGGCTCATTACTGTGAAAAATGTGTTTAGGATCCTGTCTGGGAATGATATGGTCGGCTTTCTCAGTAAAATGTATTCTTTAATGAAATAAATAAAGCCTTTCTGGTTATGCAGGCTCAGCTGTCATTTACTACCTCTTTAGTGACGTTAAACTTTAACATGATAAGAGCGTGGTGAGCAGAGAGAGCAGTTTCCACCCACAAGGATAAATATTGATCTGGGTGATAAAGAAGAACAAACATTCTGATGAAGTGGTAGGAAAGAGACTGAACCTGGTATGGGAGGGTTGTTTGGGTAATAAAAGAAAGTTAGTCTTTCAACTCAGAACAGGGAAGGGCAAGGGGATGGCTTATCAAAAAGTTGTTTACAGGCTAATAAAGTTTCTGCCTTCAAGCTGTAATATTTGCCTGTACACAAACAAAGAGATGATGACCAGGGTGAAGCTCTGGTGGCAGTGGAAGAAGTGGCAGCTTTGCTGCTGACCTGAGGAGGGGCAGGTGTTTATAGCTGGAGGGCTGTGCAGGGGCTCTGATGCTCTGTGCAGGTCTCCTGGCAGCAAAATTGCTCAAGTCCCTCCTTGGCCAATGTCTGCCTGAAACCAAGCCTGCACTTCTCTGCTCCACTGACCCTGAGGCTGATGATTAGTCTGACACTTTAGAAAAGTTTGAATTTCAAAGCTACAAAAAGGTGCTTTTAAAATTTATTTATTTATTTTTCTTTTCTTTTGGGGGGTTGGTTTTGGTTTTTTTGGT
>WEIU01013873.1:246707-258772 GCA_013389925.1 Aegithalos caudatus | reverse complement strand
TTTTAATTTTTATTTTTTTATTTTTTTATTTTTGTATTGCTGATAGGTCAAAATTAGCAAGTGATAGTGGGTCTGAAAAGAGAGATCTGGTGCTCCTCTTGTCAGCATTTACAGAAGAAGCCTGGCAGGGTGCACCCAGTGATTTCACCTGGAGGCAGATCCTGCTCCTGCCAGCAGTGAGAACACAGGGAATCCCTCAGGGAAGATCAGACAGGTGAGCAGGCTTGGCTGACACAGCAAACCTTGGTTTAATTCTGTGATCACAGAACCACAGGCTGGAAGGGAGCACATATGCCTAAATATCCTCATTGCAGTCCTAGCAAATGGAAGCCACCATCCCTGGAAGTGTTCAAAAATGTATGCATGTGGCAATTAAGGATTTAATTGTGGTTTAATGGTGAATGTGGTGCTGTTGCTGGGTTGAGGGTTGCACTTGATGACATTAAAAGTCTTTCCCAACCTTAAGAATTCTATGATTCTATGGAAAGGGCCAGAACCCTGTGTGATTCTTCCTTATGGGCTCCTATTTATCAGATCACTGCTGGGAAAGGGAAAAAATGTGGCAGAGAAATTAAGGAAATGGAGAAAAACTGATCAAAGGTTGGACTTGATAACCTTGGAGGCCCCTTCCACCCTGAATGATTCTGGGATTTTGTGCAATGAGTCTGACATAAAAAAAGGCTTGTCCAGTGTATTAAATTAAAAGGGTTTTGTGTGTGGTGCTTTGCTGCACAAGGAGCTCAGGGGTTGGCTCTGGGATGTCCCTGAGTTCTGAGGATGTGAATTCCTCACTTTGCCCCAGTGTGGTGATGGAGCATCTCCTGTGGGATTTCTGATGGGTCCTGTGGGGTGCTGTGGTCAATGAGCTGTACAATATCAGAGTGAGTACAACCAATTTCCCTCCTGCTCTGCCAGCCTGATAAAGCCTCACTGAATTTATTTTCTCTCAGTTGAGCAAGGATAAGCCATCAAACAAGAGGAACCAAGTGAGAATGAGTAACATGTTGAAGTGTGCAGAAGTGAGCTCATGTCCCCATGAAGATGGGGTTTTTGTCTCTGTTTGTTGTTTTGTTTGTTTTTTTTTTCTTCACTGGGAAACCAGAAGTAAAAATATATTTTTTTTTCTGAGAAAAGCAAGAAGCAAACTATGGTTACATTTCCTCCTTTTTGTTTCCTCAAGGAAGCACTTAGTCAGGCTGATTGTTCACTGTGAGACATATCCTCAGCTTTCTTTGCATTCTAGGAAGGAAAATCTAACAAAGAAATAAATAAAGTGTGTGTTTTGTGTGTTTGTGTACATACACAGACACACACATACAAATCTATATTTTTTTTGTTTTTCAACTTGTGGGCTTTCTCCCATCTTAGTTCAGAGAATTTTCATTTCAGAGAGGGAACTGGAAACATCAATAATTTTACCTCTTGTAAATCAAAGGCAAGGTAACTTCCCATGTGTCCATTAGTCCAGGATTAAAAAAAAAAAAAAGAAGAAAGGTGGCTATCTGGAGTTTGGTTGTTTTCAAAGCAGTGAATAATGGTGATTTTGCAATAAAAAAGTAACTTTGTGTAATTTAGAAAAATTATACATTTACATATAAATGTATATATTTATATATTGATATTGTTCCTGACATTGGTCTCATATCTCATTAGCTGAAATGTCACATGTTGAAATCTCCTGTGTAACCTCAAACAACTGTTGCTGTTACCAAACTTCAAATTGTGTTTGGCAACCCATTTTTTTTTGACATTTCAACATGAGAAAGACCATGGAAATTTTGACTGTATGGTTTTCTTCATGATTAAAGAAAAAAAAAAAAAAAAGAGGAAGATTTTGTATTTCATATTAATCTGCACCGTTTTTCAAATCAGAATAGTTTCTTTTTACAGCAGCTTTGTATTTTAGTTATTTTACTACTTCCCATTCTTCCCATTCTGAGGATCTATTGCTAAAACCAATATTTTGCTTGAAAATGACAATTTTTATCCAGGTAGTAGAAGAAGGAGAAGAGCATCCACTTGCAGCTGCTGTGAGTGGATGAGGGCTTGGTCCTCAAACACTTTGGCACACAAGCAACTTGAGATATCTAAGCAGCCACATCAAAAGGTCCCATAAAGTTCTTTATATGAACAAGTGTTTGCAGGATCATTGTTCTAATTCTGACTCCTCTCATGTTGCCCCATCTGTAAACCAGCAATGGTGCAGGGTTCATTTGGAAAACACTCTGAAATCAATTAATTTAAAGTATTTATGCATTTGTCATTTGCTGATGTCAGGGAAGAGGAGGAACGCTGGCCAACAACAATTGGTATTTTCTATTTTCCACAAGGATGGTAAAACAGAACATTTCAGAGATTAACCTGGGAAAGAGAGAAATAGCTCTTAAAAAGGAATAATCCTAAAAAGTTCTGCAAGAAGGAAAGGAACAATAATCTGTAGAGAAAGGGTAGAAAATGCAATTAAAGGAAGGAAAATTTGTTAAGAAACTGTTGTTAGCCAGGGAATTTGGGTAGGGTGATGTCCAGAGGGATTCATGCTTCCTTTTCCCCTCCAACAGGCAGAGCACTCATTGTGCCTTCAGACACATTTTTGGGTTGATTTTCCCTGTAAATCTGGACCAGTTCTGTACATGATTAAAGAAAAACACTTCTGTGAAAGGTTTGAACTTTTGGATGTGATCTCAGAGGGGAAATTTTGGCCACACAGGTGCCACTGCCAGCAGAGCAGTCCAGACTTTCCTCCTGAATTTGTGACATTTGTGCTTTAGTTTGGTGTTGAGCTCAGGGCTTCATGTCTGATATATTTTGATATATTTTGAGATCCACGTGCTGGTGTTACTGGTGTGATGGGCGAGGTCTTCTGGCAGCCCACTGGGACCCTCCCCTGCTATTTGAGGCTTTTGTTTTTTTGGCTTTTGGTTTTTGTTTCGAAAGCTTTTTAAAAGATGCCACAGGACACTTTTACTCCATTTCCATTCACACACCATTCATTCACAGCTAAAGGTATGGGCAACACAGGCAACTCATTTATACTTAGCCATCACTTATACAAAGATCTCTTATAAATTAGAAGATCCAGCGGTGTAAAACGTTGTTTACCTGGTTTGTTTTTCTTTTAATTATTTATTAGGTTATTTAATAATTGTTTTCCTTATTTATACTGCCCTCATGATATCAAGTGCTTATAGTGCCACCGTCTGGTCGAGCCAGTTGCTGTCTCCACGCTCAGATTTTATCTTTAAATGAACTTTTTCCTATTACTACAAGAAAATCCAAGCCAGTTTTGTGCTATTTCTAACACCCCTCTCTCTTGTTTTCAGCTGTTGAGAACAGAAATTTGAAGACAGCAGTTAAAATGACTGGCACTTGAGAAGGAATTATATCACCATTATGGGGCATGAATAATTTAATTTCTCCACTTTGAAAACTGTGATTATTCATCTATGCTAATAATTTAGGATAGAGTTCACAGTTCTTAAATTGGTCTGTGTTTTGATCTTTATTTAATATCCTGGGGATATGGTTTAGGGATGATGATGGTTGTGCTGGGGTGATGGTGGGACTGGATGATCTCGCAGATCTTTTTCCAACTTTGATGATTCCGTGATGCAAAATTCTTCTGTGTGTATTTAACCATTCCAAAAATGCCCTATTTTTTTTTTCCTGTGCTTCACTGATTCAGTTGAACAGGGCAATGAAATTACTGCAGCTGATTTTTTTTAAAATTTTATTTTTGACTTTCCAGTCTTATCCTGCAGCTGTAAAAACCACATTAATGATGATTTGGGGGGCAAGCCTGCAAAATAAGAAAATGGTGTTTGTGACACCATTCAGTCAGGTCCTGACAGAGCAGGGAAGCTCTGTAACAGATGATTTGGGGGCAAGGGAGTGTCCAAACAGGCTGGGCTGCTTTGTAATTCCATCTATTTTTTGGACATGTTTGCCATCCTGTGGGCACCACAAACACGATGCAGTTGGTGAAGGCCAGGTCTGTGCCTGCTGTGCTGCCTGTGTTGGAATCCACCTGCTGCCAGCAGGGATTTCCCAGTCTCAGCACTGGATTTGGGGATTTCACTGCCCCTTCCCTGCTGGTGTCACCTCCATTCCATCTTCACCAGATGCCTGAAGTCACCCAGAACCCTTCCAGCAGCTGGGGATGGTTGGTCTGTAATGCTCAGGGAAGTTGTGGGGGTATAAAAGTGTGATTTAAACCCACCTTTGTCCTGTGGCCAAGAGGCAAAATCCTGCCTGATGCTTTCTTGGACTCTGCCTTCACCTTTGGAGAGTCTCAAGGAGGAGACAAATGCAGGAGCAGGACATGCAGTCCATTCCTTTGCCCCCTTTTTCCTGGTGAATAATTCCCTTGTAGGTCCTGCTGGACAACTTGGTTCTCCTATTGGACGGGTTGGCAAAGTTCTGCTACCTTTCCCAGAACTGGCAAAAGCATTTAGGGGTTGTTTGGACCTTCTGTCCTTTGCACAAAGCACAAAGAGGTGGTCACTGGAGGACACAAACCCAGGGATGTGACCTGAGGTCCTTCACGGGTTCCTTCTCAACAGCTACGTTGTGCAGGTGCCACAAGCAATTACCAATTTTATAGGATACTTGAGTGAAATGTTTTCAGGGGGGAGGAGATGTGGGTAATCTCTGGGCCCTGAGGAGTTGTTCCATTTTTAATTGTGTGTTTTAGGGTCTGTGGGGCTCTGATATTTCAAGTTCTGTGCAAACAGAGAACACACTGCCATCATTGTGTTCCCCTGCTCGGGGCTTGTGGCTGAATTACCTCATGATAGGAGTTTTAAGTCTTTTGGCCTCCTTCTTGGCCTCATATTTCAACACAGCACGTGAAAGGGATGAAGAATGAGCTAAAACTCCCTCCTGGTTGTTGCAGAGTTATGGGCTATTTTATTTTTTCATCCCATGTGTTTTTCTGCAACCTCTGGCTTTGCTGCAGCAATGCAGGCCAGGTGAAGACGGCACAGAGGGAGGGAGCTTCCCCTCTGATGTCAGCACTTTGACTTCTTTACCTTCCCCTAAAAAGGTGGAGTTCTGCTTCTGTTTGCTGCCAGCAAAGTGAAGGTCCCTTCCCTGGGATTCCTCTCTGCTCTGCAAGATCTGTTTGCAAAGTGCAGCCCACACGTTCCCCTGGAAAGAAAATTCCTCGTGGCTTTTCCCTCTCTGCACAAAAGGCTTTGCACTGCTAAATGCCAGTCAGTTCTTCATCCCAAAAATATTTTCTCCAGTCCCTGGGCTCTGTCTGTGCTGGTGTCTCCTCCTTCAGCCAAGAGATGCCGAGGGCTGGGAATCACCACTCACAGCACTCAAAACCTGCCAGAGCTGGTGCCACCAGGGGCTACAGTGGATCAGCCATGGCCTTTTCAGCTTTTCAGGAGATTTTGGGCTGCCTGGGATTCCCTGGTTGTGATTCTTCAGGAAATAAAAGGGAAATGGAGCTCCAGAGCATGACTGAGACCTCTCCAGACATGGCCTGTCCCAGGCAGGGTTTACAAAGAGTGCCAGGGGAGGGTGACTGGTGGTGAATGGTGCCACATCCAGCTGGAGGACATTCACCAGTGGGATTCCCCTGGATTCAGGACCTTTACTGATGATCTGGATGAGGAGATGGGGTACAGCCTCAGTAAATCCATGGATAGCACTAATGTGGGCAGCAGTGTGGATCTGCTGGAGGACAGGAAGGCTCTGCAGAGACATCTGGGCACTCTGGATCAATGGGCTGAGGCCAGCAGTGTGAGGATCAATAAAGCCAAGTGCCACATCCTGCACTTGGCTCCAGTTGGACACCAGGAGGAATTTCTGCCTGGAGAGGGTGCTCAGGTCTTGGCAGGGGCTGCCCAGGGAGCTTTGGAGTGCCCATCCCTGCAGGTGTCACCTGGAGGTGGCACCCAGAGCTCTGGGCTGGGGACAAGGTGGGCATTGGGCACAGCTGGGACTCCATGGGCTGGGAGGGCTTTTCCAACCTCAGAGATCCTGGAATTCTGTGATTCTGAGTGGAGCAGAAGGTGGGTACCTCCCTGGGTTTCCCAGTGCACTCCACAGGCAGGAGCAGTGCTGGTGCCAGCAGGGATGCAGGGGGGTGGCAGGGCAGGGTTCAGGTAAGGACAGAAAGCAGCTCCAGGCTCAGCCCCTTCCCAGCTCCCTCAGCCCCTTCCCAGCTCCCTCAGCCCCTTCCCAGCTCCCTGCCCTGCCCTGGACACGCTCCAGCCCCTCCAGGGCTCTCCTGCAGGAGCCAGGACTGGACACAGCCCTGGAGCACACAGGGACAATCCCTGCCCTGCTCCTGCTGCACACACAATTCCTCAGCCAGCCCAGGTGCCAGGGGCCTCTTGCCCACCTGGGCACCCCTGGGCTCGTGTCCAGCCCCTGTCCCCAGCACCCCCAGGGCCTTTTCCAGCTTTTCCAGACCCTCTGCCCTGGTGGGAATGAACAGATGAGATCTGGGACCTCACTCCACAGTTAAGGTCTGGAAGGGCTTGAGTCTTGCACAGAATCTGTGAAGGGCTAATTTAATATGGAAAAAAGAATAATCCTGTAAGAGACTCTTGCAGCAGAAGACATTTCTGCTGGTGGTCAGTACAAACTGTAGCACAGGTCAGCCCAAATAAAAAAGAGAAGGTGGCTACATGGAGCTGGAAAACTGTTCCATGCTGTCATCTGGAAGTGGTTGAAAGCAAAGTACATAAAGATGAGGAGAGGATGAGAGACTTTGCTTCTGTTGGGTAATTAAAGGGGGGAAAAAGCCTCACCCCCATAAAAAAGAATGAGATAAATCCTGTCACAAAGCAGTTTGTTGCTCTGGTTATATAAGTGTTCCCCTTTGACAGAAAGAAGCTCATATGTCTAGGATCAAGTATGCTCAGAGCTTAACTCCACAAAGAAAATAAAAACACAAAAACTACAGCAATCATAGAGGAAGAGTGGAGGAAGAGATAAAGGAGAACACAGGAACGAGATGTGAGTAATTTGTAACTTGGTGTCGTGTTCAGAAAAGGATTTAGAGAGCCTATGTCCTATGGCATATCATTAAAACCTTTAACATTGTCCTGACAACTCCTCTATTGCTTGTATGGAGCTGACTGATAAGGCAATATTCTTAACTTTATCACTGTTTTCTTTATAATTCCTGAAGACAAATATAGTTGATCTTGAGAATGATGAGGGGAAAAAACATCCTGGACCCCTTGAAATGCTTATTTTTTAAACACTGGAGCCAGGAATACTTAAAAAAAGCATTAGAAGAGCCTGCAGCTTTTTCTCCATTTCCCAAATTTGCTGATGGAAAACATTTAGTTGTGGGTTTTTTGTTTTTTTTTTCTGCAAAAGCTGCAGGGACAGAGCTGAGCAAGACTGAGGAAGCCTTGCTGGTGACTTGGGGTCTGTCTGTGCCACCCTCAGCGGGGCTGCTGAAGTTCCTTGCTGGCTTTCAGCATTAATAATGGTGTCACTGTGAGCCCATAAATCCTGGGTAATTTGTAAAGGGCCTGTCTCAGCGTTATCTAAAGAGCAGTGGCACTTTGGAGACCGTTCTGGGCTGTTGAGGAGGGGAGGCTCCTCAATCTGCTCTGCTCTGACACGTTGTGCTCCTTTGCAGTGTCACATTATCGCCCTCTCAGGAGGAATTTCTGCATGGAAAGGGTTCTTAAACATTGGAATGGGCTGCCCAGGGAGGTTTGGAGTGCCCATCCCTGGAGGTGTCCAAGGAAGGCCTGGAGGTGGCACTCAGAGCTCTGGGCTGGCAACAAGGTGGCCATGAGTTGAATCCACAACTTGGACTCAATAACCTTGGAGGACTTTCCCAGCCTCAATGATTCTGTGACTGTTGTGCCTGTGATGCCCCTGGTTGTACAAACTCAGGAGAAAAGGCTTCATTTGCCAGTTCCCAGTTTTTCTTTCCTGTGGCAGAAAAGCTCCCCCAGCCTGGTGAGCACATGTGAGGAGTTACCTGAGCAATTAAATGAGGGCATATTCTTTGAAGATGTTCTGTGATCAAAGCAGAGAAAGGAAGTAAAAATGACTATGTTTGCTAAATATTGAATAAATTAGTCAGGATAATGCAACAAAAAGGTAGAATGTATTTGTGGGGAAAAGCCATTCACTTCATGTCCATGATTAAATATTTTCTGTTGTCTTGGTCACATTCCTTCCTGTTGTTCCTATGGGGAAACTAGAGGATAAAGGAGACTGAGGCATAAAGGGCTTTGTGGGCAGCTCTGTGATTTATTGTGTGATTTATGGGCCAAAGTCATATTTCTTTTATCTCCTCCAGGAAGAGCAGAACTCAGAAGGCTGCCAGGGCATAATATATTGGACAGGGATGCAGACACCAAGGTGCAAGTGTTCTGGGCAGGTAACAAGAACTGTAAAGTATAAAACACTTCTCTCTAAAGTACCAGAATGGCAGGAAAAGAATCATACAATGGTTTGGGTTGGAAGGGATCTTCAAAATCATCCCCCTGCCATGGGCAGGGACAACTTCCACTGTCCCAGGCTGCTCAGAGCTGTATCCAACTTGGCCTTGGGCACTGCCAGGGATCCAGGGACAGACACAACTTCTCTGGGCACCCTGTGCCAGGGCCTGCCCACCCTCCCAGGGAACAAGTTAAAAGTGAAAATCAAGATAGATTAGGTTGGAAATTGTTAACAGTTTAACCTTTCACTACAG
The DNA here is from genome assembly GCA_013389925.1 of Aegithalos caudatus. NCBI lineage: Eukaryota > Metazoa > Chordata > Aves > Passeriformes > Aegithalidae > Aegithalos > Aegithalos caudatus. Next base: position 250,092 of record WEIU01013873.1, on the reverse strand, counting down.
TAACCATCAGTTTGTAAGCCCTTATAATTTACTTAATAAGCTTTCTGTGGATTGGAAATTAGACTTTCATCTGTCCAGCAGTTATAGACTTAACAGTAGTTTAGTTCTTAATGTTCAGTCCACACATATTGTAGAATTAAATACACTGTGGAATAAAAACACAGCCCTCAGGTCACAGTTTCCATCTATTGTGAAGAAAGTCCCTTATAGATGTGGGAAAGGAGTTTTCCCAGGTTATAATTGGGAATACAGCAGCACAAAACCCAGTAAACTGCAGATCAGATATTCAGTGTCAGAAATGGGAAAAAAAAAACCCCAGCCTGGGTCTTTTGACTCACTCCAGTGTTCTGTCTCACTGTGATAAGGTGCTAGTCTTGTTTTAACTACTACTGGGCAGCCAGCAGCTCTTCACAGGAAGAACAATATTATTTGACATTTCTTAAAATATCCAATGGCAAATTTAAAGAAAAATATGATACTTGACTGTGCATGGATATGAAGCTGTGGTCTTGCTGAAATATGTGATTCCACAACGTCACAGTGAATCTGAGTGTGTGTGTAAGAGAAACTCAGTAGTTAATTTTCCAAAGTCATCCCTTCTGGTTTCTCTTAATTAAATCCAAATTCACCTTCAGATGTCACTCTGTAAAATTCTGAATTAGTCTGTCTATTAGGCCACCATAAATAAATTCAAAAAGGCTGAACTTCTGAGTACATTTTATAATCATAACCATAACTGCCTGATTGCTGTGACTGTTACTCAGGAAAGATGCAAAGGTGTGCTTCTGCTTCTCAGAAATAAAGTGAGGATTGTGTTGATCAGATTTTCAGATGTGTAACATGAAGTGAAAGAAAAAAAAAAACACTTTTGTTTCTTTTTTCATCAGCTACTTTCTGGATAGGAGGGGCTTCCCACCTTCTATTGTGAGACCTTTTGGTTTCACTCCACCAGATTTCTCAGTATGTGACAGAGGGAAGATCTTCAGAATTCTCCTGAACACAAATTTCTGTTGCCTCTTCTGACTAATCAGGGAGTTTTCAGATTTACTAATCATTTCTCCACAATAAAGCTTTAAGTTATTAAGCTATAATATTCCTAAATACAAAGTGATGTCTCCAATGATGCCATCTAAAGCTCATTATCCAAAATGAATGTGATTTTCAACCTACCTGTTCTTTTTTTAAAAAATAAATTAAATAACCTTTGATTACTGGGGTTAAACTTCAAAACTCTTGAGAAATCCATCAGCTGGTTTTTCTCAGAAGTTGCTCAGGATGCCTTGAAATTTGTGGTCTCTCAAAACCATTGTGCTTTGTTCTGCACTAATTTCCTCATACATTTGCAGAATTATGTAAGAAATATGAAGGATGTGATCATTGTCTCCCTTAATGTGTGTTCCCACAGATGGCAGAAATTGTCTTACATTCCATTCAGGAATTTTGCATGACCTGCAAGCCCTATGATGTCTGCACAAGTGCTCCTAACCCAGCTCAAGAAACTTTAAAAAAAAAAATGAAAGCAATGTTTCCTTATGGACTATATTGAGTAGATATTTATTAACATAATATAAATAATTTTAAAAATAACATAAATATATTTATTTTTTAATTGTAAATCCTCTATTTCTTAGAAGAAATGGATCCCTCCACTGGGTCATGGAGGGGCAAGTTGCTCTGGAAAACAATAGTTCGAATATGGTGTTCCTTTCTGTTTTGATTCACTCAAATGCCTGTGAGAACATTTACTCCTCCAATGACAGGTTAACACACAGGAAATATTTAATTATAAGTACATGTTGTATCTTCAAAGCCCAAAACCTCTGTGTAATCTCAAACATTTATTACAAAGTGGATTACAAGACACACCATCTTCTAATTAAAATTAATGTTATCCCTATCACAGCATTTTAAAAGTTGCTCTAAATAGGGGAACAAACCTGTTCCTTAGGGGCACTGGGATGGGCTTGGAGCATCTGACATGCCAGGAGAGGCTGGGAGAGCTGGGGCTGCTCAGCCTAGAGAAGGGAAAGCCCAGGGGGATTTTGTCCATGGGTATAAATTCCAGGTGGAGGATGACTCCAAAAATAGAGCTCAATATTCTTCAGTGGTGCCCAGCAAAAGGACAAGAGGCAAAGGGCACGATCTGAAATAAAGAGAATTCAACTTGAACATAAAAAACATTTTACTGTTGTGGGGAAGAGCTCTGGGAACAGGCTGCCCTGAGAGATTTTGGACTTTCCCTCCTTGGAGATGCTCAGAATAAAAGTGGCTTACAAGGACCTCCCCTTCCTCCAACAGCTTCACTTAACAGAGAGGTTTGGAGTCATGTTTTTCCATATTCTGTCCCCGTGAGCAGATTCCTGGCACACACCTGGGAACACTGCACTGGGACACACTCTGCACTTCATGTGCTTTGTTCAGACACCAGGCAGCCTGTGCTTGCATTCTAGATGACATTCCTGTGTGCTTGATATTTTCTGGTCCTGAATTTCCAGTCCCAGAGCAGCTGCAATTAAGCAGTTAATTCCCTCTTCCTTGTTACCTCCATTTATGAATAATCTCAGCCTCAAGAATGAGAACATTGAGTATTTTCCCTAATGCAATTCCCTCATTCAATCCAGATTAGAGTCCACTCCTCCACTGCTTATTTTAAAGTGTAGTAGAGGAAAAAAAAGAAATAGAAAATAAGAGAGTGTTTGTTTAAGCGTGTGGCATATTTTATGCAGAGATTTTAATTCATGCTGAAGAATTCTTAAAGACTTCTTTGTTATTAAGGTAGAGCCTGAACATTTTCCATGTCCTCAGTCTTGTTCCCTGAGCCTGTCTCCTCTCCTCAGTTACTGGGAGTACAAGATCTTTTCACCAATAAACTGGAATTCTTTTCTTCCCATCCCACCTGCCAGGAGAAGCCTTAGCCCATGCCACAGGGTCTTGCTTTTTTTTTTTTGATGCCATGCTTTGACTTCAGGAAAATATCTGCTCAAAATATTTGGGGCTCTCCAGTCTGCCTTGAAGTTTTTTTTAAATCTCTTTCTATTTGCCTGCTTGTATGAAACAGAGACCAAAGACTGTCTGAGTCACCAGGTTTTGCCTGATGTTGCAGAAAGATTGAGAGCCACCTAAAAACTGCATTTCCAGCTCAGCTTCCATCCCAGAGCTGAAGAAGAACTTCACTGGGATGGTTGGCAATCTCATTCCCTGGCTAAATTTATTTGTGGCCAGTTTGTGTTTGTTTTCTCTTTAGACAAGACCTTTGTTTGCTTCAGGAGCTCAAATACCTCCCTAATTTACTTGTAGAAGGCACTTTTCTTCCTAGATCTAATTTTGTTGGAGTAAACAAACCAAACTCTTCCAGTTTCTTGGGTGAAAAGCCTCCTTTTTTTTT
>WEIU01013873.1:224421-246676 GCA_013389925.1 Aegithalos caudatus | reverse complement strand
TTTTTTTTTTTTCCATTTTAGTGGCCATTCTCCACATCTGCTCACGTTTGGATGTTTTACAGCAACATTTGCAATATCAAGATCTTAATACAAACATGGGGGCATTAATGTTCACTCTATACTGGCAGGACTGTCTGTTTGGATTTGTCTGTTTCTGAGCTGTGTCACAACGCTGGGTTTGGGGAATTTAATTTTCTTTCTTCTTTTCAGCTGGGAGCTGCTCCACAGTCATGCCAGTTCTGTGGATATTTCTTGGATATTTGAGAGGACTGGGAATATGTGTGACTTCTGGTTCCCTATATTGTGATCTCTTTTGGAGCCAAGCTCAGTTTGGATAGACTCTTATATTTAACATAGGAAAAGCCAAGCAGCATCAAGTTTGAAGCCAATTTGTGAATCCTTAGCTCTTCATAATCCTCTGAAGACATGGCTTCAGTTGGATATTTCAAAACAGCTCAGCAATTACAGGCATAATTTTTATGAACTATCTTAGCTTTTAAACACAGTCATTCAAGTGACAGAGCTCAGAACTGTTATTTTAAAAGGCCTTTTAGACATTCTTGGCCACTTTATTTGTCATGACTGTTGGAATGCTTATCCTTAGCAGCCCAGAGCTTTGGCCTTTAACTAATGCTGAAATAGTCGTGGTTCTGCCCCAAAAGATCTGCTCTGAGCTCAGCTCCTGTTGTTGCTGAAGGCTGACATAAATCAGGTGGAGCCTAGATTGGCTGTGACACAGGAGTGGAGAGTGTAAGAGCAGTGGTGGCAAAAGAAAATCTTACCTATCCCCATTGGAAACAGAGAGGAAAATTTATCAGGGAGAAATGTAAGCAAAATAAATCAGCTTCAGCACAAAAAAAAAGAGAAAAAAAAAAAAAAAAAAAAAAAAAAAAAGCAGAATAAAATGCTTATAATCTCCTTGTAAATGTGAGAGGGGAGAACTTCAGACACAGAATCACTGCTGATGTCCTGCACTCCTGACAGGGGAATAATCCAGCGGATAAGGGATCCCTCAGCAGTTTAATGCTGTAAGCACAGTAAAGAAAAAAAATGAACTGAAACAAGAAACAACACGGGGTAGATATCTAACCCTGGAAAGGCTGGAAGTCTCCCAGCACTGCCAAGATTCCTGGTGAGCCAGGCTGAGATGTAAACTCGGTGTCACCCAGCCCAGAGTGGCTGCAGGAGTGACCGCGCCGTGACCGCCACACGGAGCACACGGGTGTGGTGCCTGATTTTCTGACACTGTAAAGGTTTCAGCCTGCCAGATTATAAAGTTCCACATATTGTGGTTTTACCATACAATCCTTAGGGTCCAGCCTGTTTGGATCTGTGGCTATGATAAATAGCGAGATACAACACGTTCCAGAGTGTCTTGTAACTCAAAAAGGTTTAATAAATGAACGAAAATAATACAGAAACAAAAGATAAAAGCCGTGTACAGTGTGGGGAAGTCCCACACCTGGTACAACACCCAAAAAATGCCCTTGGTTCAATTGTTCTGTCCCTTTTTCTACTCAATGTCTGAGGATGGTCCTGCTTGAAAATTCCCAATAGGAAACTTCACAGAGTTTGATGGACAGATGAAAGGTCCAACAGGTGCTTTTCTCTTGGCACTCAGCCAACCACAGAGGGACATGTACAGAACCTTCCAGGCGAATCTCCTAATAAGTAAATCAGCAAACTGAAACCTTTTCCTTATATAGAAACACCTTCCCAACTATGGGAAGTGCATGACTACACCAGATTGCTGATTTCTCTGGCTTGAGAAAAATCTGTTTACCAAGGACAGTTTCTGTAAATAGTAATATTATTTTCATAATATCTCTAGACTCTCATGGTCACTGCTCTTCCAGGTGTTGTTTCTGTTATTTAGCCAATGAAGAGAAGTGCTGTTTTTACTAATCAATTACATGGTTCTTCAGCACAGCATGTTATAAAAGGGCTGCACAAAATGAGAAATAAAGCCTTCTGAAAGCCTTCTGATGTTTGTAACGACTGGAGTCAAAGTTGGTCATTTTTGTGTCCTTCCGTGACACATGGGGGACAGACACTGCACAACAGCACAGCCAGTTTCCATGGATTTCTCCTCAATCCATGGCTGTGTCTTCCCTGTAGCAGCTCTGCAAGAATCATTCAGGGATCCCCCAGGCATCTAGAATGGCAGTTCTGGGAAGTGGGGCAGTGATGAGTTATGCAGCGTTTCTGTGGCAAAAACAAGGCAAAAAAAAAAAAAAAAAAAAATCCTTCCTGGCAGGGCACGGAGGGGGAGGAGGTACTTTCTACAGTTTTTTGTTCTAGGTTTCATTCTGTCTCTGTCCTGGCAACTTGTGATCTGATCAATCTGCAGGACAGGAATTGGAGGTTTGCCCTCATTGGGTTCTTCAGTGTGTTGGACATTTTTGGCAACAGAATACTCCCCCAGCAGCTGGGCTAAGGATGTGGCATCATTCCTAAGGGTTAGAACTGAAGAACAAATACTGATCTCTTCATTTTGTCTTTATGTTTTTATGTATGAGGTTGCAACAGACTGAATTTCATTTTTATGTTACTATATATCAAATAATTTTATGGGAATACTCTGCAGTGGGATAGCGTTTTGCCATTTAAAATTCAGGAATACGGTAAAGGCCCCATACAACTTCCCAGTGGAGTCATTAGCACCAGCTAGAGAAGATAATCCTATGTATGCTGCCTATGTAGGATTTATTTTCATTTTTGGACACACTAAAATATTTATTCACAGCTCAGCCTCGTGAATTTGAACAACGTAACTTAAAGAAATTAGAAAACACCCTCTGTTTATGCAAATTGTGACAGGATGGCTTTTAATTTCTATTTTTTAAAGTATCATTCTAGCAGTGTGTGTGTGTAAAATACTGAAAATGGAATAAGGAAATTAGAAATGAAAAGAGTTTTTCTGGTTTTGGCAGGTACATTTCACCTGAGGAGCTGTCAATTGCATAAATATGATCTGTGTATAATGAAACTGAAGCACAGTGGAGTAAATGATACTCAGATGTGATAAATGATGATAAATTATATTCTCAACATCTTTGTAAAATGTGTTAAAGATTCAGTTTGTTAAAAGAAAAAAGAAAAATTATTAGTGACTAAAAGACTATAAAGAATAAGGAAGGGAAATACTTAATCCCAAACAATACTTGTCTGAGGAGGAGAAATATAAATGAAGTGCTTATCATGGAATCATAGAATGGTTTGGGTTGGAAAGGACTTCAAAGATCATCTCATTTCACCCTCTGCCATTGTCAGGGAACCTTTCTCTAGACCAAATTTATCAAAGCCCTATCCAGCCTGGCCTTGAATATTTCCAGGGATGGGAAGTTTCCCAACTTGGTGGGATAATTTTTAATTTTCACAATTTAAAAATATTACCCAATTTAAAAATATTACCCAATTTCATAAATGAGTTTCTGGCTCCTGGTCTATCTCACATTTTGTGGACATGCACCCAGATAAATCTATTGATCAATAAAGCCAGAGAAAGTGGACGTGTCTGATAGGACAAGGTGGAAATTTAAGCCGTTCTCACCATCACTGAGCCCATGAACACTTCTGTAAAATTACAGAATTTGGTCAAGACATGATGAAAACTTCTCTCACCATCCTGTTGCCGTCCATGGATTGTGCCTGTGTAGGGACACAGCAGATAGGGTGGTATTCGTTGTGACACAGGCCAGTGCCACACCAGTGACTCAGCACAGCCCCAGGAATGGTGCTAAAGCTGCATCTGGCCCTTAACTAGCCCAGAGGAAAAAAAAAAAAAGGCAAGAATTCTTCAAGGAATTACAACTTTTAAAGGCTGAGTTCCACTTGGTTTGCCTTTAGAACGCCTACTCCAACTCTTCCCTGTCTTGAGGATGTGTGGGAAGGATCTTTCCAAGCCAACAACATTCCCCCTGTTAAAAAAAACCACCAAAACACAAGCAGCTTTGCTGTGGTTGACTTCCCACCCTGTTCTGTGAGCCTCTCTCTCAGCAAAGCCCTCTGGTACCTGCTGAAATCCATCCCTGGTGACTCCAAAATGTGCTTTAAGGAGCAAGGGACCTGCCTGCACTTTTGGGATGCTCAGGCTCCCCATCCACAAGGCCAGGGAGCAGGGACAGTGGAAGGGATAGAGGTTCTCTGCTGGAGGACTCATCTCAGCAGCCACCCTTGGTTTTGTTCCAAAACCCCACCAACACTCCAAGCAAAAGGAGGAGGTGGAAGCTGCCCTGGCAGGCGCTGGTTCCTCAGGGATGGAGGGGCAGCTTCCAGCCCTGGAATCACTGGAGATCCGAGCTGGGAGATGTGTCACCCTCCAATCTGTGCAATTTGGCTCCACAGGAGCTGTGGCACCCGTCAGGTTTTCCACCACCCCTCAGATCCCCTGGCTGTCACACGAATCCCCTTTTAAATCCAACCTGTGACTGACTCCCGCATGTTATTTTTCCTCTCTAGGAGCAGCCAAGCAGCATCCTGCTCCAGCTGAAAGCTATTCAGCTCCTTCCACACACGGTGTGAGGGAAGCTCGTGGCCTTTTTTTGCTTGGTGGTGGCCAAATATGTGTGTAATGTGCTCAGTCTTCTCCAGCCCACACAGAGAGAGACCCTGCTCCTCTCCTGAACTTGGGCCTAACACGTTCCCTCCACCACCGGCCAGGCCAGCTCCAGACTAATATTTTCTGTACAGTTAATTACCACAGGACAAGTGCTGTACCCCTGTGGAAATCTGCCATTTGAAAGGCTGCCTAAAAATATATCCTGCAGAGTAAACGTTTCTCTGCGTGATTAAGTGCGCGCGCGGCCCGCGCGGCGCGGAGGGTTTCCCAAAAACAAACGTCTCGTCGAAGCCTCTTGGCAAGGCCTCGCTGGTTTTTTTTTTTTTAACAGTTTATCAGCTTGTGTGTTATTTACTAAGGGCAGGAATTGCTCTGGAGTCCTCATTTAAGCTGAAAATTCCGAAAAGCCTGCAAGGATGAGGGGCAAGAAAGGTGAAGAGAGGAGGATGAGGTGAAGAGTTTTGTTCTTGAGGGGAATAATGTTGCAGGGGTTAGGATGCATGGCTTGGACTATGAAAATTGGGGTCAGCTCCTTCTTTTGTCTCAGCCTTCATGCACTCTGTGGGTAATTCACTGATGGAGCATGACCACCTCTGTGCCAGGGGACCTGACGCACTGACCACAAGGAATGAGTGAATTTTGGAGCAAAGGCCCTGTGAGACCATCCCAAGCTGTCACCACTGAGCAGAAGGTCATATTACTGCTATGAATCATAGAATCACATAGTTAGAGAATTACAGAATTACAGAATGGCCTCAGTTGATAGGGACATCAAAGATCAGCTGGTTTCACCACCCTGCCCTGGGCAGGGACACCTTCCACTGTCCCAGGCTGCTCCAAGCCCCAGTGTCCAACCTGACCTTGGACACTGCCAGGGATCAGCTTCTTTGGGCACCCTGTGCCAGAGCCTCCCTACTCTCATAGTAAAGAATTTCTTGCTAATACTTAATCTCTCTTTCCCTTTCTTTCATTCCTCCTTGTCCTGTCACTCCATCCCTTGTAAATATTCCCTTTCCATCTTGTCAGCTCCTTCAGGCCCTGCAAGGCCACCCTGAGCTCAGCCCAAAGCTTCTCCTGTCCAGGCTGAACAATCCCAGCTCTGCCAGCCTTTCCTCCCAGCACAGCTGCTCCATCCCTCTGCTCATCCTGCTGCCTCCTCTGGGCTCTCTCCAGCAGCTCCACGTCCTCCCTGTGCTGGGATCCAGGCCTGGGGCAGCTCTGCAGGTGGGAAATCACCTGAGCAGGGCACAGGAGCACAATCCCAATCCCTTTCCTGCTGCCCAGGCTGTGGGACCAGCCCAGGACAGGGTTGGTTTCTGGGCTCCACCACACACGGCTGTCCTGCTTTAAAGACAAAAAGAATCTTACTCTCCAAAACAGCACTGAGGCCCCATTCCAGGGCAGGTCTGGGAGCAGGATCACACCTTTCACACCTTTTGACAGCCTCAAGCTGCTGGATCAGTCTGAACACTGTGTTATCCTGCCCTGCAGCAGCTTTCTGTGTGTGCAGCACTGCAGGGGGGTCCCAGCCCCACTGGGGACGGGGTCATGTCGAGCCCACAGCCCAGCTCCCAGAGAACACTGCCTGCTGCACTTGATGGCTTGCAGATTTCTCTGAGAGAATATTTTGTAGCTGGCAAAAGAAAACACAAGAGAGGAAGGAAGCAGCATGGATTTAAGCCCTTTTACTGCTTGCCTTGTCTTTTCCCAAACAGGCAAAGGCATCTCGCCGTGCCAAAGACCCCACGCAGCCTAAGGACGAAACATCACTTGCATCACTTGATCACAGAGCAAATTTCAGTGTAGTCCTTTGTATTTCCCCTTCAGGCAGACTGGTGCAGACTGAAGGGCATAAGAGCAGCTGTGTGAAAGCAAGAGCACCCCCCCTGCAGAAGCAGGTTCCCGTAAAAACTCTCCCAGCGTGCACCGTCTCCAAGCTGGATTCCTCTGAAGACAAGAAAGGACCATTGCGATTGCACCCTCTGAGACAAATTAACACAATTCCACCCTGTGCTCGTACAAGCCTCGCAGTTCTGTGATCTGCCAGGGCTGTAGTGCAGTTAACCTCGGGAGCAGGGTTTTATAAAGGTGCTAACTGGTGTTTCACGGTGCCCCTGCGGTGTTTCGTTTTCATACGAGGCCCTGCTTGGAGAAATGCTGTGTGAGCATTTACTGCAGTTCCAAGGGCTGTTTGATCAACCAGAATGGGTCCTCTGGGCAGTATTTTGGAAAAATAATATTTAAGGATTGCACTTTATAAAAATTCCGAGGACGTATAGCCCGAATTGTCGAAGGTCAGCACAATGCCGGGTTGAGAAACATTCTTGTCCTCACATTAAATCGTGACAAAGGAACACAGAAATTAGAAGGAAACCCAACTGCACAACTTAATACAGTGGCACTTTTTAACAGGGTTCCCACAGTTTTCTATATACCATGGAACTAAGATTTTGAGGTGGGCTGCTTTTATTTTATTTTATTGAACCCAAACACACCTTCCTTCTAGAATTAAATGTATCAGGCTTTTATAAGTAGCCACTGCCAGGCAGAAATTGTGTGTTCCTTCAGGGCATATCCATATGGAGATTTTGGAAAGGATTCATGAAAAAGGCCCTGTTTGTGTTGAACCCCCAGCCTGCCTCACACCTCAGTGCTGTCACCTCTCATGGGGGATGCACAAATGGAATCCTGCAGGAGTCTAGGCAGTTTGGATCATATTCCACAGCAAATCAGAAGTTCCCACTTTCTTTTCTTTGGCTGTGGAGTTGCCATAGGACAGGGAGAAAGGAGAAACTGAGTGTGTTCATGACTCCCAACTGCATTCTCTGAAGCTGTTAAAGGTTTGGGGTTTTTCCCCTCAGCTTTTAAAGGTTTGGGGTTTTCCCCCTCACATTTTAAAGGTATACCTTTGGTGTCCTGGCTGCATTTCAGCTTGTGTGATCTTTCCTCCTGACCTACAGCCCTTCTTCAGTTTCAGCTAAATAAGCTATTCCTCATTTTCTGTCTGTTTACCTTTGCTGCATCCTGTTAGGGACTCTGTCTGTGAGATGTGGAGCCTTCTTAGGATATCCCAAATGCAAAAAAGTTAGCAAAAGCCATTAGTTTCAGTAAGTGGCACCAAAAAGTTTTCCTTGTTTTGAGGCTGGAGGAATAGTGGGACAAGAATTTGAGTGGGGCTGTCCTCTGCTCACTGTGAACCTCTGCTCCTCTGGGCTGATGGGAAATTTCATCCCAAATTGCAGAGGTGGCATTAGTAAAATGAGGATTTTCTTATGAAAAGGTTTGGTGGCAACAGCCTGCAAAGAGTTAAGGGGTTTTCTGTCATTCCAAAATTTCCAGCGACCTCAGACACTGACCTTTCCTTGGACTTTGCTGGTAGCAGGCAGCTTTCCCAGCCAAGGGGATTTAAGTCCTGAGCCTGCTGCTGTTCTCCCTTTGGCTGATGCTCTGCTCCTTCACTCTGGTGGGCTCTGTGCCACCAGCAGTGTGGATCCCTCTGCTCTGGGCTGTCACTCTTTGGCCTCTGCAAAGGCCAGTGTTCCTTCCTGACCTCCAGGTCCCCTGAACAAGCCTTTAGGTGGAGATTAAACTGGTTTTCCTGTTGAAATGCTCACCACATTTCCCTTCTGCCTCATGCTTGGAGCTCTGTGGGGTGCTATATTGTAGGGTGCTATATCTTCTGTCATTTTTTTTTATTTGTTTGATTGCATTTTTATAATTTTTTTCCTCCAGCCTGCAGTTAGGTGAGTGTCAGGACCTTGATAGCAGAGAGTTGCCCAAAACACCCTCACTGGCCAGGAGTTCCATGTGAGCTCATCCCAGGCCTGAGATCACCTGGATTCAAGAATTTCCTTATTATTGCATGAGTCTCTCCCAGCAGATGTTGTGCCTCTTACCATTAAATGCATCTCAGATTTTGGGAAAGTCTTGATACAGGAGCTATTTATTTTAAGACCCCCCCCAGGATTTCCTTCAGGATTAATCCATGGTGCTAACCTCAGATCCAGGCACAATTCCAGGGAATCACTGACCACCACTGCAGCCCAGATCCCTGTTTGCTACTGTCACAGGTGTTGTCCAGAGCAACCTCCTGGAAGAGGTGACCCCCTGAGGATGTGACCTGAAAGTAACAAGGATGATAATTAAGCTTGATATCCTAAAAAATAATCAGCTTTGAAGTCCCTGTAAATTGCAAACATCTCTGAGAGAGGGATAACCTGTTTCACATTGAGGTACAAATCTCCTGGAATGATCTGTAGGAAAGGGAACCAATGGAAAAACATTCTGGATAAAATACATGGTGGAATATCTAAGGTGTCTTCATCCTCTGATCCCTACAGAAAAAAAAAAACAAAACANAAAAAAAAAAAAAAAAAACCAACCCAGAACAAAAAACAAACAAACAAAAAAACGCCCACAAACCAAAAACAACAACAACAAAAACCCCAAACAACCCTAATGCATAAAAGCCACACAACCTGTGATTCCCACAGGGAGAGAAATATGGGAAAACTTCTACTTTAGATTTGTTACCCAGGGCTGAAAATGTTCAGATCTCATGGTGAGATTTCTGAGGTACTTCTTCAGATATGTGAGACCAAGGTGTTTTAAATGTTTTCATTATCAAGAGAATGAAGCTATTCTACTAACTAATAAAATATTTATAAATAAATACATTTATTATTACAGTGATATTTGTCTAAGATCTCACAAAATATCTGGTTTAAGATGTTCATTTTAGGGTTAACAGGAGGAACACACTGAGATACATGCTGGTGGATCTCACAGAATATAGAACCTTTTGGTTCTGATTATATTGCATAATAAGTATATCTGATCCAGATCAGTAACAGACATGCTTGTTAACAATTCTTTTGAAGCCTAAACAAAATGAGTAGGGCAAGTTCTTAACCCACTATCATAATGAACATCCCTTATTGGTAGTGATAAGACATAAGAGATGCAATATAGAAAATGTCCTGCCTTTTCTCCCAAACCTTTAATGGGATTCCTCCAAGCCAAACTCACTAAAGTGTGCTTTCACAAATGGATTCAAAAATGTTGTGGATGGGGACACCAAATTCAAAAGAAGATCCCCTTCCTTGTGCCAAGCATATTGTGGTAAATAGCAATACATTGCCTGTGATAATGTGACCTTGTAGTTTCATTTCTGATCCAGAAAAAGCTTCATCAAGGTCTTTTGGCACCTAAACCCTGTTGAAATAATTACAAGTTAGGCATGTAAATATTTGGAATGGTCAAGGTCCAAATTTATGTTTGTTTGCAACTCTGATGTCTTCTGCATTTGTACAAAATCTCTCAGTACAAAATTCAGTCTTTGTGAGTGAGGAGTGGCTGGTAAGGAATGGTACCAATGCAGTGAGGGTGAGACACCTGAGTGAACAGATATTAAGATTATCTAATCATCAGCCTCACCTCTTGCCACCAGACACAGCTGCAGACAAAGCAATTTTTCACATTTGCTCATAAGAATTTAAAATTTATTAATAATTTCTAGATGGTGACACAGTAAACACTCACTAGAGACCAGGAACATTCAAAGTTATTTGTAAGAAGAGTTTCCCTCCATCAAAATCTTGTCCCAGCTGACCTTGACCTAGGAAATGCCCAAATCTGGAGGGTCTGTTTTCAGTTTTAGCCCCTTCTGCTATGCAGACACCCATGGGTTGGACGATATTTTTGGAAAAAGACGCTGTTTAAAGCTGGCTGCGGCAAGAAATTAAACAAATAACTCTGATAATGGGAATAACCTCCAAGACAGCGTATTTTGTGGTGACCAGAACACTTAGACTAATTTACTATTGCATGAAGTGATGCAGCTGGTAAAATATTCCTCTCTTCCACATGGAGAGAGAGGGATGGCCGCAGGAAGCAGTTCTAGAAAGCCATTTGCGTTCCCCTGTGGCTTGTTTTGCTAAATCAGTTGCAGCAAAAGGAGCTGCTCCAAACGGTGCATTTTTTTCCTGTCTTGGTTTGTTTTGTGCTCGTTCAATAAAACAGATTCCAGAAAATACAGGGTTGTATAATTTTTAATAAGATTTGTTAAAAATAGCGTGGCTGCGGCGAGAGGAATGACCAGAGGAAGTGATTTGTTTCCTGAGATCATTCCTCCCCCCTTCGCCAGCGAGCACAAAATATTCACTTGATTTAAAATTCATCACAAGCAGCCAGAGGGTAGCAGGGCTACCACAACCCTCATAAATTACACCCAAGGCTGACCCTTCTGGAAGAGGAGGCCTTGCTTTGCTGAAGGACTCTCAGAGTTTGGTGCTGCTGCCTCCGACCGCAGCGGGACACGAAATACACCGCGGGGAAATACCCAGAGGAGCAGAGGCCAGGCTGGGTCTGTCCATCCATCCATTCCAAACCTCTGCAGAGGCTTAATCTGGGAAGGAAGCCCTTGCCCACAATGGTTCCTGCCTGTCCTAAAGGGGAACAGCCTTAATGTGGTCGTGGCTGCCACTTTCACCCACATCCCAGCTCCTCCATGGCAAACCTGGCTCCCTGGAGGGTCTGGCAGAGTCCCCCCATCCTTTCCTTCAGCCACTCGCAAGAGCAGAGCAGTTTCCAACCCAAATTCTGCCCCTGCCTACTTCTCATGTGACTGATATTTCTCCTTCAGGACTCCAGCAGGCCCAGGCTGTGCAAACAGCAAAGCAACTTTTTGTTTTCTTTTTCCAGCCCTAAAAGGGAGAAGGCAAGGAAGGTCCTGCAGAACATGGTGATGAAATAATCAGCACAACGACCCATATTCCAACTGTAAGTGGCTGGATTAGTGCAGTTCTTCCTCCTGAACTGGGGAAGCTTAGTCCCATACCCAGAAAAGATCATTTCTTTTTTCCTTCTTCAGAAAAGAAAGACTTTTCTGCGGGTCACTTTTGCCAGATAGCTTGGCCAGTTGCTCTGTGCTTAGTCCGTTTTAACAATAACAACAGCAACAAAACTTTACAAGATGTTCTTTCCTCTTTGTCTGGAAGGATTAACAGTTCAGCCAAGGTCTGACTGGCCGCTGGCTCCAGGAGGGGAGGACTCAAAGGCACTCTGAGGGAGTCGTCACATGGAGAGCCTGGCTACCAGAGAGGGCTTTGGGGAATGTTTTTTTTTTGTTCTGTACTCACCCAGACTGGCACTGAGGGCAGGATTGGGCACTTCTGCTCTTGGAGGAGCTTGCTCTGATGAGTTTTCTAGGAAAAGTGAAGTCTGGGTGGCAGAAGGGACATATCGATGTTTCCCTCTGGAAAAATCCACTTCCACCGATCTCGTTAGCAGGATTGAAATGGCAACTCTTTGGAAATAGCTTGGAAGATTGTTTTCTCCCTTGGAGCAGTCACAGAATCACAAAATCACAAAATCACAGAACCACAAGGTCACAGAGTTGAAGGGACCCCTGGAAATGATCTAGTCCAAGGCTTATTTGTATCTCGTCTTTGAGCATTTGTGCTTAAGCTAAAAAAGGAGAGCAGATGCCATCCAAAACAGATGGAAACAAAAGCATAACTCCATCAAACTTATCTCTGGATTCTTTTAACCCATCACTGGCAGGAGCATGGCAGGAGTGGGGCAGAACAGGAGCCATCAGCCCTGAACCACGAGGTCAGGAGGAGGTGATGACAGGAGAGCTCCATCCTCAAACAGCACAAAAAATGAGATAATTTTTCCCCCTTTCCTTTGTCCATGAGAAAGGAGAAACTTCTCTTTTAAACATTTCCTAGGCAGGATATAAACACACAACCTCAGGGCCATAGGTGCTGCAAATACCCAGGCTTCTGCTTGTCTTTGCTCCCATGGGATATTCCCATTGGGGGTCTAAACCCCACACCATTTGCTCCCAGCACACAAACAGAAGAGCCTGTTTTGGGTTTTGGATCAACCCAAACTTCCAAGGAAACCTGGCTGAACTGGTTCATGAGGAGTCAGGATTAGGCCCTCGTTCCTCCTGCTTACATGCTGGATTTTCACCTTTCATGCTCCTGCAGCACAACCGCCTGCTAAATTTAGAAAGCCTCTTTTAGAAGTTGTTTTATGAACACACACACACACACACACACACACAATAATTGCATTGTAAAAAAAAAATAAAAAATAAAAAAATGCAGGCTTTAGAAATGCCATTTGTGAAGCGTTCCAACTATGTACGACTGGCTCAGTTACTGGCTCGCAGTTGCCATCTGAACATCTATTTTTCCAAGCATTTAAGAAAAGTGATGTGTACATTTTTCATGTGTAATTAGGCAGCGTAATGTGATCTCTTTCTGCAGTCAAGCTGCCATGTGCCGTAGCCTCACTGAATAGCTTCCAGATTTCAACCCAATCTCTTCTGTCTAGACTCTACGTTGCTATTTTTTTTCCTTCTTTCTTTTTTTTTTTTTTTTTCTTTTTTTTTCTCTTGCCTAGCTTAAAGCAGACTCCAATATAAAATGCCAAAACCAGAAGGTTTTGTCCCTCTTTCTCATAAAGACGTGGGACAGATCTGGGAGGCCCCGCCGAGAGCTGAGTCCCAGACTTTTTCATAAGACATGTGTCGTCTGAATCTGACATTAAAGATTGTGCAGGCATTTCAACAGGTCATGCACACACAGAGGAAAAAAAAAATGCCCAAAAATATGGTTTTCATTAAGAAAGTGAGTATTTTTAGAGAGGTGTGGTTCAGTTCAGATGAAAAGGGAAGAAAGAAAAATGAAAGCGGCGCAAGAGATCCCCAACTGCAACATTATTTATATTGCTGTTGAAATGCAGTGTGTTCTCTTTATAAAGCTGCTTTTGGGAGCGAAATAATGGAGATCCTGCCAGAACCAGGTGCATATCGTGGAGTTTGTTTATAATCCAAGTTAAAGGAGAGCAGATTTATACCAGAAAGAACTCTCCAAGGGGACTTTGGAGTTTAAGTGTCCTGTCTTAATCTATACATTACCTCCTCAACAAAGCAGTTGTCTTGAAGCAAAACATAAAATACAGTTTCAATGAATTCACAGATAATTCCAGGGAATTTTATCTGGTGTGATATAGTTTCAGACTGCTTGTTCTGTTCCCAGCTTTTTATTTGACTCTTAAGTTGTTTTATTTCTGCGTCAAGAGAATGAAAAAGATCAGAGAGGGCTTGTTTCCACAGAAAGATGCTTTTGTGCAATACAAGCAAAAAAAAGCAAGTCTTTCCCATGCTGGCAATTCCATCACCTTGTCCTGGGATTTGCTGCAGTTTGCACACACTTTTTCTACAGAAAAAGCTCTTGTTTTAGTCCAGAAACAGTTGTGCAAATTTCCTTCCACTTCTATTTTTTCATTATTTTTTAAAAAATCTTATCTTTTTCATCTCTGCTGTTCTTACACCACACTTTATGTTTTCCTTTTGCTCTCCAGAAAATGGCTATTGTCCCACTGAGTGCACGTCCTTCTGCCTGCTTTTGTGCGAACGGCAGATTGGTTGGAAAAACAGAAACACTTTCACTCCTTTCTGAAGGGAAGCATGCAGTTCTTGCTAAAAATTCCCATGCAGAACCAACTGTTCTTTCCATCAAAAAAACATCCACCTACTTCAGCAAACTTTTCAATACGTTGGCCCAATTTTCTTTTTTTTTTTTTGTTTGTTATGGTGAACTTTGAAATGGTTGAAATAATGGCGCAAATGTTGTCTCAAATTTGAAAAAGGGAAGCGAAACCAAAAGGCTGCCTGATCAAAATGGGGCTCTCCTTGAAATTCCAAATGTTGACAGCAGACAGAGCAATCATTTGATCACAGAATCACAGAATGGATTGAGTTGGAAGCGACCTTAAAGGTCATCTTGTTCCAACTCCCCTGCCATGGGCAGGGACACCTTCCACTATCCCAGGTTGCCCATTCAACCTTCTCTTGGTAACTGTGAAATATTTGCAATTACATTTTAAGCAGAATTAAAATAAAAGTATTGTGGACACCTTTAAGTAAAATAAAATTAAAAAAAAAACAAACAAACCAAAACTCTTGTCCTATCCTGGTAGCAAAACTGATCACAGGAAGTGGTTTTCCTCCTCCTGCTTCACAGAATCACACCATCAGTTAGGTTGGAAAAGACCTCTGAGATCACTGAGTCCAACCTAATGGCAAGGACTCATTTCACTAAAACAGGGATTTTCTGAGCTGTAAATCAGGTCAGAATTTTGACACGGGGCTGAGGTGAGTGTTTGCAAGCTTGACACCACCACTAACAGCTATTTCACAGAGCATCTATCCAAGAATTTATTGATCTCCTAAATCTTTAAGCCAGATGGGACCAATTATCATAATCTATTCTGCTGAATGGTAGCAAGGATTTCTTACAGTAGTTTTGTGTCACTGTCTGAGCATCATCTGCTGCCCTTTTCTAGACATTCCTTTTGGTATTTTCAAGAACATGGAAGGCCTTGCCCTGATCTTGATCCCACTCATGAGTGTCACCAAATATGTATGAGCAGGATCACTTCAAAATCTTCCTTCAGCCTTCCTGCAAAACCAACGTGGCCTTGGGAATCCATCATCCTTCAGGAGCCACATCACAGCAGATCCCCATGTCCAGCTCTGCTAGGTGTGCAGTTGGACAAAATAAATCAGACCTTGGTTTGAATAACTTATTCTCATGTTTTGAACGCCATGGAAATGTTGCCACAAGTCCAGGGGAGGCCATGAGTTTGATAAGGGGTTGATAAGGAGCAGCTCTTCCATCTTCCCCAGGATGGGAGAATTGGGGATGTTCAGAGGGAGAAGAGGAGATTGTGTGGAGACCTCAGAGCAACTTCCAGCACCTGAAGGGGCTACAGGGAAGCTGGAGAGGGACAATTCATCAGGAATTGGAGTGATAGGACAAGGAGGGGATGGTTTCAAAATGAAAGAGGGGAAATTTGTATCAGATAATGGAAAAAAAATTCTTCCCTGGCAGGGTGGGCAGGCCCTGGAATAGAATTCCCAGAGCAGCTGTGGCTGCCCCTGGATCCCTGGCAATGCCCAAGGCCAGCTTGGACATTGGGGCTTGGAGCAGCCTGGGACACTGGGAGGTGTCCCTGCCATGGCTGGGGTGGATTGAGATGATCTTTAGGATCCCTTCCAGCAAAAACCTTCCTGTGATTTTACAACTTTCTTTTGCCCTAAACCACAGTGTCAGAAGCAGATTTCAGGGTGAGATATGCTTTTGAATACCTTGCTTTTTGCAATAAATGGTGCATGTGAGGATGGTCCTGTCTTGACCTACAAGCACCTTTCAGTGTTCTCCAGTTAGTTCAAGGGCTCAGATACAAACCCGCATTTCTTTGTGGGATAATCCAAAGTTTTCTGGGGCTTTGAGTCAAAAAACAATGGGGTTCAGCATGTAATTTTTTAATCTGTGACAGAACAAATAGTCTTCACTTAATCCAGTCCAAAGGGCTGTCCTGAATGAAATATCTTCATTTTTCATCATCTCTGAAAGAAATGTGAATAATTAAGGCTGGAAAAACCCTTCAGGATCTTGAGTCCAAGCTGTTCTTGGTGAATACCTTGTCACCCAGCCCAGAGCATCCAGTGCCACATCCAGCTGTTAAAAGTGACCATGCTTGAGACTGGGGACCTGCAGGACAAGTGCCACCAAGCCAGGCAGCAACAGTGACATCCAAGTGCTGCCTGAGATATTCAGCCACAGCACCTCTGTCCCCTCCACCTGTAGCCACTCCAGAGCTCCCACCCTGTGCTTTAGGGTGTTGATTCAGCAGCTGGAAGCAGGGGTGGCTCATCCAGAGGGTGATTCAGTGTCACATCCCCAGCTGAGTCACCTTCTGCAGCCGCCTCTCCCTTCCTGCCCAGCCAGCACAGAGCTCTCCGTGCACAGGCACCTGCACAGCCCAGCACAAACAGCTCTGCCCTGCCTTGCACACACACAAAAAATGGCATTTTGGGGGCAACCCTGTGACTTGCTGCCACAAGGTAGGTGTGAAGACAGACGTGTGTTTGTGTGTGTGGGACTGCGTTGGTGCGTGCAGAATTGCAGCTGTGGAAAATTAAATTTCTCCCATCCGTGTTATCACGGAGTTTTTTGGAGTTTCAGCTCCTGGGGGAGGCTGGTTTTCTGCCTCTGACTATAATTTCAGGTGTTTCTCTGTTGCATGATACAGGCAACGAAGGAATGCTGTGGGAAACTTGTGAGAATTAGCCAAATAAAAGATGAAATGGTGTGATTATATACAGGAATAGCTCAAAAATTATTAATATAGAGAAATATTACCTTTCTTAGAGCTGTGTGCTCATGAAGATCTGTTACCAAAACTGGATTTACAACACTATAGGCACCTGTGTGTGAACAACACCAATTCCATAGACCTGAAGGTAAAATTTAAGTTTTTTCCAGGTACTGTGACAAATAGAGAAAGCAGAGAAGCAGACTAATGTATGGAAGAGAGAGATGATAGATCACAAGTTTAAATCCCATAAAAATGATTCTTATCTGAATATTAATTCTCCATTGGATTACATTTGCATTGAGCTCCGGCCTCCTCAGGGATCACCATGCACCAAGGAATGCAAAAATGCAAATATTTAAGAAAATAATGAGCAAGTAACTTTATGTAGTTACACTTATTAATTGCTTTCTGTTGAAGTGTAAACATTTTATTTTTGTTCAGGCTTGTCTTTATCCATAATTCATCAGCTATTTTTTATGTTCAAACACCCATTCTGACACAGCTCATTTCAATATACTGGTTATATTATTCACCAGTAAATATTTTTAAAATAATGACATTTTGCCTTCTACCCTAACTTTGACTTCCTTTTTTTATTTTTAATACTTCAACCTTTAGCTTTTTTATTTTTAATTTTCACCATGTGGCTGGAAAACTTTGCAGTTCTTACAAAGATGTTCCCCTCAGCCTTTCTGTATTGATTTACTGGGTGAGTGATTCCTTGAATCTCAGCAGTGATGCCAAGAAATGCCCCTTTGGAGAGAGGAAGCGAAATGCTTTGGTTAAAATAAGAAAAAGCACAAATTCTGCCTCCCCAAGCCCAAAATAAGAATGAATGAGGAGTTCAGTTCTGATCACAGAAATTTGCAGAGTTTATTTCATCATTATTCCAGTTTGCCTTTGGGCTGATACTCAGCTTTTTTCTTTTGGGACTTATTTGCCAAAATACAGGGAGGAAAAAAGCACAGAGTTTCACCTTATTTTGGAGATTCAAGATATGTAGGAGGGATTCAGGCAAGAATCCCATCTCTCCAACCTCTCAGATCAGACCTTTGGCATTTTAAATTTTTTTCCATCATTTCTTGTAGCCTCACAAAACCCCTCTTGAATTCATGGGAGTTTCAAGTGTTGTCTGGACTTTCCCTGCCAATATGTTGTTTTTTGAACTCAGCTATCAGTGTAAGCAGAAAAAAAAAACCAACCTAAAAATGAAAATAAATTATCTCACTTTCTTTTTAGCTCATTGCTTGGGAAAGAGTGTGAATTGTTTTAAATTGACAAAGTAGTCCTGAATAATCACTGATGCTGAATATCCTGGTGATCCATATCCCCTTCACCCAACCACATTATCTAACCGGATACTTACTCAGGTAAATTCCAAATTAAATCCTTTCTTTTGCCACTTTAGAGCTTTTACATAGAAATTATCCTTTCCTTCCCTAATTAAAAGTGGTTCTCTCATAGGAGGGACACCAGAGTCTTTTCAGAGATTGCCAAAATGATACTGAGGTGTCCAGTCTGTGACTAAAACAAATCCAGGAGTGTTGTAAAAAGCCATAATTTCTGCTCCTTGAAAAAGAGTTTCCTGTTCATATCCAGGCAGCAGGATGTGTCTATATAACTGCCTATCACTCCTGAATTAAATGTCATTTTTACATAAGGGAACCTTTATTAGTGAATGTCACCCACACCTGGGAGAGGTAATATTTATAAAGGTGTCTCCTTTTTGTTGCCTGACTTGTTCATCCTAAGTGGTATTTTCCTAGGTAAAATGTTAATCCTTTCTGATTCTAATGAGAAAAATCAGGTGCTGGAATTGCACTTTGCCAGTGGGGGAAAAAATAAAATAATCTGTGCTCTACTCCAGTTGTTTCCTATCAAAAGAAATAAATATCATTCATATATCCCACTTCATTGATAATAACTATGATGATTAATGCTATGATGTTTGCATTATTTTCCTCCCTTTTTCAGTTTTTTTAAATGAATTGGTTGTTTAACCTAGGGAAAGGAGGCTCAGGGAGGACCATACTGCTCTCTAAAACCACCTGAAAAGTTGTAGCCAGGTGGGGCTTGGTCTTTTCTCCCAGGTGACAAATGACAGGAGAAGAGGAAACACCCTCAGATTGCACCACGGGAGGCTTAGGGTGATATAAAGAAAAAATTTCTTCACAGAAAGGGTGGTCAAGCTCTGGAATAGGCTGTCCAGGCAAGTGGTGGAATTGCTGTCCGTGGAAATCTGCAAAAAACACGTGGATGTGGCACTTGGGGACGTGGTTTAGTGGTGAACACACAAGCAGCTTAAAACCAAAGCAAGTTTTGTATCCTTTAAGTGCTTCAGTCCCTAATTCTGCCATTAAGACTCAAAATTACCTGAGGTTGTGCCACTACATAAATGTATTTTCATACACCCACTGCTCTGGAAGAATATGGGAAAAACGCTGGTTATGGGATTTCTTTTTTTTCCTTGATCCAGCTGTGACAGTTTGTTACTTTTTATCTCTTGTTTCACATTTTGAAAACTGTGTTTGAGGAGATGGAAAATGACGTGACCGCTTTTTTTTTCCTTTCCCAACAACACTCCTGAGCAAGAGGCAGCACTCCAAGACCCATCTGCTCTGAAATATCCTCCTTCCTCCTGAGAGAAAGCTCCAGGAATGAGCCTTTGGGGTGGATCTTGTCCCTGCACAGGACACTGAGGTCAGCTTTGGGGACAACTGCTGTGACAGAGCAATTTGCTGTGAGCAGAGAGCTGCAGGGCCATGGCAGCTGGGGCTGGTGGCAGCAAGGTGGCACAGCAAGGGATGCTCCAACCTCCCACCTGGCTGGCCCTTCCTCCCTTTCCTACCTCGTGTTCCCACTGCTTGCACTCTGCAGGAGCGTTGGATGAATATTTTAGCCACACAGGCAGGGTTTGGAAGGTCAGAAGATTGGGGTTTTTTGAGCATGGAGTGACAATGGAGCAGCTTTCCACGTGGGAGCCCAGCAGCTCAGCTGTCCTCTGTGCTGGTCACTGGTGGGGCTGCCAGCCTGTCCCCTGCCCCTGGGAGTGCCTGAACTCTGAAGGTGACACAGGAGATGGAGCCTCACCAAGAGCTGGACATGATCCCTGCTGGATTTGCTGCAGCTCCTCCAGGAAAACTCAGCATTTTGGGGGCCCTGCCATGGCTACTGTTCCTGCAGCCACATCTGGGTGTAGCACAAAGCTGTCAGCACACTCAGCATCCCTCTCTCTGCTGTTTTATCTCATTTATCAGGAATTATGCATCACACTTCCAGAGAATTTGTGGCCATGGTGTTACCTAGAGCTGGGGCTGCAGGATTTCCAGCCCCCAGACCTCCTGCCCTCCTGTTCCCATCCTGTCAGGCATTTTCCAACATCCTTGTTGGAGTCTGTAACCACCACACTCCTCTTGAGCAGGAGTTTCTAACCACAGCTCCACTGGGCCAACCTGGTGCCACCAGCACCTCGTAAGGATGAAGCTGCTGCTGGCTGCAGTTTGCTTTGGGGATCAACTGGTTCTGGGGCTGTCTCCTGCTGGATTTATGTTCTCTGAAGAGTTAAGTACATTAGTGTGGGTAATCTCACTCCATTACCTTCTATAAAACTGAATCTATGATTTCCTCCCTGGTGAGCATTTACCATAGTGAAGTAGGCTACTATTTTCATATTTAACTCATTGGTAACTCATAAAACCAGCTCAAGTTGTCTGCCCCAAAGAGCAGAAGCCGTGGCACGGGCTGGAAGGGCAGAGCTTTTACAAGACCTGCGGTGTCAGTGCAGTGCTCTCAGCATCGCCCTCGCATCCCCATCCCATCCCTCCCCCTGCTCCTTTGAAATCCACAAAAATCAGAAATTTATAAGGCTTCTTAAAAATCCGAGATGAAGCAATTAAACCTCCAGACTGGAGGATGTGAACCTTTAAAGGCCCTTTGCAGAATATCAAAAGAATGAGAGGATTATATTTAGCAGGTGTGACAGCCCACGCAGGACATTTCGTTGTGAAAGGGGCTGACATGAACCAGGAACCGATACTTAAATTAATATAAAACATCTTGGGGGAAAGGTGTTTTCTTTTCTTTTTCAAGCATTGGGAAATCATAATGCTTTCTGGCTTCTTCAAAAGCGAGAGGTCCAAATATACGGGAGTCATCTGGCATGTAAAAATAAAAAGTCTGGGGAGGGGACACACACATAAAAATGCTTTGGATGAAGTTGGGAGGCAAATGTTGAGGGCCAGGGGGCCAAGAAACACCATTGTGAATTTTGCTCCCGTCTCACCTGAGGCTTTGCACTGCTGCTTGCACATCCAAGGATTTTCTCTCCCAGGCCAAGTTGCTCAGGGCAGAGGGGCAGGACAGGGTGTCCTGTCTGGCTCCTGGCACTGCACCAGCATCCTGTGCCCTGCCACCTCTCCTCGTCCCTTCCCTGGAGACACAACCCTTCATTACAGGGGTGCTTTATTCTGAACACTCCTGTTTCTATTCCTATCACACCCTAGCAAGCCTTGGAGTGGAAAACTTGACTCGGGAGTTTTGCGGGGAGGCGTCCACGACTTTTCGTGCTTCATTCACTGCTGCGTGTTCCTAATTTTAGCCGAGCCGCTCCGTTTTGGTTTTCCGAAGCTGCGGATTTAACGTCCAGGAGCTCGGGTTGTTTTCACGCCCACTCGCTGAGTGATGCTGCCCATCCACACCAGGGGAGGCTGCGGGGAAGGAGGGGTGGGTGACAACGCTGTCCCCAACTCTGAGAAGGGACGGGCTCACCAGGAGATCTCCACAGGTGGAGATGCACTGGCAGAGGGCACTCAGTGCCACTTTTGGGGGATTTTATCTCTTCACTCTGCTCATTCAAGCAACTTGGGACCTTTGTGTTCTTAGTCACCCAAAAAAACACATTTTGGGGTAACAAGCCCATCTTTCTGCTGGGGCTGCTCCAGGGGAAGCGTGTGGCTGCCTGGATGGGCGGTATCAGGCACTCTTTGGCATCGAGAGAGTTAAAGGTCCTCGGCACCCACCAGCCCTGGTCTAGGCAGTGTCTAAAATCAGTCCTAGACCCGCTTTATTTTTTCCTTAAAAACAGGAAATGGAGCCCTGAAGGCTTTTTAACTGGAGAGGGAGAGTGAGGAGGGGGTATACTCGCTCTGCCCATACCCAGCCCTGAGCCTGACCCAGACTTGGGGGTCTCTGTGTGTGTTTTTTTTTAATTCCTTCTCTCTCTTTTTTTTTTTTTTTCCCCTATTATTTTGGCAGACTTTTTGGAATGTCTGGGAGCTAAGGGCTTTGCTTCATGGAGCAGAATTCTGAAGCAAGAAAAAGAGAAAGTTATAGACTAAACCACAGAAATGTAAACATGTCTGCAGCTAAAATAACTCCACTTTCATTGAAAACACTCCTCGCTTACAATCAGACTTCTGTGTGCTATGCTCAATAAAACTGCATGCTAATAGCAACCAATTAATACATTATGTAGTTCTGCTTTAAAAACTGAGACGCTTTTAATTATTTTTTTAT
>WEIU01013873.1:154239-223405 GCA_013389925.1 Aegithalos caudatus | reverse complement strand
CGGGAGAGTGACCAGCCCGGAGAGTGACCAGCCCGGAGAGTGACCAGCCCGGAGAGTGACCAGCCGGGGACAGGGACCCGCCGGGGCTGACAGGGACCCGCCGGGTTGTCCCCTGGCCGCGGGCCGTCGGCGGCTGGAGCGTGGCAGCCCCGAGGGCTCGGCAGCCGCGCATCCTCTGCCCGAGTTTAAGTTTTCCGGGATTAACGCTGTTTGTCTTCGGGCTGGCCTCTGGCTTTTCGGGCAGAAATGATACCGCGTTCCCCCTCGCCATCACTTCCCCCCGCTCCGCATCGTAGTAGTAGCGTTGGTGCCTTTGTAATTCTTTCAGCAATTCATCATTCAATTAACTAATAGCACTATGGCTTTTCAAAAGCTGGGCAGCTCTTGCGGGGAGGAAAACCTTCAATTACCTGCGTGGCTGAGGGGAGTCGTGGTTGGGTTTGGTACTTTTCAGAGTAAGGGATATGCGGGGCTGTTTTGGTGACCAGATGACTTCGCTGAGGAGTTTGGAGTGCACGTAATTGTATTTACAAAAGCGGGAGTTGCAAGTACTGGCTAACATAAACTTCCATTCATTGCTGCCTTTGCTGAGAGCCCACGGTGCGAGGAAATGGCTCGTTCTTTAATGAAGTTTTTAAAAAATTTGTATTCTAAGTGTCGTTCTGTGAATTAACTCTGTTCTGAAGTAAGAGTTTGGAAATTACACTCTGCCCCGTTCTGCCCATGTAATTTCGAGTCCATTAGGAAAACCAGGATAGGTCTATGAACTGCACATGGAGAAATGTCACATTCCTTTGGTTTAACCCTTTGAGCACTTCCCTGGTTTCACTGAAACAAGTGAAGCAGGCAAAGACAGCATCTCACTAGGGTATGAAATGTGAACTTTTGTCGGGATACATATATCAGGTATGTGATTTCAGACATGCCTGAACTGATAGGATAAACAAGGAAAGGAATAGATTATTTGATAGTTTCACAATTAGAAGTAAATAAGTAAAGGCATAAGCAGACCAAGCCATACCTCATAAGGGACAAATATATTTTTATGTTGATTTCCTGATCTATTTCTTAAAGGGCATTTATAAAAACAAAGATATGGTACGTATCAGTCCTTATTTTCTCTTTCATATGCATATGTGGGCAAACAATGGCAAATTCTTTGAAAAAGCTTGCAAGAAAAAAAAAAATAAAATCTGCCAGCTCCAGAAACATTTCAGGGTTTAGAGCTTTGAACAACATCTGTCCCCACCTCCCACAATTTAGTCCCAAAGTTAAACAAATCATATAGTACTGGATAGAGTTACATGTTACAGGAATTTTATAAATGATCTGTCAGAGTAAGTCCTAGGTGTGATTAGTTGGACTTTTTGCTCCTGAGGTGTTACTCCCTTTGGTTTGTCATTTCTGTAGCATTAGGTTCTTAGAGATAGATTCTGATAGACATGTATATATTATGGATGTTTTCCTTATGATGGTTTTTAAGCAGTAGTGCCTGTAGGGTTCTCTTTTTTTGAATGAATTTGAGCTCTTTGTAAGGCAGTGAAGAAATCTGGGTGTGTGAGCCCAGTGAGGACTCACAATGATGGCAACCACGAGCTTAAATCCCAGATTGTTCCAGACTTGGGAGCTGTGTCTCTCATCACAAGGATGCTGTTTTGTTTCTCCTTTTCCCTCTGGAACACCAGTTAGGATCCCACTGCTGTCGGGGTTCAAAATAACAAATCTGCCTAAGAAAGAGCCTGCCCTGTGAAAGTGTCTTTGCTACCTGCTCTGCTGTGGGGAGTTTGTTTTCTGTGCATGCACAGAGCTGTGTAAACAAACAGAAACCCCTCGTGGCAGTCCCGTTGGTTTGAACAGCACCCCGTGAACAGAATACCTGGCTACTGATGAGGCAAATCCTTTCCCACTGCGCTTTCTCCAAACCCCTGGTGCTTTTCTGTCACAGCATGAGGCTCATGGCACTGCCCTCCCTCTGCTGAGTGTTTAATTTTGAGGGCTTTGCTGTGATCCCTCAACGCAGCAGTTCCTCCTCCGGTGAGGATCCAAAAACACGTGAGAAGCTTTTGAGGTGCTGATGGCATCTGGTAGCCCCAAAACACTACACATTACATTTCCATTCCTCATCTGTGCTTTACTAAATGCTCCAGGAGTTAGAAGCAGGTAGCAACAAAATAATTTATAATGGTTGGGTCAGAACAAACCCTTTCCCTTGAATACCCATTGCATTGGGGTTTTGTTTCACTATCAGGAAGCTTGCCATTTTCTTTTAAGTGAATAGCTGTTATTTTGGTGGGGTTTTTTTTGTTTGTTTTTTTTTTTTTCCAGGAAAAGGCAGCAGTAAGGGCAAACTGTACTCCTTTGAATCATGTGAGCAGCTCTGTGGAAATCTGTGTCCCGAACTCGAGGTGGAAGTTGTTGACAGGGGGTAAGGTTGGAAAGGGCCCTTTGGGCCTGATCCATCTCAGCTGAGGTCAGCGGGGCAGGCTTAGCCCTGAGTGCCTAAAGCTGCCCGCTGGTTTTCTGTGCAGCTGGGAAGGGATGCCAGGGATTAGCCTATGCTTTGTGTGGCACTTTTCCTATACAGTTGATTTAAAATGTTTTTGTTACCCAAAAAAAAAAAAAAAAAAAAANNAAAAAAAAAAAAAAAAAAAAAAAAAAAGAGAAGTTCACGCTGGGGCAAAGATATTTTCAGCTTGAATTATAATGTTGTTTGTCTTGGGTTGGAAGAATTACCTTTTGTGTGATAACACCACACTGGTTTTCATTATACCCACAACTGGCTGCTCTCACAGCCACTGGGATATTTTTTACTTCCCAGGGTGGTTCTGGCCGTGCCCTTTTTGACACGTAAGTTTCCCAGGAAAATCCAGTGTTTTGTCTTTTTGGCCGAAGGTTTGAGTCCAAAAAAATGTGTATCAATTTTTCATTTTGGAAGATAGCGGTATCTAATCTAATGTATTTCCTTCACAGTGTAGTTAAGTAGTGTAGGTAGAAAACTGGCAGTCTAAAATTACTTTGCTAAATTTAAATGCAAGTAAAAAAGCAGGCAATAGGAAAAAATTAAAGGGTATATCTAAATATGGAGTTGTGGCCATATCTGTTATATTTAAACTGCATTTTAACCTCTTCTATTTATATTTAGTGGTCTGTGTCTAATCTGGAGGGGTTAATTGAATTCAAGAAACAGCAGTTTCACAATGAAACCCAAAGAGTTTATTCACAAAATGTTTTGTGAAATCTGATTGATTTCTTCTTATTTTTAAGGCATGTAGGCTTCCCACTGAGTTGATCACTTCTGCTGTGGTACACATCCTCATTAATCAGCAATTTATCAAAAGTAAAATGTGTGCAGCGAGGTATTTTTTATGTTGTTTGAGAGCAAAAAATGAGACTTGATCTAAAATAAACACGAATGGATTTGCAACACGCCTGCTTTTCCCGGACTGCTGTGGCAGGAGGACCTCCTGCTGCCTTGGGTGGCGCTTTTCCTTGCGTGGAGTGTGAGATTCCACCACAGAATTATTTCCCTCAACTCACCCCCCTTTCAGAAATTCCCATTTTTCATTTAGAAGGCTGCCAGGGTAAGTGGATTGTTCTTGCACGCTGCTTGCATCAGCTGCAATCCCTCCTTGGCACAGCTTCAGTCCAACAAGAAAAAAACTCCATTATTCCAGGAACAAAATACATAGTTATTTTCGTTTGATAATGCATCAAATAAATATTAATCATCTGCCCAAAGGAAAAACAATAAACACATGCTTTTATTTTAGCTGGGGACACAACCAGCTTTGATAGGGGATGGTTGAAGCCCCAGGGCCTCGAGCTGTAGCCACAAAACTCTGGCTGACCACAGCGGGTTGGGGAGTGGTTGCTGTGCACAGGTGAGGGTTTGGTTTTGCTTTGAGGCCTTCTGTGTTAATTTTAATATTTAATACATGATACAACACCCAGGTGCTTGTTAAAGGGTCTTGGCAGCAGCGCTGCTTCCAGCCTTCGGGAAGATGCCGTGCTTGGGCACTCGGCAGCATTGGTGGGATATTCCAAAGCTGCTGCCTCTTCCAGGTGCTGCTCCTGCCCAACAAATACTGCCTTCAGTTGTGTTTGAAGCCTCCAGAATTGTTCTGTAGCTGGGACCCCCACACACCTAATTAGCTGCTGATTGGGGAGAGCCAGGCTGGCTGGTAGGGAATGATGAGGACGGCATTCCCCGCGCCAGGCACGGTTCAGCAAATACCACCTCCAATGTGGTTTCAATCAGCTCCCCTCCGACACCCAAGTCCCCAGCTTCCTCCAGGAGGTCCGGAATGGAGCAGCCTTGTTTTCTTTTCACCTCTCAAAGCCACGGCAGAGGGAGGAAAGCCTTGACTGAGCTCGCTCCGGCCGCGGCGGGAGAGCGATTTGGGGGTGCCGGGCCGGACGGGGCAGCGCGAAGGCGTTGGAGCTGCAGGGTCTGGGAATTGGGAATTCTGCCCGTGGTCAGCACTCAGCTCCTGCCCCAAGGAGAGCAGGGCAGGTCACAGCCCTGGCTGGGGCACAGCAATGAGGCTGTGCAGGTGTGAGGGGGTCAGGGAGAAATTTGTCTCCCGTCATCCAAAATGCATTGCCGGCCAAATTAGCATCTTTTCCTCCTGCTTCTTAATGTCTCCTACAAGTGGTAAGGATTTGTTTCCTTCTTTATATTATTTTCATTTTTTTCTTTAAATGCCATTCTGCTGTTAAAACATGCATTGATTTGTCAGCTGTTCAGGTCATTTCATTCTTCTGTTCTGGGAGCGTTGGTGTCAGAGAAGCAGCTTTTGCTGCCCTGTAGATGACTTACAACAAAAATGTTTTGTGAAATCTGATTGATTTCTTCTAATTTTTAAGGCATGTAGGCTTTCCACTCCCATAGTTTTTGCACTGAGTTGATTACTTTATTTTTAGCTTCTCAAGTATGGATATATGTGGTATATTTGACCTGATTTGACTGAAAAAAAGTCTTTCAACAAATCACTTACATTTTGATACCTAATAGTTGTAATGTAAGCAGCATGTGATTTTAGTGCAAGTAAATGTACATGTAAAAATCAGGGATTTGGAAAATTGCACAGCGTATCTCTTTCTGTAAATTAAACAAGAAAAAAAAAAGGGCAATCAAACAATTTTATGGTTTATATTTTTTTTTGTGTAAGTAGAAAAGGGTTTCATACAGAAGGAAGTCTTGTAGTTATGCAGAAGGAAAGGCTTCTTAGCAAAATTCCGTTTTCTAAGGAGGCTTTGTCAGTTCTGAATAAACCCTGCAATAAATTTAAACCTGGTGGTTTAAAATTCTGTTTATAAAACGGACTGCTGTCTATAGAGTTCACAAATTATACACAAAGGATTAACTACTAAAGTAACATAAAGATGTTGCATTGCAACATGCACTGAGGCTAAGCTGAAAAATCTGCTTGGAAAAGCAGCTGATCTGCAGGACTTGCAAAGCAGACATGGGAAAAGTTCTCCATCATTTCTCTAAAGAGCTTCTGTTGCTGTTCCACTGATTGTTCTGATTGTAGTTGGCTCTTCAAAGACTTATAGAAAGGGGTTTTTTTTACACAGACTTGTGCAAAAATTTGCATTAAAATCAGGTTTGGAAAAGGAAAAAAAATGAAGGTTTTAATACCACATTAAGATAAGCTAAAGGATTTAATATCAAATCAAGATCTAGTTTAGTCCTGGTCGATATCTCGCGCCTTCCCTTAAATTTCATTACATTTGCCCAGAATGTGAAGCTGGGAATTTGGGCTGGTGCTCTTCATTCCTTTGCTGCATTTATAAGTTCTCTGGTATTTTTATGTATTTATAGCAAACAGTCTGTAGCAGTCTCTGTATCTCTTGCAACCAAGACAAGCCAAATCATCTGTCACCAATATGTGTGTCAACATCCCGACACCACCGTGGGCACCGTCTTTTGTAGGCACCTCCAAGGCTTCATTTCAGCAGAGCAATTCATCACCCTCTTGAAATGAAGAGCTTGAAGAAACCTGAACCTGGCCTCTTCCTTCTCCCATGCAGAGAAGTCAGTTCTAAGGGATGAGACTGAAAAATGGCTTTAGGAGTGTAGGATTCAACTCACCTCGCTGTAGCTGTCCAAAAATCAAGGGTCTGGCTGGCAGCAGTTGTGTAAATTCCAGCCTGGGCAGAGGGCAGGTTAATCTTGCCAGTCTGAGGCAGTGATGCTCGTTTGGGAAAGGCACTGAAGATGCAGAAGGTGGTCCAGCAGCTTGGGTGGAAAGTGGAGTTGCAGGACTGGGTATTTTGGCTTTTACGTGGCTGGTATGGAGTGCCCTGAATTCTGCATCCAGGGACAAATCCAGGCCTTCCAGCAGCTGATCTTAGAGAGACTGAAGGAAAAAATGTAAGTAAAATATAGCAGAGAGACCAGATAAATGATACAGTCTGAGTGGAAATTATTATGGCTTACTTTTAATTTTAAGTATACATAACAGTTTAATTTTTACTGTTAAGCTTCCTTTTTCTTTAGAAATAGGACCATTAGAAATAGCAATAGAAAACCCTTTTATCCTTTCTGCCCTTCTCTCTTAACTTCCTTGAAAAACTGAGTAAGAGCATATTAGCCATCATTTCTTTCTGCTTCAGAGTAAGATAGGAGTGGATTAATGCTGCTGCCTTTCTCTTAGGAGTCTGTTCTGCCCATGAAGAAAATAGTGACAACCATTTAAAAAGTGATTTTTTTAGGCTGGTCCAACTGTATAGAAGACAGCCTTGGGCCCATATTTTGTTTAAATTTCTCGAAGCACAACTATGGAAGGCTCCTTTTGGACAGGCCATGAGCTTTTTACTTGTCAGGGGCAGTTTTTAGCCCCTTGGTGACAGTGGTCCCTGCAAGGAGCACAGCTTAGCTGCAGAGCCTGCACAGCAGCTCTGCATGCAGCCAGTGGGGAAGGAGGGGCGAGCTCCGAGTTTGTTATTTGCTTGTGATTTCCATGACAGTTTACAGGAGACAGAGTTGTAACCAAATGTGAGCCCAGGGAGCTCGGCCTGTGGTCTGTCTGCAGAGCAGGAATGTGGGATGGGGGGGTGGGTCGGGATCAGGTTGTTGAAGGATGCAGGAGGAGCCAAGGTGCAGGGAATTTGGGCTGTCCTCCATCCCTGTCCCTCTGGGCTATCACCTCCCTGTGTGATGTGGCATTTGTGGCACTGGGGTGGGGCACTGCCCCCTCAGCCACCCACAGGAGCACATCCAGCCCTCCCTCCTGCCCCTTGGGCTCATCCTGGCAGGTTTTGGTCCAATACAGGATTTATATAGCTCCCTCTTTGCTGTGTTGGTTCCGCAGGACTAGAGAGGA
The DNA here is from genome assembly GCA_013389925.1 of Aegithalos caudatus. NCBI lineage: Eukaryota > Metazoa > Chordata > Aves > Passeriformes > Aegithalidae > Aegithalos > Aegithalos caudatus. The sequence goes on along the minus strand of WEIU01013873.1, from coordinate 216,074 downwards.
GTGAGAAGTACTAAAAATCTATTTTGGTCACTAAAGTAAGCAGACATGACTCAGAATACTCACTGGGAACAGATCTGCTGGATGAAAAGGTGCCATTTTTACATAGTCACTTTTCTGACAGTGCCCTTTAAACTCTTACAAAAATAGAATCCTTTCTCTGGCACTTCTCTTGGAAGGCAGGAACGGGAGTGAGAGCGAGGACGTTTGCTGCGCTCCAGCCCCTGCTTTGGAACCAGACAAACTGTGCACGTTTTGTCAGGCGAGTGTAACATGTGTTTAACACCAGGAAGAGCAAGAAAGAAGGCATTTGAAATTCGTGGGGAGGGGATTTGGGCTTGGATAGTTTTACCACTTGCGGTGGAAAAGCGTGATTCCCTCGTTCCTGCCTGTTACGGTTGGATGAATTCTGGCCAGGGCTCTGCGCCGGTTTCTGGCATCCTCGTGTCCCTGCAGGAGCAGGTTGGGATCAGTGGGCTCGTCTGGAGCACAGAGAGGCTCCCTTTGACCACTGGTTCTTCTTGGACTGAGTGGCCTCAGCTAAAAATGAGCCTGAAACCACACTGACGTAATCCGTGTTTATGGACCTGCGAGGAAACAAATCATCGCTGGCAACCAGAGCCCCAGTCTGGTTGTCCCTCACACCAGGGGTGAGTTCCCCCTGCTCTGGTGAGCCCAGGGCCCCTCCAGCTCCTGGGGAGGCTGATGGAGCCCAGTCCACATCCCCATCCCTGTCGACTCTCATCTGCATTCCATGGAAGGGATTAGCAAGGCAAATCGTTTCACAGAACGTCACTTCAGGCTAAGTAGGTGATACTGAATTTTTGAACTCTTCTCGTCTCTCTCTCGTATTTAATGGTTTGGTAGGAAGCTGGAAGCTGGCTGGTGCACGGAAACTCAAAACCAGTGGTGTAAGCACGCCACATGTGCTCCCGGTTGTTTGACAGTCCTGTTGTTCTCCTTTGGAGCATTGCTCTCTTGAAAAGAAAAACAACAAGCCTGTTTTAATGTATTTACCGCTTTCAGTTGGTTTTACAGGGAAAAAGAACACCAAACCATAAATTCCTCTTCCTCCTCTGTTCCAGAATAACCCCTGAAAGAGTTTGAAAACTCTCAATTTCTGTTCAGTGGGTGAAATCTTGTCCTTGCTGAAGTGGCTGAAGTTTCTCTCATGGCTTTCAAGGGGGCAAAGCTCTTCAGCTGAAGTGTTTCTTCCTCATGATTCTTCTGGGGCTGGAAAGCCCTGAAGTGTTCTCACTGCTGATTTCCTAAAGCCTTAATTCCCCCCAGTTACTACAGCATTTAAAGGCACCGTCGTTTTCGCACAGGAAACAGCCACTGTTTTTTCTCTTGATAAAATTTCCCTTGTATGAGCTCAGAGAATTTCCACTTTCTCTGTGTGGGCTCATCTTTCATAGAGGAGGAGACATGGGTCATATGCCTGCAGATCTCACAACTCCCTCCTGCTCCATCTCTGGCCTCCTCCCAGTCCCTTGGCAGGCAGGAGTCAGTGAAGATTTGCTGTCAAGGTCTCCTGTTTTAATTCCTCCCTGGACCCAGTAGCTTCCTTCCTCTTGCTGGGGAATCCTGTTCTTTTCTTGTTTAATTTTGAAAGGCATTTTGGATATGCTGACATTTACATCACCTCTAATATTGTCTCCTTCTTTTGAAGCAAGTCAGGTGATCTCAACAGGCAGGAAAAGGGAGGAAAAGCCCAGCAGGTTTGTGGGACACACAGGATTGTCACCAACGTGACACTGAATGGCCCTGGGGATGGGCCTTCCTTCTCAGCCCCACTTGTGTTGTCTGAAGGGAAACTATCAACTCCAGTGTTGGAGTAGAGCTGGCTTAGAAGTTTTCTGTGCTACAGAATCATTAAGGTTGGAAACCCCTAAAATCAAGTGCAAATGGGCTGATGCCAACCTTGTCTCCAGGGCTCTGAGTGCCACCTCCAGGCCTTCCTTGGACACCTCCAGGGATGGGCACTCCAAACCTCCCTGGGCAGCCCATTCCAACTCTTAACAACACTTCCTTGAAGAAATATTCCCTGATATCCAAGCTGAGCCTCCCCTGTGCCAGCCTGAGCCCCTTCCCTCTCCTCCTGTCCCTGTTCCCTGGGAGCAGAGCCCGACCCCCCCGGCTGTCCCCTCCTGGCAGGGACTTGTGCAGAGCCACAAGGGCCCCCCTGAGCCTCCTTTTCTCCAGGCTCAGCCCCTTCCCAGCTCCCTCAGCCCCTTCCCAGCTCCCTCAGCCCCTTCCCAGCTCCCTGCTCTGCCCTGGACACGCTCCAGCCCCTCCAGGGCTCTCCTGCAGGAGCCAGGACTGGACACAGCCCTGGAGCACACAGGGACAATCCCTGCCCTGCTCCTGCTGCACACACAATTCCTCAGCCAGGGACAGAGGGAATGAATGAGGCACTTGGCTTCTAGGTGTAGTAAATGTTACTATTGCAGTGCTATAATTACAAGGGTTTTAAATTAGGTATTGACAGCAGTTGAGAGCTGGTTCTCCACTGTGCTGCTGGCAGGCAGTGGGATGTGTACCAGCTCCTGAGGGAAGCAGGCTGTGAGAATAACTCATTAACCAGTTACTCCACAGTGCTCTTACTCCACATATGGTGTGAGGGCTGCTGGGGGTCTGGAAGACATTAAGGTCTGAGAAAGGACTGCTCAGGAAAGGCAACCAACAACCCCCCAGAGCCAGATCCCCATTCCCACACCGCTGCCAGGTACGTGCCCGTGTCACCCCCAGCCAGAGATCCAATTCCCTCACCCTCCTGGGATCAGCCTAGATAGGTGAATTGTGACTAATTGCACACGAGGGGAACCTTTGCTTGGTCACATCCACTTGTAGCAAGTCCTTTACTGTTAAAGAAGATGAATATTTGCCTCTCCTTCCACGTGCTTTTGCTGCCTGGGATGGGCTGAGGGATGCTGTTTCCACATCCGTGCTTCCAGTGGTGATGAATGCTACGGGGAAGCGGACGGCGGTGAGCCCATTTCCTTCTCAGTGGGAGGAAAGTAGTAATTCAGGAGACCATTAAACATTGGAAATACCTCTGCGAGGTCCCTACAAAGACACACTCCATTTAGATTAAAGTCCCACAGGGCCAATTTACCTGGGAAGAACATAAGAACTTAAACAAAAGCTGAGTTAGGTATGCTGCCCACCAAGGGCCTCGAGCAGGAGTGGATGCAGCGAGGAAACACTCGTGTGTATTATGAAAGTGAGAACACTGAGAGTAGGTCTGTGCAATAACCCACTTTTACTGTTCCCCCAGGATCAGCGTGCACAGGAAATATCTGTGGCATGCTTGCTTTTCCTGGAGATGACAGCAACCCTTTGGCAACCACTTTGTTCGATGCTTTTCAAAACGTTGGGCTGTTGTTTTATGAATGTGCTCTGATTTTTTGGCTGCCAGAGCCTTTGTGCTTGGCTTTCTACCCTTCCTAAAGTTGCCCATTCCCATTCCAGCCCTGGATACTTCTCCATGAGTACCCTTAGGTTGCTGTGATGAGGCCTCCTTTTTTCTCCATGTCGCTGTTGGGATGGGGCTTGGGGAAAAAAAAAAAAAAAGGGAAGCCAACAAAAGTCCCTTATGATCCTTGTGTGAAAATAACCTCTATGGCCTGTGCTCATCTGTGTGGAGTCCTGGAGATGGAAGGTTAAGTCAAATAGATTTGAAACACTTTGTTTCTGTCAATGTTTTCTAAGAGTGGGCTGAGTATTTTGCACAAGGTCACAAGGCAGAGTTTGATCCCAGCACTGGGGTTAAAACCTGCCTTTGCTTCAGCTGCTAGACCCTGATTTTATTTGAGTATTTAGCTTTTTGCAGTTAGACCTGAGCACCAGAGTGCACTGATCCTTCAGGCAAGGGATTTTGAAAATGAGTCTGTTTTAAGACACTGCAGCAACATGTTTCTTAAAGTGTTTACTGATGCAAATTGCTGCCTGGTCTTGAAATGGCCTCCTCCCTTTTAACATCATAAAAAAACTCTCTTAAGAGAAGACACAATAAACAGTCTGAGGTCTAATAAGTGAACAAGCAAGGCTGAAAGGTTTTAAAATACTGCTTGCTTAAATAAGAGTCATTAACATTGTAACTGATAATGAGAAAAATGCTCATGCCATTAGTGGTTTACCACTTTGGTTCGGAGAGGATAAAAACAGCTTCGTAAAAGAGACCGCAGGACTGTCCATTTTCAGCCTCAGTGCAGGGCAAACGCTTCAGGAAAAATACAAACCCCATAATTTCAAATAATAATTTAGTATTTGTGTTTGGGAAGCATGCTCCAAATGCCTTTTGGACACAGGAGAGTGTGGTGATGTGTGAGCCCCAGAACTGGGTCCTTGCCTTGGTGCCATGGTGGGAGCAGTGCAGGAGCAGCCTCTTTGCTATCCCCATCTGCATGGGGAAAACTGAATTTGCATTTTCCAGGTAGTGGCCCAGGGCTCAGTGGGTACTTGAGGCCATCCTGGGATCCTTCCTGCAGTGGCCTCGCTGTTTTCTGCTGCAGGAGTGGGGAAGTTTTTGGCAAATGGTGAAATTTCAGTCCCAGCTTGGCTTGCTGGTGGAGGGAATAAAAGGTGCTGGGTGTGGGTGCCTCATGGCACTGCTGGGATTTGGTGGCTGAGGAGCAGTGGCAGCAGCAGTGGCATGACCTCGTTTAACTTGACCACCTGAGAGGTGATCTCTTCTTTAAGGATGGTTCCTTTTCCTGCCCCTCTGTTGCTTTTACCTTCTTATCTGCCAGAGTCTGGATTAAATGTTCGAGACAGTATTTCTTGTTTGGACTTAGATGTTTATTAATTCTTATCTATGTTACAGTCTCACAAGCTGTGAGTTCTACAGCACTTCAAGTTAACAAAGTAAAAATGGAGCTGTATCTCTCTCCTCTACAAGTCCTTTCAAGGATAAACTGTCCAATTACAAAATGACCCTTAATTTTTTTTTTTTTTTTTTTTTTTTACTTTTAACCCAATAACCAACCACCTGTGGCCCACAATGTGGAATTTTCTACCCAGTTACTAAATACCACCCAGACCATGAAGAAGAAGGTGCAAAAGAAGGACTTATCCTCTGCCCTAAAGCCTCCATCTTGCTTTATATATATTACTGTATTCTAAAACCTTAAACTCTAAGTTTTGCACCCTGTGATATCACACACTTCCATTCAAACTCCACACCCATAATCCCAGTGCTGTCACTCAATTTTGGAAGCCTTTTGATGGCCTCAGGTCAGTGCAGAGTTTGCTTGGGGTTCAGTGCCTGCCAGCACAGAAAGTCTGAAATTCTCAATGCCCAAGGTTCCAACAAACCTCTTCTTCCTCTGGGCCCTGTCTCCTGCTCAGTGTGTGGGGCCCTGTGTTGAACTCATCCAGGACTTTGACAATCACAGAATGAGTTGGAAGGGACCTTAAAGATCACCTTGTTCCAACCCCCAAGTAAACCTGGTGTTTCATCCAGACAAAAAGCAAAGTTTGGGACTCAGCGTGCTGCATTCCTTGTCTTTAGTAAGGAGCTAGAGACGAGGGCAGGAGGAGGTTGAGATGTGTGCTCAGACTGTCTCTGGTTGTAAATCCAGCTGTAAATCCAGCTGCCCTGGGTTTTGCTGATGCCTCCTGCAGCCCCTCTGCACCGACCACAGGCTTTGCTCTTACGTAAAGATGGAAAGTTCCCCCAGCTCCCCCCACGAAAATGACTGCTGTGCCTTATTCAAAATGAGAACTCAATCAAGGCAGGAACACAGCTGGGCGAATGACAAGAGAAACAGAGCGGTGCCAGGGTGAATTTTTATGGAAATGCTCTCTGAATAGTATTTCCATGAAAAGGCAACTTGCTTGCAGATGGAGGCTGCGTTGCATGAAGGAGAGTGTGTTGTACCACACCCTGAATCTGTCAAGGTCCATAAACTTTTCACATATTTTAAGTTCAGGCAACAGAGAGGCAATATTTAAGACACAAAGATTTTCTTCTTTATGTCAGTGTAATTATGGTATCCCCAAAGGAAGAAAATGTAAGCCAGGGGAAAATAAAAAGGGAAGTTTGCAGAAGAAACATTTCAAATATAAAGTAAAGGTCAAATATAATTTGAAATAGAAAGTAAATTGATCTATCAGAAAGGACACTTCACAGGATCGTGGAAAGATCCTAATTTGACATTTCAACAGCATCCTAGAGATAGCAATGAAAGGTCTTTGTCAGGGGGTGTGGTGGTCCTTTTAGTAGAGGAGCACGAGTGGCTTAAAAACTGCAAAAATTTTTCCCTGTTGATGGCAATGGTACTTTTCTTATTCACATCACCAGAAAAAAAAGATGAGAGGAACTGTATAAAAAGCAAGAAATAAAGGATGGTTGATATTCAAAAGGTGGGAAGGGGAAAAAACCTGAGCCCAGTCTTGAAACTGCCACACTTGGATTTCCTAAAACACCTTTTTTTTTTGGTTTGTAGCTTTCTCAGTGGGTTGGTTTCCAGACTGCCTGACTGATTTCACTGCAGACGTAGTGGCTATCAGCAGAGCTTCTCCAAAAGGTGACTTTTGAAATGAGTTAACTTTCCACTGTTTCTGGGACTTTTTCATGTCATACCCATCAAGTCTGAAATGTGCTGAGAGAGAAGTTCTTGAGACTGCCTTGAAAGTTTTTTGAGCCTTTTCCTGCATGTTGCTTTCTGAAATAAATGGGAATGCATTTTTTAATTTATGATAGCTTATAACGTGATGTCAGGGATGTTGTAAGAATAATAATCAAGGATTGTTATACTGGCTTGATAGTTTACATTTCCTTTTGGCATTGCCAGTGGTAAGCCAGAGGTAATAACACTAAACATACTCCTCTGTCATCCTCTCAAAACTTGTCACCATGGAACAGGAGATGACTGTGCATGTGTTTTAAAGCTGAAGGCATTTGTCAAATGCCATTATGGCTTCATAAAGGTCTGCAGTGGAGATCCCATTACAAGGAAAACTTGGGAATGGGCTGGCCTTGGCTCTAGGAGTTGGGAGTAGAGATGAGTGACAGCCGTGCTTAAACTGCTGGATTTGAGAAACGGGAAAAACAAACTACAAAGGAATCTCAGCAGGGGATTGTGAGTTTGTGAGTGGATTTGGTGGTGGCACTGCAGTCAGGAGATGGGCTCTTTGAGGGGTTTGGTGGGGCTGCTGCTCCTTCATTCTGATGTCAGCCTCTTCCCTGTCATGGGGTTGGGGATCCACGGTTTTTAAAGAATTCACAGGTTTTTAAAGAATCACCCACTGGGAGCACATCCCCCTCACTCAGTGACAGTGGGACATGTCCTTGCTCCTCTCTCTGAACCCCCCAAACCCATCTAATAAATGCAATAAGCCAGGCAAAGGCATCAGTAGCAAGTGCTGACACGGGTGGAACACCCCTGGGGATGGAGCAGGGGATCCTGTTACCCCCTGTTCAGCTGCACAGCCTTCCAGCAGGCAGGGAAGGGATTTTAACCCTTTCAAAGCTCTCCTGGCCAGCAGGGAAAGGTAAAGAAAGTGCTTCTGACATCCCTGAGGTTTGGCTTTTCAAGGTTTGTGAGGGCCACGGGTGGCTCAGCAGATCTTGGTGGTGGCAGTGGCTGTCCCAGGGTGGTGAGGACAGGGCTGGGCTCAATGTGCCACAGGCAGTGAAGTGTTGGGGCTGTGCTTTCGTGCCCTTACAGCCTTGATTTCCATAAAGCCTGCTCTTTATCTGGGCAGCAGATATATCTCTTTATCATCTCTCAGGTCCTCACAGGCACATCTCGCTACAAGAAGCAATTCACTTCTCCCAAAAAGAAGAAAAATCAGTTTTCATCAATGTACAACTGTCTCCTGTCTCTGCTGAACCCCCCACACCCACAAAAGTTGTCATGCACCACTTACTTTGCACGAGAAAGGGGATATTACATCTCCAGGTTATTTCCCCAGCACTTTTATTGTTCAGCCCACTACAGGAAGGGTTCAGGGAGTATATCCAGAAAGATGTTTTTGTTCCCCCACCCTGGGTTTCAGTCCCAAGACTGCCAATTAAATTATCCCATAAATCCTCCATTATAGGTAGTAAAACCTAATTTTAGATTTCCTGCCCGCTCTAGTGTCCTGCCTGATTGCTACCAGTTGGAGAGAGGCTCAACCTGTTAAGCAGACAATTGCAGTGAATTGGCTGTTTCTTTCTGTGCCACATGTGGAGAACTTTTTAATATCTGGCATTTGGTCATAATTCTCCCTAGTTATTTTCTGCCTTTTAGTAGTTGAAGGTTTTTTTGTTGGGTTGGTTTTTTATTTTTTGGGGGGGTTTTTTGGGGGTTGAAAAACAGACATCTGCAATTTATTCTTTTGTCAAAATGTTAGTGAGAGAAAGGCTTGCTGTGCTGTGGATAAGGAACAGTGTTATTCTGATTTAACCACCAAAACATTAATAGTTTAAAATCAGTTTTTATGTAATTCTATTTAAAAGCAGCATGTTAATAGAGCTAACACACTTCTGTGTAAGCTGAAAATGTCTCTGATTATCTGAACATTCTTTCATTCTTGTTCAAATACAAATTCGTTATTTAGCTGCGGTGCTGATTTTCTTGAGGGCAACTTCTGCTAATCATATTCATACGAAAGAGAATTTATTTTAAATACAGTCTTACTAAAAATTTCCATTTTACTCTGAGTAGAAATGACCTCTTAGCTTGGTGTTTTTCTTCCTAAGATTTACTGAGGGCAACTAATGGATAAATTTGTCACAAAAAGTGGGTTTATCATGGGAATAAGGTGTAGGTGCCTTGGTCTTTGGACAGAGAGGTATTTGTGTTTGAATATTCCTCTGTCACAGAGATTGAAATAGATTCAAGAATCTATGAGGGAAACTGGAGCCTAAAACACTATGAGAAAGTCATATTTTTTTTTGTTTGTTTCTTTGCTAGACTTGTTGTTAATCTAGCAAAATTCCTGGCCATATCACGGATTTTAATACTGTGGAGGCACCTGTGGATATCTTGTACCTCCACAAAGCACTGCCTGTATTTCCTGAATAAATTGGATAAAATGGTGATGTTTTAACAACTCTCTGTCAAACCAGGAAGGTTTGTGACAGTCAGGAAGGGACTTTTCCATCTCCAGAGTACAGTGACAGGAAGATTAATTCAAGATACTGGGTGTGTATAATCTTAGAGGTGTTTGCAAAAGGGAAAAGTATTCCTGAGAGACATAACGTAGAAGGAACAAATGCTGCTTCTCATGGAATCATGGAATGGTTTGGTTGGAAGGGATCTGAAAAATCATCCAATTCCACCCTTTCCATGGCTGGGACACCTCCCAGTGTCCCAGGCTGCTCCAAGCCCCAGTGTCCAAGCTGGCCTTGGGCACTGCCAGGGATCCAGGGGCAGCCACAGCTGCTCTGGGAATTCTATTCCAGGGCCTGCCCACCCTGCCAGGGAACAGTTTGATCCTATATCCAATCTAACCCTACTCTCTGTCAGCTTGAAGCCATTAACATCATCCCACACTGAAATAACACAGAGGCTGGACCAGGAATTTGCTTGAGATCAGCTTTATTGAGCTGTCAACCTTAGAATCATAGGATAATTAAGGTTGGATAAGACCTCCAAGATCAATCCAGCTGCTAACCCAGCACCACTAAACCCAGCACCACATCCACCACCTTGCTGAGCACTTCCAGGGATGGTTGTTCCATCATCCTGTTCCCATGCCTGACCACCTTTTCAGTGAAGGATTTTATTTCCTAACATCCTATCTAAACCTTTGCTGGTGCAACTTGAGGCCTTTTCCTCTTGTCCTGCTGAAGTCCTTGCCTTGCCCAGGTAAACTCCAGCTGAACCTGCTGGTGACAGCCCCAGCACGTGGTGGTGCTCAGAGGGTGGCAGGAATTTGTCACTTAGGAAATGTCTGTCCTTGCTGATGGGCAGGACTGTGGGCACAGAGAGGGGTTTGTTCAGGTGGGCAAATCCATGTTTTTTAGTGATCCCAGCCTGTAGTTTGTGAGCTGCCAAAGGAATCAGCTCCTTTCAGCAGTGCTGTCCTGTGGGGATTCTCTGATGTGCTGCCTTTTAGCTTTCCCCTCAGTAGGGCACCAATTATTTCCTTGCTTCACCCAGATTTTTTGCTCCCCTCAGTCTTGATGGAGCATAATATTTTCAAGTCTATTAAACCCTGTTAAATTTGGGCAAAACCAGGCAATGATTCCTATGCTGATGGAAGAAAAGGTCAAGGAACACTTCTTTGTGCACACAGCATGTGGTATCTCAAGTCTCATTCCTTGAAGAATGAGGCTAAAAATTGAACCCTTGTGGTCTCCTTGGTAAAGGGATCTTCTCCACCTCGCTTTGTTTACTGTACTGTGTCTCAGTGTGGGCAGATTATCATTTCTTGAGTGGTGCCTGAAGCACTGTATAAAAAATAAAACATACACAAAACTAACAAAGAATAGAAGAAAGGGATTTAGGCCTCCCAGTCACAGCACTCTGTGCCTTTAATGGTTGATGAAATGTTATATGCATGTTTTCAGTTGTGTTACTTGTCCAATTTAGGAACCTGGAAATAAGAGGAATGATCACATTAGTGCTCAGGATGGAGAGCAGGCAGAAAGTAGGAAATAATCTTTGTTTGCTGTACAAGTCAAGTGCAAGAGTGACAGGCAGGGCCCTTTGGGGTGCAGAGCTCTGCGAAATGCTGCTGAGTTACTTGGATGTAGTTGACTTTAGGAATCAGCAGAATTGTGCTGAATTGTCAAAATTTCAGATCCCCAAAGACATTGCCTATAAAAGAAGCTTGAAATGTAATCCCAGTGACTTTAATGCATCTTTGTTGTACTTAAATTTCTAATTTAGACTCAGCAAGAGCTGTAGGATCATAGAATAGTTTGGGTTGGAAGGAATCTTACAGATCATCTCATACCATCCCTCTACCATGGCAGGGGCAGCTCCCAGTGTCCCAGGCTGCTCCAAATCCCAGTGTCCAAGCTGGCCTTGGGCACTGCCAGGGATCCAGGGGCAGCCACAGCTGCTCTGGGAATTCTATTCCAGGGCCTGCCCACCTTCACAGGGAACAATTCCTTCCACATATCTAACCTAAATTTCCCCTCTGTCTGTTGGAACACATTCCCTCCTGTCCTGTCACTCCAGTTCCTGATGAATTGTCCCTCTCCAGATTCCCTGTAACCCCTGGAGATTTTGGAAGTTGCTCTGAGGTTTCCACACAACCTTCTCTTCTCCAGGCTGAACAACCCCAACTTTCCCATCCTGTCTCCATAGGGAAGGTGCTCCTTATCAACCTCTTATCAGCCTCTTGGCTCTTCTTGCGGCCTGCTCCAACAGTTCCATGTCCTTATGAAGGACATAAGAACAACCCTTCTTATGAAAGACATGGAAAAAAATGAACACAATTTGATACCCGTCCCAGTAAGGCCGAGAGCTCTACGCTGATTGATTGCACTGGGCACTTTTGTACTTATCTCATTTAAAAATATTTGCTTTTTACACTGAGCTGAGGATTTTGCTGAATATCCAATATCTTGCATGGGAATGCTCTTAATTCCAGGTATCCGGCTTCAGAATTTGAACAAGGCTCGTGTCAAGGCTGTGCTGTCTTGAATATGCTACTGTTACCAGAAAAAAAGTCTCTCTGGTATGCTAAGAACAGGGGACATGCTGGGGTTTGCAATTTTAGCATTACAGATTCTTTATTATTAATAGATTAGCAGGGATTTTTCCAAAGACTCCTATGAGTCAGAAGAGTTCCTGTTACTAAATTTCATATATTCATTTATTTATACAACTATACATGAGGTCTTACGGTCTTTTCAGCCCCGAAAGAGCCAATGTACTGTACGTGTAAATGCAGTTTATTGAGTCCTGGAAATCATAAATATCTCCTTTAACATCTGATTTTTCTTGAGCTATGTGCATTGAAAGAAGTGTCTCAGCATTAGGAAAGAAGAGGCATTTGCTGCTCTTTTGGACAACCTGTGTATTCATACCCAGAGTAAAACTTTGGCAGAGGGTGGTGAGAATTAAACTGTCACCACCAGGCCAACTTCACTTGATATTCTGTGAGGTTATATGAGTTTTATGGGTCCATTTATTTTCCTGATTAACAGTCCAGTCCTGCTCCTGACAACATCTCCCATTTTATTTTTTTCATTCCTGTGGCTTCCCCAAGACGAGCAGGAGAGATAAAGTCTTGGGCACAGGGAAATGTGAGGAGAGGAATTTCAAGGGAGGAAATTCACTCTCCCAATATGAACTTGTCTGCATTTTGTGACAACATTCTGGGTTTGTACCACGGAGAAATTGTCCAGACAGGTCCCAGAAATTCAAGACCTCAGTGTACAAGGGAGCCAGATCCAGACAGTGCCTCGTGGAAGCTCTGCCATGCTGGTAAATCATGGAATTATGGAATGGTTTGGGTTGGAAGGACCTTAAAGATCATCCAGTTGCACCCTTCTGCCAAGGCCAGGGACACCTTGACTAGACCAGGTTGCTCAGAGCCTCATGCAACCAGACCCTGAAAAAATCAGTATAATACTGATATTATCTTTGTCTTGCTATCTCACCACTGCTGAAGTGGGATAACTGGTAGATGCTGTTTTCTAGGAAACTAAAGCTGATTATTATTTCCTTCAACAGTAATAAAAAATGGAGAGAATGGAGAACGTTCCAAATAATTGAGTGACTGTAATAGACTGTTCTCAACAAAACAATATGCTGTGGTTTCATTTTCCAGAAATGAAAGTGGTACATGAAGATGTGCAGGTGATGATGATAAACTTGAGGAGAATTGTACCATAAAAGTGCAAAGTGCAATGACAAAATTAAAAAATAAGAATCTGATGACAAAACACTTTGTGTTAAAATGATCAACTAACCTGGGCCTGCCATAAAATATTCCAAGATAAGAGGGGATTTAAAAGGCCATAGTGGTCATAATAACCTTTGGGCAGCCTGGGTATCCCAGGCTATGTGTGCTGCTGTTGCTTTATTCTCAAGGCTGCTGTGAAGTGAAGACTGGCACAAAGCAGGATATTTGTTATCCTCCTTGATCTTCTGACATAACAGACAATGTTTTATTCTGCATTTCCTTTCCTATTATCTTTTCTTCCTTCCTGTGGAAAGCAACATCTCGGAAACAAGACTGTTACATTCCCTCATTTATATTATCCTTTTTATTTTATTTCCCTTTTACCTGATGACTGTGTCAGAGGCAGCCTATGTCCTGAGGGAATGTTAGATGAGAAGGGAATCTGGCAATGAAATTACTCCCAGAGTGATTTTTTTTTTCCCCAGTGATTATTGAAAATAAGATCTTTGCATGGTGGGTGCACTGTTTACCTGTTAATTTGTATGAGTGTGTGCAGGAAGAGCTTTTTGGCTGGTGGGGCATCACCTATGCTGGCTTCCAACAAGCTTATGGTACTCCAGGACTTGCTTTAAACTTGTAGTTCTGGGTATTTTGACACTCAGCTACCACAAGTGTCCCATTTTTCCATAGTTGAGATGAGAAGGGGGAGTAATTTACAAGTGTAGGAAATTCTTTGTGAGGAGTTCTTGCTCCTAAACCCAAATTATTATTTTTAAATCCCTTTAATTTGTTTCACAGACTCTGCAGGTGTCCAAAATTGTGTTTTAAAACAGAGTAGTAGTTTTTGGAGCTTCTTTAAATAAAACCTTTAATCATAGGGTAGAAAAGTCTGTAGCTCCATGGTGGAAATACCTGGGAAATGGAATGCATCCATGGTAGTCCCTGCTCAGATTTTTACATTATCTGCTTCCATCTTGCTCACTTTTGATTTCAGAGGATGGGAGTGTGCTTGTATTTTTTAGGTAAATATCTTTGATGGGATTGTCTTGCCTCAAAGCCAAACTCCAGAAAGAATTTCTTGGACCCTACAGGAGTGATTCCACAGCTTGCAATGGAAGATTTGCTGTTTATCCCCATGGAAAGGGGTTTTAAGCTAAGGCAACGCAAACTAAGCTGCAGAACAATTGCAGCTCTGAGGAAACTTTAATGTTGAGGCCAGTGCCCATTTTTGGCCCCAGTGTAAGGAACAGAAGGCATCAATTAAATTAATTTTACTTAGGGCTGAAAGTTCATGTGCACACCCTTCCTCTAGTTAACAGCATGACTGGAGAGGAGAAAGTGTACTTTGTAGCTATACACTCAATATTGATCTCCTTAAATGCCACTTCATTTTTTTTCTTTATATTCCATGGCAAGAATTCCGCTGGGAGAGAGGTTTCTAGATTAAGGAGAGAAGCTGCCCAAATGCAGCTATGAAGATGCTTGATCCAAGCTGGGGATTTGGTTACTGTTTTAGAATTCTTTTCCCTGCCATTTAGTAGCTGTGATCCTGGCAGGGACGTGGGGTTTTGAGGCAGATGGTTGTTATACACCCTGAAAGGACTGTATACTTCCAATATGCTCCATAAGCCATTAAATGCTGTAAAAAGCCTGGCAGACTTTATAGTTTGCATCCTGCCATTAGAGTTCCCTCTGAAGTCTGTCAGAGGGATGTAATTCCACTCTAATTAAAGCTATTCCCCTCTTCCAAATGTGAAGCCGGCCTAATTAATGACTAATTGTTTCACAAATATAAATGAGGCCTAATTGTTCCTTACCCCCTGACTGCATGCCCTGCTTAGTCCCAGACCTGCTTTGGAGGGTGGTTTATCTCCATTAAACTCCCTCTGTAGCCAGTGGGAAAGGGAAGATATTTGGAGCATTTTTCCATTGATGATGAGCGTGGTCTCCCCGAGGGGGGATTTTTTGGGGGTCCCCAGCTGCTCTCCAGGCCTCAGAAGTGGGATGAAGATTGATAAATCATTGTGCCTTGTGCAATTCTGGAAACACCAGCTCCTCCTCCTGCCTTTCTGCCAGGAGAGGGGGGACAAGGATGTTGGGAGCAGCAACTTGGGGGAAGGTGGAATTAATGGAGGATCTGAGACTGAGCCAGGTACCTGCTCAAGGAGTTCTGTGAGATGTGAGCTGCCTGAAGATGAATTATGCACATGAATTATGCACAACCCATTGTAGAAACACTCTAAAAGTGAACTTCCAAGTTGCTTTGTTATAAAATCTTGCCACATTGCAACTACAATCGTCAGACAGCGTGTGGAAGTGACAATACTGATTTGTTCTTATCATCCCAACTGCATTTTGTTGGCACAAGGATAAGTCAAAGCTTGGAGTGGTGAGGACAGTAATTTGGTTTTTCATTTCTACTGAAAAGCCAGAGCCACTGCTGTTAGAGATTGGGAATTGACATTTATACACACCTGGGGCATTAAAAAGTGGAAGAAATTGGATCTGAATTTGAAGGAAATATTTTTGCATCACTGAGTTAAATTCTTAGAACTTGGAGCTTGCTTTATTCCTTCTCTTCTTTTAGGGGTGCATTTGTTTTAAGGGACAGCAAGACTGATGTTACAGAAAACATAAATCTAAATCTATGTGCTAACATGCCTAATAAAAGGTCTTTAATACTGACATATCTGAGCTTTTTCTAATAGTAATAACTTCAGGGAACCCAAAATGAAGTTTCAGAGCTGCACCAGGGCTTTGAATCCTGCTAAAGCTGTGATTATACATTAGTTCTGACATGTCAAGTCAGTGGTTTGAAGAATTGATGAGGCCACAAATTGGCCATATGTCAATTTGTTTTTAATGTACTGGTCGATGGCAAAAAGATATTGTAACATGTAGTCAGTACAAGATACTTACAATGCCTGTTTGGCCCTCAGAAATGGAACATAGCCTAATTACCTATTTTAATGGTTCATATGCTCTTGAAATAATGCCTTCACTTGTAACAGCACACATGTGCAGATGTACCCACAGAGAGGGACATTAAATCTCTTTTTTAGCTCTATGGAATTTCTACAACAGTCAGGCAGTAGCCAGTGTAGCACTGAGGAAAGAGGTTAAAATCATGCATGAAAAAAGTCCAAAGTTTGCAGAATAGACAAAAAAATTACCATTATTACCATCATTGGCTGTGTAATGGGAAGGTGCAGAGAAGACAGAGCTACACTTCTGTCAGAGGAGTGCAGCACAGTCCCAAGGGTTGCAGTTTATTCCTGTTCCTACTCACAGTTTCCATTGTTGCTCTAAGGGTGGCCACAACTGGAACAGGTGGCCAGAGCAGTGGTGTAATTCATAGAATCATCATGGAATCATGGAATGGTTTGGTTGGAAGAGACCTTAAACATCACCCAGTGCCACCCCTGCCATGGCAGGGACACCTCCCAGTGTCCCAGGCTGCTCCAAGCCCCAATGTCCAAGCTGGCCTTGGGCACTGCCAGGGATCCAGAGGCAGCCACAGCTGCTCTGGGAATTCTATGCCAGGGCCTGCCCACCCTGCCAGGGAAAATTTCCTGCCCAAGATCCCATCTAACCCACCTTTCTGTCAGCTTGAAGCCATTTCCCCTTGTTCTATCACTGCTATTGTTAGAACAGGTCAGAATGAGCACAGAAGGATTTTGGAATTAAAAAATGCTGCATCATTTTTGGGTGAAACATTTTTCAGCTCTCATGGTGTATAGGGATAGGAGTGAGACCTGGAAATTGAGAATGTTTTAGACATCAAAAGTGAAAGAAAAAAAAAAAAAGTGAGCAGTTCCTAGGTAATAATGGGAACTTGGGCAATGTCCTTCCTTGGAATAGTGGGAGCTGGGGATGTATCCAAGTGAGGGCAACAGGAAAAAAGAATGGGAGTTATTTGTAGTATTAAAACATACTGATTGATCTTGCTTACAGTTGCATCTTTGAGGAAGAGGGGCTGAAACACAGCAAAAAAAATGCATGGAAGTACATAAAGATTTATTCTAAACTCTGCAGTCAGGTTTAGAACCACCATAAAATCTCAATATTAATATGTGTCTATGTCTCATAATTTTTTAGCAGGAAAATTTGAGGTGGAATCTGTTGCTTTGGAGGGAGAGAACAAAAGAAGGGAGGAACAAATGTTCATTATGAAAGTACTGGAATAATCTAAACAATATCAGGTTGGGTCTTTTGTGAGAAGGAATCCAATAAATGGCTGGATCAAAAGAGAGGGTGGATGGCCAGCTTGGGGTACAGTGTCTCATATTCCTGTGACAAAATTCCCATGCAGTGTCACAGCCCCCAAATGCCATCCCAAATACACCAGTTTCATGGGGCAAGGCATTATTTGAAGTTCCCCTGCTCAAGGAACAACTGGAATTACTCCTGCCCCTAAAAAATCCCTCTGTTTCTGCCAGTCCTGGGAATTAGTGATTTCCTGCAGCAGAACTCCTGGCTGGAGGAATTGCTGCTTCCTTCCAGGCATGAACCCCTTCAGAAGTGGGTGAAATACATGAGTGTGCCCATGCAGTGGCTGGAGTTTGATCCTCAGTGGCTGAAATCTGTGCTGGTTTTGCTCTTGGGCAGTGATGGGATGGAGCCCTGTGCTTGTGGGGAGTTTTTGTGAGCCCTCGTGGAAGGCAGAACAATAAATGGAGCAGGATCATAAACTCTGGCCCTGTTTCTGCAGCAGTGGATCAGCCCATCTGTAGGCCTTATGTCAATAAAAACAACTAATTACAGAATAACTAAATATAAAAGGCCCCACTGCTTAAGAAAACCCTCCTGTATCCCATTCCTGAGCTTCCCATTACATCTATGGAAAGTCTGGATAGTATTTTTTCTATTAAACCCTGATTTTGAATTCAAGCTAAGCAAGAAAGGAACTGCAGGTTTTTCCTTGAGAAGTTCTATTCATTCTTGCACAGAGAAGTTGGAGAAGCTGTGGATATTCCATCCCTGGAAGTGTCCAAGGCCAGGTTGGACAGGGCTTGGAGCACCCTGGGATAGCAGAAGGTGTCCCTGCCCAAGGCAGGGGATGCAGTTGGAATTAAAGTCCTTCCAGCCCAAACCATTTTGGGATTCTGTGATGATTCCATGTCTTCAGACATTACAACTATTCCCATTTGTTTTGGGGGAAGTGCTTCCAAAGTGGTTGCATCTGTGTCTCTTCTCCATGCTGGGGCCTTCCCAGGTTCTGCTGGAAAAGGGGGACTGAAACCTGCCTTAACCCTGGAATCACTTTTGTCCTCCAGCTGGAAATAAAGCATTCAGTAATTATAGTTAATAAAATCATTAATATTTCTTTTTCACTTATCCACATGCAAAGCCCTCTGTGCTGTTTTTGTTGCAGGTTTTTTTGCCTGCTGTGAATTCAGGTTTGGTGAACTAAATACATTCCTTTTCCTTCTGTTTTTAGTGTGTGAGGAGGAGCACAGGCATTTCCCTTGCCATATATATATAGAAGTAATGAGGGTTTTTTTTCCATGTGAAATTTGTTTCTTTGAATTTCTAAGTCAGACTTGCATTTTTGCTTAAAAACTTGCTTTGCAGGTTTGTAATGTATTAAAAATTTAATACTGCTGCTTTACATTCACTATTAGCAAGTATATTTAGATCCCTAAAATATTTTACAAACACTGGACTTCACAGTTTCCTGGATGACAGGTCCATGTTTCATCCAGCAAAGTACTTCAAAATCCAGATGCTGAAAAACATGAGCCTAAAATTATGCATTCAGTCAGTGTAAGCTATTTATAGACATTCTTCAAATGCATTTGAAATAAAAAAAAAATGAAAACAAATCTGAGAAGGTCACAAATCAAAGCATTATTGGAGAGGACTTATATTCTTTCAAGGTACTTTCTTGCTGAGGATGTGGCATATTTCTATTTTTGTAATGCAATAACATTTTTTATTGATAAAGTGAGATTCAAGCTGCAAGGGAGGTGCCAGTCTTTCTGATCTGTGTATTTGAACAGGTTTTGCAGTGCAGGTCAGCACTTAATGGAAGTCACTTATTTCTTAAATGCCTTGTGTTTATACAGCTGTTCTGGTTTGCCTTTTTTTTTTTTTTTTTCTTCTTTTTCTCCTGCTTTCCAACATTAGAACTGAAAGTGCCACAAGTAAAAAGAGAAATTTAAAAAAAAAAAAAAAAAAGGTATTTTGTGCCAAAGATGTACAAAAGAAGTAAAAAAGCATTTAGTAACAGAAAGGATGATTAGTCTGGAGAACTTCAGAGGGTGTTTTAATGTTGTTCTGTGGTGAGATGATTATTTCCACTGGAAGCTGGCTGTATTTACTAATATCCTGAAGAAGGATCACCACAAGTATTTACACTTTGTCTTAAGAATACTTTAGGGGGAAAAAAATGGTGTTGCCAGTCATGTTGTTTGTGTTAATGTTGCCTGTGAAGGGCAGAGCTGCAGAACAACAGAAAAAGGGATTGTGAAGGATCTTCCACTCTTCTGTCTCATTTATCTTTTCAGAAAGAACTTTTCATCCCTCCTGGTACCCCACAAAACATCCCCATCCTTCTGCCAGTGCAGGGGACACCCAGACCTGCCTGGAAAAGGGAAGCAGGGGCTGCAAATGCCTTTGGAAAAAAAGCTGGAAGACACCTCAGCTGAGCATTGTTTCACCTTCACTGGCTCTCCTGAACTTTCCAGGCTTCTTTTTGGGAAAGTTTCCTCTTATGAGGTGACTTTCACACTTCCTGAAGCACATTAAGTCCAGTTTAATTTCTTTTCTTTTAGGTCATGACTAATGAGTGACTGTAATAGGGTATGCAGGTCGAGGCTGGGAAGCTACATCAGTTTATCATGGAATCTTGGAAAGGTGAGGGTTGGAAGGGACCTTAAAGATCACCCTGTTCCAGCCCCCTGCCACAGGCAGGGACACTTCTTATAGCCCAGATTTCTCCAAGCCATTGGCCTTGAACACTTCCAGAAATGGGCTTTTATTGGGATGCTTTCTAAGGTGTTCACTGGAGCTGCCTCATTGGTGACTGCCCCAGGACAGCCTTTATTCCTTGCAGCCCCTGGAGCAACAAAAGCAACTCCATAAGCACAGGAGAAAAAAAAATTGTATTTTTATATATATATATTTAATTAAAAGAGTGATTTTCCTCATTAGAACAAGAAGCATTCTCAGAAACCAGAGGGGAGAAAAAGGAGGACAGCTTTCCAGGGCAGATTACAGAAACATTTGTTGCATCCCTGAAAGTGAGTGCTTGCATGCAACAGATTCAGTGCCAGTACATTCTGTTCCTGAACAACATATACATTTCTTGAATATGACAACTGAAGAAATTTATTGAAAGCAGAGAAAATGTTAACTATTTTCTTTTCTTGCTCATGCATTTCTAAACTGTCGTTATACTTCGGATCTGCCTAAAATGAATTGAAGATTCTCCAGGGTTTAGATATTTTCATTGTAACAATTCAGGACTCTTCTGGATTGTTGGATAATCTGCAGTAAATAATATACAGGTCTGATGTACTCAGAAATTACTGAAAGTGCATGGTGTATGTAATTTCTGATTATGCAGATTTAATCAAGTAGTTATCCTTGAAAAAGCTGTGAGGTGTTCACACAGTTATCCATGACTTTTTATAATTACTACTGTTTGCTTATTAAGTCTGTGCCATCAATTTGTACTCCATGCTTAAATGTGGTTGAAAATATGAATTGCTGTGTGTGCTGCAAAAGTTGTCCTGATTCTGGATTCCCATTTTCCATGGGATTATTAGAAGCAGATCTTCTGTGAACAAAATTAAAACTAGAGGCAGAGGTATGTGACAGCTAGAGAGCCCCCAGAGGATAAAGTCCAATCTTCTGTGCATCAGCTGTGTTTCAGGTTCACAGAGGAACCTTCCTGGTCTGGAAAATTCAGGAATCAGAAGGGAGTGCAGGATGCCTGCATTGGCCAATCCAAAAATCTTTCTTTAAAAAATGGCCCAAAAGTCCAAGAAGCACAAGCCAAGGAAGGTTGAAGGAGCTGATAACACCCACCATGGGGTGGTGATAGGAGACCTCACCTGCAGAGCTGCCCCAGGCCTGGATCCCAGCCCAGGGAGGACGTGGAGCTGCTGAGCCCAGAGGAGGCAGCAGGATGAGCAGAGGGATGGAGCAGCTGTGCTGGGAGGAAAGGCTGGCAGAGCTGGGATTGTTCAGCCTGGACAGGAGAAGCTTTGGGCTGAGCTCAGGGTGGCCTTGCAGGGCCTGAAGGAGCTGCAGGAAACCTGGAGAGAGACAATTGCCAAGGGATGGAGGGACAGGACACAGGGAATGGCTTCAGAGTGAGAAATGACAAGTTGAGGTGGGATGTTGGGAAAAAATCCTTCCCTGTGAGGGTGGGCAGGCCCTGGAATAGAATTCCCAGAGCAGCTGTGGCTGCCCCTGGATCCCTGGCAGTGCCCAAGGCCAGCTTGGACATTGGGGCTTGGAGCAGCCTGGGACACTGGGAGCTGTCCCTGCCATGGCAGGGAGTTGGAACTGGATGATTTTTCAGATGCCTTCTAACTCCAACCATTCTATGATTCCATGAGTCTATATGTAATTTGTTATTATTGAGCTGGATCTTCTGGTTTTACTTTCTGAAACATTTTAATTTGCTTTTATCTTTCAAAAGGAGGTATGAGTCTTCCTTATCTTGAGGTAATTAGTCATTCATTATTTTGCAAACAGTTTGTGTATCTTTCCTCAGATGTAATTTTAACTGCAGCACCAGTTAAAATGTTTAAAACAGCCTTGGGCTTTAACCAGTGAAATGAATGTAAGTTAGAAACTACTCTTTGTCACTAAATATCTCTCCTGATGTCATACTGCTTTTCCACAATGCAATATTTTTCTTTGGAAAGTCATATTTCTGGAGAGAATCAAAGTCCATAATTACAACCTGCAGTCAGGAATAACGTGGTGGTTACTCCATGGTCATTAGGGCTGACTGAAGTTGCACACCTTCAGCTAAGCTGGGACTTGAGCTGAATTTGAATAATTAAACACAGAAATCTGCCAGGGCAGCTCTAGCATGGGAAAGAAAGGTGGGAAATTTGACTGGATCTCAGAACTTTTGCTGGTGACCTGTGTGGTTTTGCACTTGGAAAGGCACAAAGCTTTGAACTCCTGCCTTAGCTCTCCCCTTGGCATCCCATGTGTGTGTCCAAGTATCCTGCAACAGGATAAGCATCAAGGAGTAATCACTATCAAGCACCCCTGCCTTGGTATTAAGACACACAGTCAAAATCTTGAGCTGTGGAAAGTGGTTGGTGCAGTTAAATGTGTCAGACGTGACTCAAAAGTCTCCTTCCTTTTCAAAGATATTACTTCATTCATGTTAAACCACATTTGTAAGTGGCCTGGGCTGAAGAGATAGTGTTTGGGGAATTCCAAACTCTTTTATATGCAGTTGGGAGTTTCAGGAATGGCTGCTCTGCATTCCACATTGATATATAATCCTCATTATGGCTTTGAATAAGAGCATGGTAATTCGCCAGAAAAATAAATAAAACAAGTTATTGGTCAGAGGCGTACTATATAGGGAGTACTAATAAAACCAAATATTTTTTGGCTGTAGTTTAAAGTTCCTACTGTAAATGAGCTAATTTAGGGCCGTGTCCTCCCCTGAGATCATGGGCTGGAACGTGAGATAAGCAGTAGCTGAACAGACACTTTTGGGTGGTAGCACAGAAATGTTCCTCCTCCATCCTTCAAACAGGAGGACAGGGGATTTCTGTCTGGGAAATGACCCTTCCAAGAAAAGTGTACTCAGAAGAAAATCCATGTTCAGTGTTGATGAACTCCAGGAGGGCCAGACACAGACACAGGTGGCAGAGATGTGTTCTCAGATTTTTGTCCCCACAGACTTTAGGGCCATGGAGTACTGCTGTTAGCCCAGAGCCAGCTGAACCCTGGCCATCTGCTTCTCAAACAGGTGCTGACAGTGGCTTATCCCTCAGTTCCTGGCTTGGTTATGATATTCCAGTTGTGGTGTCATGGTCTGCTTGAACCCATGGCTGTTTCAACAGGGGCAGGGCTTACCTGGAGCCCTGAGCTGGGGCTGCTCCCTCCTGCCTTGTCCTGAGGTCTCCAAGGCCACCAGGACTTGGCTGCATTCCAGCTGGTGCTGCTGGAAGGAAATCCCATCAGGAAGGGGATTTGCTGCCAGTTAGACCAGTATTCTTGAGCTGAGTGACAGAAATAGTGTTAACCTTGTGTGAGGGAGAGAACTTGTCAGCATGGCCATGAAACCAAATCCTCGGGAGGCTTTTCAGGAGCAGGGCTGGATGAGGGAGTTTTCCTTATTTCCAGAAAAAAAAAATCTTAAAAAAAAAAATTAAAAAGGAAAAGGAGATTTAGCACCTCTCCTGTGAAGACACACTGAGGAAGCTGGGGATGTTCAGCCTGGAGAAGTCTCCAGGGTGACCTTAGAGCACCTTTCAGTGCCTAAAGGAGCTCCAAGAGAGCTGCAGAGGGACTTTTCACAAGGGCATTGGACACAGGGAATGGCTTCCCACTGCCAGAACTGCAGAGATAGATGGGATCTTGGGCAGGAATTGTTCCCTGTGAGGGTGGGCAGGCCCTGAAATAGAATTCCCAGAGCAGCTGTGGCTGCCCCTGGATCCCTGGCAGTGCCCAAGGCCAGCTTGGACATTTGGGCTTGGAGCAGCCTGGGACACTGGGAGGTGTCCCTGCCATGGCAGGGGTGCCACTGAGTGATCTATAAGGTCCCTTCCAACCCAAACTATTCTATGAGTCCATGATTAATTTCTGGAGGCGTTTCTTGAAAGTGAAAAATCTGGCAATTTTTTTGCTGCCAGAATTGAGACCAGCCCCATCGATCCCCACTCAGCTTTTATTTCTCCCACTGATTTTTTAAACAAATAATGCCATATAATAAAAAAAGATCCCTCAACCAAACTACCAACAGGTGTCATTCAAAAATTGTCAATGAGTTATACTTCTATTTAAATTGCTTTTGAAGAACTAAGCACATCAGACAGTGCACAACACAGTCAGTGGGTTCTGCCCTGCAAGGTCAGGGCAAGTACAAAAAGTTATCACTGAGAATGGAAAGTTGAAGAAAGCTCCTGGCTTGGCATATCTTTTTGTATTTTGGTTTTCTTATCCTTTACTGTTGTTTTATTTGTGGTATTCACCTGCAATCAATTCTTACCCTTACAGCAAATACTGACTGCATGTGAACAGCCTTGGCAGCAGCATTGCTTGAGGGTGCAGATCTTTCCTCAAGGTTTTATTGTTGAGGCTGTTAAAACACTGAGAGGTTATAGTGAAAGAAGAAATTTAAAAAAACCCCAAAACCCTAAACATTGAAGTGGTTATACCCAACCACAAGTTAAACATGAAAGCTTTGAGCTCATGTCATGCAGCTCTGCTGTATCATAGCTCCCTGCCAGTGGAAGAGTTGTGGTTTCACATTTATCTGCTTTACAAATGTGAATTATAGACATTTCTGTGGCCTTTCTTCACTGGACACTGATGGAGTTTGCACTTTGAGGAGTTTTCCTGCAAGCACAGAGGGGCTGGGGCTGCCTCAGCCCCTCCTGGAGCATCCCTTTGGCTTTTTGGCAAACCCCAGGTGCCAGCAGGAGCTGCAGCACCTTCTTCTAAACCTGGAAATATTAGAGAAGGGAAGGCTTAAACCTACAGTACCATGCTGGGCAGGAAGGTTGTTTGCTTAGCAGTTCCCAAATTGCAGGCTTGTAAGGATCTTCTGCTCTTGAGTTTTGCCCACATCAGCAGAGGCAAGGGTGGGTGATTTTCTGGGCTGGTTCCACAGTTTATTTCAGTGGATGAGGATTTCACCTCTTACTTCTTACTCCTGTTAAAGGATTTAATTAAAAAAATATTAACAATGCAATAATTTCAGTAAAGCTCTGTGGTATGAATAAAGCAGCAGCACAGGGGAATAACTGCACTCTGTTTTTCTCTCAGTGCATCCTTGGATGTGCAGGCTGCTTCTAAAGTGCAGCAAGCCTAAATTTGGCTTAAATTCACTACATGAGGGTTCCCATCCTATCTGGAATTATTTTAGGTGTCCAGAAAGGCTGAAAATCACAGGTAGCAGATTGATCTACTTAAGAAGTGCAGCTTTGACCTGCAGCACCAGGAGCTTAGGCTGTTTCTGCATGTCCCTGAGAGCAGGTTTCTAGTGCTCTGCCTTTCCAATATCCCAGCCTTTCTGGTACACACTGTTTAACCAGTGCTGGTAGGACCCAGGCACACAAAACGAGATTTCATGGCAAAACAATGCAGCAAGGGCCATCTCAAGAGTTTTCCAACAGCTGAAAAACATCAGTTCTTTTAAAAATATGTGACCAGTCCAATTGCATGACAGTGTGAGGGGGTCTGAAAGTCCTGCTGGCACTGACTTGGGATGTTCTGCATAGCTGCTCAGGGATTCACCTCCTGTGAGTAATGGTAAACATCCTGAGTGCTGCTGGTAGAAATTTGGTGTGATGCCAGTGTGGTTATTCATCACACCAGAGCTTGCTCTCCTCTGTGTGTGTGTGTGTGCCAGTCCCAGTGCTGGCTCACAGCAAAGGGGGCTTCCCTCAATCCCTTTGTGTTTGATTATTCTGTCAGTACCATTCAGAGCTGTTCTCCTGTCTGATATTCACATCTCAGGCAGCAGGGACACAAGGTGCCTTGGAGAGAGCCTGGAGGCAGAGCTGTGTCTCCCAGGCAGGCTGTGCTTGGATCACCATTTAATATTGTCTGTGTGATGCCTAGACTGACCTAAAACAGAGGATAGACAGAGTTAAGGAATAAAGTAGGTGTTTATTAAAAGGCTTTTAAGGATACATCTTGGGCAGTACAAGAGCGTGGCCAGGGCTACACCCAAGATAGACCCAAGATGGTCACAAGATGGACAACTGGTCACAAATTTTCACACTTTTATAACTTTTGGTCCATTTACATCTTGAGGTTAATTGTCCAATTAGAGCTTCAGTCCTGGTTTGCTCTCTTCAATTTGCCATTGTTTGTGCTTTTGGGCCTGAGGCTGTGAGGGTTGTCTTTGGTTCTCAGGCTGGAAAAGGATTATTTTGTCTAACTACCCTGTGAAGAGAACTTACTGACACTTAATACAGAGTTACACACTAAGGCAGCACAGTATCTGAAAAATACGAAAGTTAAAACTTAAGGCATCATTTGCTGTCAGTGCACCAGGAGTCAGGCCCAGTGATTCTGGCTCTTTCTTTGTTGGTGATTGAACAGCCCTTCATCAGCCAGAATTGACTACAATTGTGGCTGTATTCTGAATATTATTCGAAGTGCAGACAAGTACTTTTATCCTGGATAAAAAAGAAGGCTAAAGAAGGCTAAAGAGGGTAGAAAGAGGCTTGGGTGGGCCTCTACAAATCCCTGATAGGAGCACAGAGCCACAGCAGGGTCGGGCTCTGCTCCCAGGGAACAGGGACAGGAGGAGAGGGAAGGGGCTCAGGCTGGCCCAGGGGAGGCTCAGCTTGGCCAGCAGCAGGAATTTCCCCATGGAAAGGGGGCTCAGGCCTTGGAACTGCCCAGGGAGCTTGGCAGTGCCCATCCCTGCAGGTGGCACCTGGAGGTGGCACTCAGGGTGACAAGGTGGGCACAGCTGGGACTCCTTGGGCTTTTCCAACCTCAGGGATCCTGTTATTTGTGATTTGGGCCACGTTCATTGCTGGCAAGGAGCAGCACAGGCCGTGTTTCTGTTTGCTGCAGCCTAGTTACTGAAAATGCACCTAAATTCCTATCTGTGAGGTGAGGAAATGCACCAGAGAGGTTTGTATTCAGCCCTTGTATAAAGGGGATGTTTGGCCTCAGGAATTTGGCAATATATGTGTCCATTAGAAGGTTTGATCCTCTTTATATGTATAGAAAAGAAAGAACAATGCAATCACATTTAGTGAGCTACATGATTCCCCACCCCTTGGATGTATTTTGATAAATTCCCAAATATGTGCACATAAAGACAGCAGGTTGCAGAGTTTATCATCCTGTGTGGGGTGGCACTGGCACCCCCAGCTCTGGCTGATTTTGTACAATAGCTTGTTTCTATCTTGATATTTTAATCTGTCCTGAGCATCAGAGGGGAATTGACATCTCCTGCCTCAAGTATTGCTGCTTCTCACTAGTGCCATCCTTCTGTGTGACACTTTGGATGCGACAGATGGAAACCAGTCCCAAAACCTGTACTGCTAAAGCTGGATTAGTAAATGCTAGTCTTGACTCAGGATGCCAGGAAGAGTAAGAAAACTTGCTCTGTGGCTACAAATCTGTCCTTCTGTGGAATCACAGAATGGTTTGGGTTGGAAGGGATCATCTCATTCCACCCCCTGCCATGTGCAGGGACACCTTCCACTATCCCAGGTTGCTCAGAGTCTTATCCAGGATATCCTTTAGGGATAACCCTAAATCAGGAAGGCTCTTAAGCAAGTGTTTAACTTTCAGTTTGTGTTGTAATAGACTTGTTTCAGTTTCCTGGAAAGTCTCCCTAAACCAGGCTTTAAGTGTCAATTTTGGCTCTTGCCTTAGAGTCCTGTTAATTTAGGGGTGCAGGACAAACCCCATATCCACAAGCAGACCCCATCACAGACCATCAAGCACAGACATGACCAGCATGAAATTTGGGGTGGGAGTGGAGGAGGGTCTACCAATAGATACCATCTGCTTCAGCAAGTTAATACCAAATGTCTGGAAGCTTCCAATTCCAGCCTGTAAAGGTGGAGCTGAAATAATGAAAATTGTATTTCTGTTTGGAATGAGCAAGGAAGACTATCATAGCTTTTTTTTTTTTTTTTTTTTTTTTTTTTTTTTTTTAAGCCATGATTTCCAGAGGTGAAAAGATAAAAATTGTGTATTTTGAAGACAAGGACTTGTTCCAGTTTAGAGTAGCAAGACTGGAATATCCATATGAGAAAGAAAAATACACTGCCAAAGGCTGAGTTTAAAGCAGAATTCCCTCTTTTAAGTTCATAGCAGTACAAGGGAAAAGTCAAAAGTCCAGAACAGGCATACTCATTTCTCCAACTCATATTGGATAACATTTGCTTGTCTTTGATTCCCATCCCTTGTGGTGCAGAGTTGGAAAAAGGCTTGGAAATGGTCTCCATCATCATCTCTTCCATAAAGGATCCATCTTTTTAGGGAAAAGATGTGAAATGAGTGGCCTGGAATAGCTCAAACAATTTCTCTTTAATCCTGAGAGCTTCAAGACTGAGCTCTGGGGGAAAGATCTGGTTTGAGTGACACAGGGCATTTTTGGGATGGAGTTCCCACCTCTGAGCTCACCACGTGTATTCTAAGCTTAGGTGTTGCTGAGCAAAGGTTTTAGAGAGACCAAAATAAATCTGGATGTGGCACAAATCCCCTTTCCTGGGTGGGCTTCTTTAACTGGGGGAGAGGTGCAGTTGTGGCATCCCAGTGCTGGGAGTATAAAAACACTGAAAACATGATCTAACACTGCCTTCAAAATGCTTTTCTGTCCAGTTTATGTGAAACTCAGCAGCTTCCAGATCCTGTGTGTGATGTTTCAAAAGCTTAAAATATGAATCCCATAAATCCAATGAGGATGTGGCAGGCATGGATTTACTGGGGAAGGGAGGGAATTAAAAGCACGTCAGTGCTGGTGGTGTTTCTGTCTGACTTCCATCTGAACGACGTTGCTGGTGAAATTTTGCTTTTACTGAAAAAGCATCTCTTGCTTTTGAAGTTCTGTGGAAAGAAAAATCTTCATTTAAAGCCATGATGTCAGTATCCCATTTGATCATCCACAGATAGCTGGGAAAAGTGGACTAAATGGGAATTGGGCTTTTTTAGGGATTTCTTTAATAGGCCTTCCAATGAACTGCTTTATTTTTGGGGATTTAAAGTGGGAAAGTTGGCTGTTTCAAGTAGTAAGGGGGAAGTGTGCAAAGATCTAAATGGGGATACCTTTAATTGCACTGTTTAGTGCCATTTATGCAAATTAGACATGAATAGTTCATAGATGGTTTCCTTATATCACTGTCTCTGGGCAAAGCTGCAGCTCAGTGTTAGCCAGGCAATATTTCTCCTAAATCAATGTGTAAAAATACAATTTGATTTTCAAGTTAGCAGATAATGAAATTAAAAAAAAAAAAAAAAAGAGGAATACTGAGGAAAATGACTGTTTCCCTGGTAGTGCCTTTCTGCTTTAAAAGTTGAGTTCAAGATCATGGGCAGAAGGAAACCTCTTGTGTGAAAAATGGGAATTTCCAGTCTTTAAGGGAGAACGGAGAAAAAGACAACATTACTTGAAATGTTGTTCATGTTCCCACATTTTCCCACATTTTCTAATTTTTTGATTTATTTATCCCAATTTACTAGCAGTTACTTGGTGTTCAAGTTACTGAGTAGGGCTCCACACTATTTACATTAAACACTGTTGTTATTTTAAAGAGCTTTAATGGTTTTCCACCCCCTACACGTGCAGACAAATGCACCCCACCTGCCCCAGCCCCTCTGCACTCGATTACTGGACATGGATAAGGGATTCCAGAACATCCCTGCTCTGAAGTGCTGTTAATTGAGGGTCTGGACCAGATTTGCAGCTCTTGTAAAGGGCCACAGCTTCAGTGAAATGGTCTTTTTTATTTTTAATATCAACTGCAGATCTCTCCCAGTCCTGCTGTGTGTTTCTAAATTGGGAAGAATGGCTTGTGGAAATTTCTGATATCTTGGGTAAATAATGGGGCTGGGCAGTGCAGAGCAAGTCCCAAGTTCTTATTTTGGGAAAACTGTACAATGCAAATAAAGACCATTTTTCCATAAAAATTTCAGGGCTGAGTGTTTTCTCCTGCATGAAATAAATCCCCCAACAGACCCTCTGGAGGCAGAAGTGTCTTAGAGCTTCAGCTGTGCTGAGTCTCAAGGAGGTCTGGGGAAGGAAAGATGCTTATCAGTCTATAAAAAGAGATTTCTATTGAAAATAAACATGTAAAGTATAATGACATGACTTTTGTTTCTCTGGTTCTGCAGCTGCCTTGGGATCTGAGCTCCTGGTAAACACTCTGGCCTGTTAAAGGACATGATTCAGACTGTCCCCGATCCAGCAGCTCACATCAAGGTTGGTTTCCTGTTTATTGTGTGTCCTCAGATGTTTGGAGAGCCATAAAATTAAAGAATACCTACACATACCACAGCTTCTCTTGCATGTTTATAAACTGTGCTACTGCCCAACATAGGCTTTTTTATTCCTCAATATTTACATGCTGTTGTCTGAGTCTGCCCTGCAGTCTTTGTTGCTGACACCTGTGTGCTCTGCTCTGAAGCACGTGGATATTTTAAAGATAACTTTTTCCAAAATTAGCCCTCCTTGATCATCCTTTAATATTTAGTGTGCTTGATAAAATACCCCTCCTTGAAAAATCTAAGTCCCTGATTCTGCTCCACGACATCCAGTGGCAAACATTAAATTCAACTGCAGAAGGAAAATGAGCATAATGCAAAAATTCAGATCCAAACAAGCATCCCTTACATATATTCAGTGCAATGTTTAAAATGCTTTAAAACCAGCATTGGTTTGCTGTGTTTCAGGAGGAAGTGTTTGCTTTTACTGTACTATTATTATTATTATTATTATTATTATTACTATTATTGCTATGGTTTTCTAATCCTTCTTTATGGAAGACTTGGAAGCTGTGAGATCTGGCAGATGTAGCTGTTCCAGAGAACAAGAAATTTTGGGGTATTGCACACAAATTTCGTCAGGAGCTGGAGTGATAGGACAAATAGTAATGGGTTCAGGCTGAAGGAGGGGAAATTTAGGTTGGATATTGGGAAGAAATTCCTCCTTGTGAGGGTGGGCAGGCCCTGGAATAGAATTCCCAGAGCAGCTGTGGCTGCCCCTGGATCCCTGGCAGTGCCCAAGGCCAGCTTGGACATTGGGGCTTGGAGCAGCCTGGGACAGTGGGAGGTGTCCCTGCCATGGCAGGAGATGGAGCTGGATGACTTTTAATGACTCTTTTATTCTTCCTGACTGCCTTTTCTGTCTGTTTTTCTTTGAAGTTACATTTTCTGCAAATTCTTTCATGGAGTTTCTCCTCAGCTGGCTGCCATCTAGCAGTCAGCAGCTCTCTCTAGAAAAAGCTCCAGTTTACAACTTATTTTTAACTGAAGCATAGAATAAAAATGAAATATTATTTTAAACAACTCCCTTTTTCTGTAAAACTCAGTGAATGAAAGAATCTCTCTCTATCCCTCTGTGTTGTTTTTGGGCTGTGTTTAGTTACTAGGATGAGTTGCAGTAGTGGGAGAGCTCGTTCTTTCCCCCTCTCCACATTTTCCAAACCTAACACTTGCACAGCCTTCTGGTCCTCGGTTGTTTCTATGAAAAGAGCAGAAAAACAGATCATGCTCCCCTCAAAAAATTGACTTTTTGCCTCAACATGGGTTTCAACCAGTAAGACTTGAAAATGTTGAGGGAGATTTAATACTTCTTCATGCTTTCTAAATGCCCACAGCAGCAGAAATAACATAAAGAGTAACTCAGTTTTGTGCTTTCTGCCAGAACTGGTGCCCAAAGAAGGTTTTTGTAACCACAGGAGTTAGTGGGAGAGGGCAGAGCTGGGTATGAAAGTATATTATTACAGCAAGAGAGCTGCATAAAAATCTCTTTAATGTTGTGTTCAAGGGAATTGCAGGAGCCTGTTTCAGCAGAGCATCACCCCAAAGTTCCTGTTTTATTGAAAAAGGGTGTGAGGAAGGCAATTACTTTAATGCTGTGTTTGGGGGGGTAGGAAAGCTGGCCAACTCCACTTCAAATCCTCCTGATTTCTGTTTATGTCATTAGGGCCTGCTGTGGTCTAAACACATTCTTTGGAAAGCAGCCAGGGATGCTCGGGTCATTTCAGCTTTAAAAGTGGACATAACTACATTCTTCAAAATAAGCCAGGATAAAGTGCAGGGGGTGTGGGAAAGCCTCTTTGGTGTGGTGGGCTTTTCTGTCTGCACTGATCATTGTCCTGGTGCCCCCAGCATGGGAAGGACATGGAGACAAGCCCAGAGGGGGGCATGGAGTTGATAAGAGAGACTGGAGCAGCTCCCCTGTGGAGACAGGATGAGGAGGTTGGGATTTTTCAGCCTGGAGAACAGAAGGTTTTGTGGAACCTTCACAGCACCTTCCAGTGTCTGAAGGGGTTACAGGGAATCCAGAGAGGGACAATCCATCAGGAACTGGAGTGACAGGACAAGGGGAATGGCTTCAGACTGGAACAGAGGAAATTTGGGTGAAGATATTAGGAAAAAATTAATTCCTGTGAGGGTGGGCAGGCTCTGGCATAGAATTCCCAGAGCAGCTGTGGCTGCCCCTGGATCCCTGGCAGTGCCCAAGGCCAGGTTGGACATTGGGGCTTGGAGCAGCCTGGGACACTGAGAGGTGTCCCTGCCATGGTAGGGGGTGGCACTGGATGATTTTTAAGGTCCTTTCCAACCAAACCCATTCCATAATTTTATGATTCTGTGATCTCTCGTTGCTGTTATGATGCAGAAGAGACAAACTGGGTTCATTACAATCATCCTTGATAAGGATTTGTTTAATTAACTGTATTCTTTCACATGGTGGTGTTTCTTTATATCCTTCAACAAGCATTCACAGCCCCATCCATGCACATTTAGAGCTGGAGCTTTGAAAATTCACCTTCTGGGAAGTGTCTGGATTATTAGGATTTGGCAGATTTCAAGATTTAAGTTTTCTGCCTGAACATGTGCAGAAAAATAATGCAAAATACACAAGAATAAAACAAGGTGAATACTTAGATATGTCTATGTTTTTTTTGGAAACGGGGATTTCATGTGCATTATGTGAGTTTTGTGTGTACCATTCTGAAATCAGCCTTTTCTGTAACCAGAAGGAAAATGTAACAAATCTCACTGTTCTTGTGTTCCATCCTTGAATGGGTTAAGAGCTGGATTATCCAGAATTACCCATTCTGCACCCAGGCAGATCCTGTCCAATTTTGGGAATGTTTAGAAAGCCTCCAAGTGTTGGGTCCTCCTTCTGTTTGGGGAGCTTCATTCCAGAGATAATAAAGATTGAGCTTTACATTTCTCAGCTTGAATGAAGCATCTGCCATTGATCTGGTGACCCTGTGCCTCCCTAATGTGTAATTTCACCTGAGTCATGACCTTGTGTTTTGTCCAAGCTCAAAGGAAAGAAACATTTGGTGTGGACAGGAAAGAGGATGGATATTTTCAGGCTTTCATTTCCAGTTCAGCAAAATATGGGGAATTCTGACCCTGATCTTTGAGGTGCTTCACACATGGAGTGCATGTAAGAGAACTGAAATAAATAAGCCTCCTCACATTGATAAAATTGTGGCTTTGTATAGGCAAGACTGTCATTTACACATGCTTTAATCTGATATTTTTGTTGTTCTGTTATCCTTAAATTCCAGTTCTTACAACCATAGTCACAGAAAAACTCTGAAACGCTTCCTGAGATTTGCTTATTTTGTTTTTTGGGATTTATGCTTTGTAAATACTGACCTTTAAATAAACCTTGCATTTTTTAAGGGTTAAATTCTGGTTTCAAAAGAGGTCAAATGTTTATTTGACTTTAGTTAGCTTGTGCCATCACTGTGAGGGGATTTTGTGGAACCAGTTCTCAAAAAACCAAGTTACTGCTGCTCCTTTGGGACTCACTGGGAGAGGAGAATCCAAGGCATGGTGTAGATAAAAAAAAATATTACTGTATTTATCAGTAATGGTGTCTATCCTGGGATAATGGGTGTGATTTTCATTGAATCAAGACTGGTGGAAGATTTGATCTGTTCCCATTTAGCTGGTCTGATTTTTCTGTTTGTTGGTGATGGTTTGGAGATGTGGGATGGCTGAAGGGGTGGGTGAATGGCAGCAGCTTGTGGGTGGCACACTCTGGTTTTCCTTTGCACAAGGTGAAGAATGGGGACAATTTACACCCCAGACAGCTTAATCAAAGAGGAGATTCTTGATAAAAATTTCTGCAAGGGCATCAAACATCTCCAGAGAAGCTTGGCTGGTCTGTGTCTGTAAAACCTCATTTGTTCTGTGGATGTAACTGAGGTTGTTGCCTCTGTCAGTTTTGGGTTATCAAATCTGGAAGCTTTTCGTGATACTACAGTGAATGAAAACCTGGTTTCTTAGAAGAAATAAAAGAATTATTCCACAGCAGTTTCTGAAAACCACTCCTGAATTTTGCACTTCTCTTCCTCGGTTGTTGTGGCAAATCCACATTTCCGTGCACAGCATCCCATATTGTCACTGGAAATATCACAAAAGCTGACCTCAGAACTCCTTTGTTGGACAAAGAATATGTTGGATTTCAAATTGTGGCAGTGTAGAGATACTTCTGGATGTACCTAATTTGTTGTGTTGTGGTTAAATCTGATTTTTCTTTTTTTTTTTTTTTTTTTTTTTTTTTTTTTTTTTTTTTTTTTTTTTTTTTTTTTTTTTCCTGAAGTGGTATTATTTGTTAAGGAGTATATTCTGGGTCTGATATAATCTGTTATTTTTCCTGGAATTGTAGAGTCTCTAAATAGGATCCAAGACTTTGTTGTGCTGGGAGTTTTTTATGCACAATACAGTCTCTGCCTGAACAGGCAGGGGGACAAGAAGGGAAAGACAACAGAATTATTATTATTATTATTATCCTCCAGGATAAGGAGAATATAGCCAGGCTTTTACCCCCACCTCATTTTGAGGTCTTGCCTGAGCCAAAAGCCTGGTCCTTGTGGATTCTCTGCGTGGCTAAAGCACTTCTTTCATTGCTTATGAAGTGATATTTGGGCAGCTCAGCTGGGAGTGAGAGCATGGAAATCAGAGCCAAGGATACAAAAAGCTTTACCCAAAGCCCCACATGAAGTAAACTGAGACCCTCTGCAGCCTGGATGAGGAGGTGATCCATGTGGAGTTCTGCTGAATCCCAGCCTGCCACCAGGAGATAACATCCTCCTATCCCTTCCAGAAAATAGGGAAGAGCTGCTCCTGAAGGCAGCTGGCTAAGGAGCCAAGCCTCCTCCAGGTGTGAATCAGTGATGACCCCATGGGTAAAAACCCTGCAGTGGCTTCTCACTGGGAGAAAGTGCCTTTAGCCCCAGAGCATGGAGGTGAACAAGCTCCTGGATGTTACCTGGGCTGCAAACTGCTGCCTGGCAGCTGCTCAGGAATTTTGTGATAGATGGGAAGAGATTTTAGCATCAGCAGCCCCCAAAGCTGAACAGTTGTAGCTCCATCCCCTTTTCTTACCTCTCACTGTGGATTTCATTCATTATTCTGGTGAAACTTTAAAAGCTCTTCTCCTGTTTTAGTACTGACAGGGTAAAACCACAGTTTGAGTTTCACTGTTCTTCTTACTAATTGTGCTGGATTACAGCCCCTAAATCTTGTTTGAATGATCACCACAGCTTACTCTGTGTCCTCAGAAAATAAAGTTTACCATGGGTGAGTTTATAAACAGAGTTTAGTGTGGATGTGGGTGGCACTCCTCCCCTCGTGTGCTCACTCAGAGCTCCCACACTGCCAGGGGTCAGATCTGCTGTTCCTTTTCCCCCCTGTGTCAGCACACATCAGGTACCTGTAATAATGCCAGAATCACTACTGGATTTGAACTCTCCTAGGCAGAAATTGTGATTCACTTCTCAGCAGCCTAAAGTTCTGGATGGTAACCAAATGATTGCCATAGAGTTCCAGAGAGTAAATTCTTCCTACTTTTTATTTTTTTTTCTTTGCTCTTGAACTCTACCTCTTCTGTCTGCCTGAGCAAATACCTCCTTGATAAAGGAAAAGAGAGATAATGGCTTCTGTGTGCTATAATTGATGAACTTTCAGCAATTCAGAGCAAATCCAAGATTGCTGCCAACAACCAGATGGAAAACAGTGTTAATGACATGTTCAAAGAAGAGTATGTTATTTTGATAGGGGATGGTCTAGAGACTTTAATCTCTATTGTTATAGGGACTAATGGCATGGATAATTCCTTAAGTGGGGCCATTTTTAAACAAAAATTATCTTCTTCATAAGCAGGAAAGGGCAAACTAAAAAGTACCAAATGCATTTTCAGAGCTCTGGCTGATAGATGTGCTTTACACAAACCCTTTGTTGCATGGAGTCAGATGTGTTTAAATCTCATTTCTGCAGTCTGCCAGACAGTTAAAAGTCTGGACATTTCCACTGGTGATGGGTAGAAATCATAAAATGGATGGTCTTGGAAACCAGAGACAGAGTGAGAAGCTGAGGGTGGGGAGAAGCTACAAGAAGAAGTTGAGAAAGACTGAAGAGACAAACTGGAAGAGGAACAAAACTGGTTATACTTTGGGGGACTCTGAGAAGATTCATCCTGTTCCTATTGCTCTGCTCTAGAGCCTGGAGTGAGACTGAGGGCTCCCAAATCTCAGCCTGTAAAGGTCTTTCAAGCCCACTGCCAAAATATTTGTCCCTTCTTCCTTAGGTCCTGCTCACCCTGGTATGTGGGGTCAGCAAATCCACGAGCCCAAGTGTCCACTGCTGTTTTGTGCCTCCAAGGATGTGATTTTTGTGTGTGTAGCTTCATTGAGATCACTGAAGGGAAGGGATGCAGGGAAGTCTGGCTCTGGAGCAGCCTTGGGACTCTCCAAAGGACTGTGTCCTTCTTCCTTGCAAACTGGTCACAGAAACCACCTGCCCTGGACTATCCTCACACACATCTGCAGAGAAAATGCTAAAGATGTGTGGAGGTTATGTCCAAGCAAGTCAGAGATTACTGTTTAATATACACTGGGTTTTGTATTTTGCCTTCATCTGGGCACAAATATCCCAAGCAATGGGTCATTTTCCACCTTTCCTGAGGGATGACTCCCCATGACTCATTCTGAAGCATTTCCTCATATTCAGCTACTCTGTATGGATACAAAATCCTTAATTTCACACTGACTTTGCTCCTCCTCACTTTCTTAACAAGGAAGATTTTTAGGGAGAGTTGAGGGGAGGTTGCCAAGCACCCACAGACATTAGTTCTGCTCAGGGTCCATTCTGGGTGGTGGAGATCAGGCAGCTTTGCCCCTCACCTCTGAATCCAGCCCTGTTTCCAGTTGTCCTGGTTGTTTGGTCACAAATGGGGTCATAAATGATCACTTTGTTACATTTCTGGTAATGCCTTGTAGGGCTGAAAGGCATTTTCCAGGAGCTGCTGCTCCAGCAGCCCAGAGAGGGATAAATTATTCTCTTGGACTTGGTGAGGTGCTTCATCTGTTCAAAAATGTATTTTTTCTCCTTTAAATAAAATATATTTATTCTCCTTTCTCTCTCCTTGCTCCTCTTTTCTCTCTTTCCCTCCCTTTTTGGAAAATCTCATATCTCAACTTGTTCTAAGCCCATCCGCTTTAAATCTGAATTTTTACTTCATTATTTCCTACCCATGTTCTTATCTCTTCAAGACCCTTTTGGATTATTTCACCAATCCTGTTGGTGTCCAAAAGTTGACTTTGGGGTGCAGTATCTTTGGCTGTTTTGTTGTTTTATGCCCTTCTTTAGATTGTTAATACAGACATTACCTCATAAACAGCTATGGGTGTTTGATTAGATACCTTTCACCAACTTGCTATTTTATCATTTGCCATTAGTCTTTTCCTGTTGTTCTGTAGGATATTTTCTGACTCCCAGTGTTCTTTCCCAAGACAATTCAAATTCTCATTGTGAGAAATCTTCCTTGGCTCACGTCAGTAGGGAATATTTGTGTATTTCCATACGTGTTTAATTAGAAAGGGAAACTGATGCTGTGCAATATGTGTTTTGCTGGGGCAATTTTGTTTATTTATCAAAAAAGTGTATCTTTTTCTCACCTAGGGTATCAGAAAGGGTAACTACTGTGCCCCTAAAATTGTGTGTCTGTGTGACCAGTGAGTTCTGTTCCCTACAGGCTCTACAATGCTCTTCACTACCACATCCCCCTCAGAAATCCATCTTTTTGCTGCCTAATATTCTGTAAACCCAAAATGTGTTGCCATCCAGATTTACAGCATGTTTAAATTCAACTAATATGGATGACTTTTATTGTAAGATTTAAAATCCTAGAATGTTTTTGATTGGAAAGGACCTTAAAAATCATCCAAGTGTCACCCCCTGCCATGGCAGGGACAGCTCCCAGTGTCCCAGGCTGCTCCAAGCCCCAATGTCCAAGCTGGCCTTGGGCACTGCCAGGGATCCAGGGGCAGCCACAGCTGCTCTGGGAATTCTATGCCAGGGCCTGCCCACCCTGCCAAGGAAGGATTTATTCCTAATATCCCATCTAACCCTACTCTCCTACATCTCTAGGCCCGTGCTTCTCTTGCTTCCAGTGTTTTGGGTTTTTTTTTTTTTTTTTTTTTTTTTTTTTTTTTTTTTTTTTTTTTTTTTTTTTTTTTTTTTTTTTTTTGTGACATGGAAGGGATCAATTTCTTCTGCTGCTGAGGCTTAAAAGAGTGTTTGGCATGTGTGTTGTATATTGCATATCATCTGTGATTGCCTTGGATCAAAGAGATAAACTTGCTGGCAGTCATTATCACCTCCTTGAACAGCAGTAAATGTTTGGTGGGACAGTGTAACCTGCATTCACAAATTCAAATTACCCTGGGAAGGAGGGAGGTAAATC
The DNA here is from genome assembly GCA_013389925.1 of Aegithalos caudatus. Taxonomy (NCBI): domain Eukaryota; kingdom Metazoa; phylum Chordata; class Aves; order Passeriformes; family Aegithalidae; genus Aegithalos; species Aegithalos caudatus. Next base: position 177,655 of record WEIU01013873.1, on the reverse strand, counting down.
TGAGGTGTGCTGTGAGCCTTCCAGGGTGGGCTCACACAGGTGTCTATCCATACCCACTTGGTCACATAGATTTTCCAGGATCCCAGAAATTTGGTGTGTCCAGGCTGTGAATAATATGGGAGAAATCCTGGCACAGGTAGCCCAGATAAGCAGTGACTGCCCAGTTCTTGGAAATATTCAAGGCCAGGTTGGATGGGGCTTGGAGCAACCTGGGGTAGTGGAAGATGCCCCTGCCCTTGGCAGGGGTGGTTGGAACTGGATGGTCTTCAAAGTCCCTTCCTTCCCAAACCATTCCATTACTTTAGGCAGTATCTGGGTTCCCTTTTTAAAGAAAAGGGGAGACTTGTATTGGGAGGGGGTTGATTTTCCTTGGGAAGCATCTGTGTCTTTCCACTCTTTCCATGGGGACTTGGTGAAGTTACATGAGGCACAAGGGGCTTGTGTTTAACTCTTTGTTAGATGGAATCTGCTCAGCCTGGAGAGGAGCCTCAGCTGAGAGGGGCCCTCAGCCCTGGGTGTCCCTGTGTGTCCCTGTGTGGCCCTGTGTGTCCCTGTGTGGCCCTGTGTGTCCCTGTGTGGCCCTGTGTGTCCCTGTGTGGCCCTGTGTGTCCCTGTGTGGCCCTGTGTGTCCCTGTGTGGCCCTGTGTGTCCCTGTGTGGCCCTGTGTGTCCCTGTGTGGCCCTGTGTGTCCCTGTGTGGCCCTGTGTGTCCCTGTGTGGCCCTGTGTGTCCCTGTGTGGCCCTGTGTGTCCCTGTGTGGCCCTGTGTGTCCCTGTGTGGCCCTGTGTGTCCCTGTGTGGCCCTGTGTGTCCCTGTGTGGCCCTGTGTGTCCCTGTGTGGCCCTGTGTGTCCCTGTGTGCAGGGATGGCTCCCAGCAGTCTCAGGCTCTGCTCCAGGCCCATCCATGGCCCCAGAGCCCCGGGCAGGGCCTGAGCCCAGCCATTCCCCTGCACAGGAGGCACAACTTCTGCCCTGGGCAGTGCCCAGCCCTGAGCAGAGCCCAGAGAGCCTGCGGACCCCTCCCTGGGGATATTCCAGAGCCCCTTGGACACAACCCTGTGCCCTGTGCTCTGGGATGTCCCTGCTGGAGCAGTGACACACTCTGGTCCCTTACAGCCTGACCCATCCTGTGTGACACAGCTGGCACATGTGTCCATGTCTGGGACAACAGAGCTTCTCTGCTCAACAGTTGGACTAAAACACCCTCAAAATGAACTCAGAATGAAGAAAAACAGTTTAAAACCTAAGTGGAGGCCAGCTGAGGATTCAGTTAAGGAGAGCCATCGACTCCTAAGTTAAAGCTGCAGAAAATCTCTCCAGTTCTCCCAGAACTGCAGGCAGCCGGCTCACAGTGCATCAGCCATGGCAGAGATGTTATTAACTGAGACAGAGGAAAATACACTTTCAGTTATTACATGCTAATAAAGCACAAACTAAACAAATTTAGGCAGCAGGAGCAATTACGCCATTAAACATTTAACTGCAAGATTGATTTTTAAATTGCTAATAATCTAAACCAAAGTGTGCACAGACACAAAGGGGAAGGGGGAGGAAGGTAATTTTACCAATTGAATCTAATCAGGGCCTCAGTTCAAATGCATGGCTGTAAATGTCCAAATATGTAAGATCTGATGCAAGAGCAGAAGTGGAACCAGGATGGATGAGCTTTCCTCACTTGACCAGATTCTTCTGGCTGGGAGGAAGTTGAACACATGGGATGGGGGAATTTGGGGAGCTCTCTTTGGATACTGGTCTGTGTTTGTGAGCTGCCTCTTGGAATGGGCAGGGAGCAGTGAACTGAGGCACACAAACTGTGGGCTCAGCCTCGTGTTTGTCTGAGCCCTTTCACATTCTGCTGCTGTCACCTGCAGAGGAGGATGAGCTGGATCACTCCTGACCTGGGAGAGAAAGGAAAAAAATCCTGTCTTCACCAGAAAAAAACTGTTTTCTCTTCCTGGGCTGCAGCAGAAGGTGGTTTGAAGATCAGGCTGGGACACTGTCACAGCTCCAGGGTTGTATTTGTTTTCAGAGTTTACAGCAGGGCTGCTCCCTTCAAAAAGGTATAAATCCTAATCAAATAAAACTGATGTGCTGCCATATTTACCCAGTCTCACTGGTTGTCCTACATCATGTTTTAGCATATAAGTTACATGACAGAGTTATCCAGGGGTTGCCAGCTGACACAGAAACAAACCCTCATGTTAAATTGCCTGCAGATGTCCTCTTCCAACTCCTGTAAGGAACTTCTACCAGTTCTCTCTCTCCCCCCCACCTCCCCCCCTTTTTTTTTTTTTTTTTTGTGTTAAATAAAAGCAGCAGAAGAGGGGGAAAACAATCTCAGTTGAATCTCTGTGCTGGTGCCTCTGTTTGCAGGACAGGAAGCCTTAAGAAGACAATGCAATTTATAGGCAGGCGCAACAAAAAACCCTGTAAGGATTTCCATGAGCCTTAGTGGACCAAATGAGTCGTGGCTCTTTTGAAGGCTGGAGCTGACTGAATAATGCCAAGTCTAAGGCTGCCAAGGTGGGCTTTTCAGAAGATTCAGACCTGAGGAGGTGAGAAGATCTTTATGTTCTGCTGGCTGTAATTTATCTGATGGTAGTAGAATTTATGGTTAGAGTTTCAACCAGGCATGCCCTTTTCTTTGGATATCAGGATTTAATCTGAAGGATTTAAATTCTTGCTCTGTTTGGCAGAAATCCCCACGTAAGGTTGTGACATTCTTGAAAACATTCACTGTTTTCATTTGCATAATTAGGAATCTTTGTTTTGTTTTCATTGTATGAATTTACTGGAGTTTGTGAACTTTTTGCCTGGCTGTCTCCCTTGGTTGGGGAAATCACAGAATGTTGTTTCTTTTCCCTGGCTGGAGCAGTGTGGGCTATTTATGCTCGCTTTTAAAATAGACTTTTCTGTGAGTGCTCACACTGCTCTTTGCAGTGGGATATTTCTGGAGGATCAGCCTGGCCAAAAGCAATTGCGAAAGGTTGGTGGAGAGCAGAGCTCCCATTTAAACACCTACGTGAAGGAGCAGCCCTTCAAAAGCTGGGGAGTGCCAAACAACTCCCACTTGGAACAATGGGAGCTGCTGAGTGCCGACAGCTTCTGAAAATCTGGCCTCACATGGCTTCAAAAGGAGATTAATTAGCAAGTCCAGCAAAATGGGAGTTTATTTTAGAGTTGCTTAATTCTTTTTCTGGACTTGCTTAGCTCTGCGTGGAGAATATTGCACTTGAGCTGTGCTCAGCTGTGGCAGGTGGTGGAGGTTTCTCCTGGGAAGGTGGGGTTCCAGGTGGGTTGGGAGGCAGGCAGGGAGCTGGGCAGGTGTTTCCCGAGATTTTTTTCAGGAGAACTCTGGCCAGGAATGTTGAACTTCACTGGGCAGGTAGGAGAGCCCTGGGGGAGCTCCCTCTGTAACAACACCACATTGGTTTTTTTTTTTTTTTCTTTTTTTTTTTTGTACTTTTCCCATTTGTCTTAAACTGCTTCGGAAGTGACATAAATGAAACCAGAAAAGGCCTCTCTGGCATTACTGAAATAGGGATGTCCAGATGGGAAATTACAGTAATATCACTTGTGCATTCAAACTTCACGTCCTGTGCAACTTCCATGTGTGGGCAAAGGAGATAAATTTGCTCTCTGGAGCTACATGTGTGCTTCTCTCTTTTGATTAAGCCTAAAACACATTTCTCTTCCCTTTCTGTGATCATGGAGTGAGGTCTGCAGGAAAAATAGGATTAGAAAGTAATGTTTTGGGGGCTGTATTTCCAAACTAAGTTATCCTTGTGGCTTTCTGTAATGTCATTTTTTAAAAAAAAAAATTCTATTTATCACAAATCACCAGCCATTTTTTCATTAATGCAGACCAAGAGCAATAAGAGTGTGCTAAAAAAAGGGAAGATTACTTCTGAAAACCAAATAACGAGTTTTGGTTATTGTTGCTTTTCAAGCATGGCAAGCAGGTTGGCGACCAATATGTTTGCAAACGACCTAAGTCTTCCCTTCCAGTGGTAATCCGTATTCTTTTGAAAAGCTAATAAAAGTGGTGTATGAAAGAAATTCCTGGGGCACTGCAGAACTCACCCTCCTAGGGAGAGAGCCAGATGTGCTGGTTAATAACCTTGCAGGCATTCAAAGCCAGGGCAGTAACTTGGTATCACCTAAGCCAGACGTTGTGTGTTGGTGCAAGGCAATATCACATCCTGGTCACATTCACAGCACAGAGCTGCAAGACATGTGGAGACTTATTAAAGGAAAAAGGGGAGAAGAAAAAAAAAAGAAGGAAAAGAAAAGGAGGGGACAGGCAGAAGGAGAGGGAGACAATGTGTCTGTCCTGAGAAGCAGCAAAGGAGCAGACACACTGCTCCACATGTGCATTAGTCTGTCAGCCTGGATTCTGCTCTCCAGATGTTGGGGTGGATCCTATGGCAGGGACTACGGAGGAGAAAGGGATTTTAAAAGAAATCACATTTCAGGGGTGAAATTTAACGTCTCCAGGTTTTTCAAGATGCTTGGTGTGATTTTTCAGAATGCTTTAGCGAAATAACAAATTCTAGATTTAATGGTTTTCGCAAGCTTGCTTGGCAGCGCCTCCTCCAAACACAAATGTTTGTGTGCGAAACTTGTCAGTGGCTTTTAGAACCAACATGCCTCAGAGTAAAAAGCACATTAAAGTTGTTCTCCCACCAGTCCTACTGAACTGAAAATTGTTTGTGGCGGGGGTCCCGAAATCCGATGGATCTTTCTCAAGGCTCCAAATCAAACCCTCTGAGAGCTTTGGCCATCACATCAAAACGGTGCTTGTGCATAACAAAAACATCTATATTTGCAGTGGCAATCAGAATACATCAGCGTCAAGTTGGGGGTTGTTTTTTTGGTGTTTTTTTTTTAAAAAATGCCAAATTTGCTTTCCCAGGCGCGGCAGAAAAAATAAATCACTTATGGCATTTATGGTATATTTGTAATCCGAAACTGGTGGCTTCGTGTTACCAGGCACGACGTGTGTGGGGGATAAACAAACACTGCCCAAAAAAAGGACAAGTCCCAGCTTTGTCTGCCTGACACTTCACCTCTGTGACTGGGATCCCACAACCAGGGCCACATGTGCCTTTCTGCTGAGTTTAGGTTGAGCAGGGATGGTCCTGGTGGCAGGATTGGGGTGTTCCCATGGGACACTGGGGATGAGGTTCGTGCCTTGCCAGCCACTGCCATTGTGAAGGGAAAAGGAGAATGTGCCTGGGTAAATATTTATGTGAATGCATTAAATGTGGTTGTTCTTGCCTGGAGATCTTTTGTGAGGCCCAGGAAGGCAACACTGATGTGAAAAGTTGGTGATACACAAATATTACCAAACTCCACCTTCATGACTGGTAGGGAGTCACTGCTTTCAGCCTTTGCAGGAGTGTGGATACATGAAAACTCCAGTCATGGATTTGCAATCATGTTGCAAATAGAAATGAGGCAATTTGATGTCAATATTAAGACAGAGCGCTGTGGAAGCAGACTGGATGTTTTCATACATAATCATGGCTCCAGTAAAATTGTACATTTACAGAGACAGCTGGTGTGCCTTTTCCCGAGTTGGAGTAGGATCAGCTGAGCAGGGCTTCAGTGAGAAATCTCAGTTTGTAGTTTTGGTAAAAGCCAGAATCACAAATAGAGATTTCTTAGTGGTATTTTGCTGTTGGATACGATCTTGACTCTGCTGGGAATCCCAAAAATGAGTGGACCTCTGCAGTCCTTTCTTGCACCCACCACACAAAGTACATGGGGAGGTGCAGCACCATTTAACCAGGGTTAAACTAATCTTTTCCTTCCTGATGCAGACAGGTGGCATCTCCAAGTGTGCCCCACACACCTCAGACAGGGTGAGGGCTGCTGGGGCTCCGTGGGTGAGAGCTTTCCAGGCTGGGCTTTTCCATCATCACACACTGGGGTTTGTCAGAGGGAGAGCCTTGGAGCCGGCCGGGTGTGATTCATCCCTCCCGGCAAGGCCTCTGAGGCAATCTGACATTATTCGGGCTGATATCATTAATTAATGAAGGCTGAATGTTATTCTTAGACACTGGATTGAGGATTGGGTAGGGAAGCCTATGAAAGGGCTCTTTGATTTTGGAAAATTCCTACGGCACTGTCAAATTTGCTCGCAAAATTAAATCATCTGCCAACTTTCCAAGTTAAGGACCACATCCCTTCTGAAATCTTGACTGAGTCTCCTCAGTGCCTTCTTGGGATCAAGGGATTTTTGGATTTATATTCATGCCAGACAAAAATGATAGATAGCCTCCAAAAACCAGTCATATTAAGTCTACCAGGCCGGCTTTGGAGAAAGCATTTCTGTTGCTTTGCTGTAGCACAGATCTGATCCTCCCCCACCTTTGTTTTTGTCTGTGCTTGGTTTAATGTGTTCAAGGTAGAAAGGAACCAAATCCCAGACTTTTTGTGAAGGCTGGGAGTTGCTCACTGCATCATGCCTGGGCAGTGTGACCTGCAGCCTCCCACCATGGGGTGTGCTCATACAGCTCAAACAAACTCCAAATTTAATAGGGTTTTTGTCTGGTCTCAAAAAACATGCTCGAAAGCAAATGTAGGGAGCAGCTCTCCTTGCTCCCAGCATTCCCATCTTCCGGGCTGGCACTGCTATTCTCTCTTCCCGTGCCTTTTCCTGCTACTTTTCCCGACTGGCTGCTCCCTGAATGGACTTTGCAGGTGTCCAGAATTAGCCCAGCCTTTGCAGGCCTCTGGCAGCAGATTTATAAATAAAATGCTGTCATTTCACCAGCAGGGCTGGGAGCGCAGGAAGCTCCGTGCACATGTGGGGCGGTCACACATGGATCCCATTGCAGCCCTAATAGTGCTGGGATGGGGGGAGAGGGCTGAGGGGCTGCTGCCAGGTCAGATCCCTCCCTGCTTCATCTGTCTCCAGGCTGCTTCGTGTAAACAGAGGTGTCCATGCCTGGCCAGTTCCTCAGTTTGTTCTTCTTGCCACAGTTTTGGGGCAAGGATGGGGCAGATGTGGCCAGCAGTACTGAGCTCACTCTTTGGGGTTGAATTAATGAGTGTAGGTGTTTCTGGGATGATGCCTCCTTAGTGATTGTGATTGTGTCATCAGGAGTTCTTCTGGAACAGGGTTTGGACCTGGGGGTGCTGGGGACAGGGGCTGGACACGAGCCCAGGGGTGCCCAGGTGGGCAAGAGGCCCCTGGCACCTGGGCTGGCTGAGGAATTGTGTGTGCAGCAGGAGCAGGGCAGGGATTGTCCCTGTGTGCTCCAGGGCTGTGTCCAGTCCTGGCTCCTGCAGGAGAGCCCTGGAGGGGCTGGAGCGTGTCCAGGGCAGGGCAGGGAGCTGGGAAGGGGCTGAGGGAGCTGGGAAGGGGCTGAGGGAGCTGGGAAGGGGCTGAGCCTGGAGAAAAGGAGGCTCAGGGGGGCCTTTGTGGCTCTGCACAAGTCCCTGCCAGGAGGGGACAGCCGGGGGGGTCGGGCTCTGCTCCCAGGGAACAGGGACAGGAGGAGAGGGAAGGGGCTCAGGCTGGCCCAGGGGAGGCTCAGCTTGGCCAGCAGCAGGAATTTCCCCATGGAAAGGGGGCTCAGGCCTTGGCAGGGGCTGCCCAGGAAGGTGGTGGAGACCCAAGGAACACCTGGACATGGCACCCAGTGCTCTGTTTGCCAAGGTGGGGATCAGTCACAGGTTGGACTTTGATGATTTTGGAGGTCTTTCCCAACGTGAATGAGTCTGCAACTCCATGATGCTGTGCTGTGGATCAGGTTTGTCTCTCAGCTGTAGCACTTTGTGCTCAGTCTCTGGGATACGTGTGCCTGCACACACACACAGCTGGGAGCAGAGCAGCAGCCACCTCAGCTGAATAAAGCATGAGAATGTTTACTACTTGGGAGAAAAAAACAAATCTGTTATGGATTGTGCTAATTATAAAGAGCCCTGACGTGGTACCATGCATTCAGCAGCAGAAAAACCCGAGTTATTTGGATCCCCCGTTTGGTTTGGTGTGGCCCACATCCATGAACCAGGCTCTAATCTCCAATTCTGGCTGCTGTAAGGAGGATTTTTTTTTTTTTTTTTTCTTTAGGGATGTGTATGTGACTTTCTTTAGATATCTGCTCTAGAGGCGCCCTTAAAGCATTTTGCTTCTGTTGCCAGGATCAACAGACGAGGTGCTGGAACACACTGATAAATTAAATAGCAACAAGTTACCCAGACCTAATGGTATTAATCCAGGAGTTTTGAAAGGCCTGAAGAATGAAGTGCCTGAGCTGCTCACAACACAAGTGTATGGACTCAGGGGAAGTGGGGAACTTAAGAGTGACGGTCTTTGTACTTACTTCTAAAAACAAACATGAGAGCAGAGCTGAGAAGCACCTCCAAGCCTTACTGCAGGGCAAAAATAACACCTAAGCAGTCGCAATAATAAACAATGGCAAAGTTACAAATACACCTCCTCCATCAACCATATGAAATGGGACGTATTTTCCAAAGGAAAATTGGAAGTCTTTGTTGTAGCGCATTTTTTATGTTGCAAAAAAAAATAAAAAAAATAAAAGCAGATTCGAAAGAACGTGTTTATTTAAAAAAAAAAACAACAAACCAGCTCAAAAAGCTTTCTTGTCAAAGGAAAAAGTGACATTTGGACAGCCATTAAAAATAGATAGGAAAGAAACAAGAAAAAATAACAAGGAAAAACCATGAAAAAAGTAGTCAAAACTAATTTTTCAGGCTGGCCCTCAAGATCAGTAGCAGGATATCTCAAATTGCATCCTAAATCTGACGTTGTTTAATCCATTTGGCAATGAGCTGGAGAGCAGGAAACGAGACCCCAATCAGACTGGAGATTATATCCATGGTCATGTATTTTTTAGGCTACTCAGGACAAACTGAAGGAAATACAGAATGTTTCACCAAGCCACGCAGAAAGCGCTGCGCTCTGACAAATCCATCTGAGAAAGTAATGTAAAAAAAATCTGTGCCATTGAACAGCTATCACTGCAATTAAATACTCTGAAAAGCACTTCTCAGACACTGCATTCATCTTCTCTCATGCTGAAAACTGGTCTCTGGCTCTTTGCTTATCGGGTTCTGATTTATAGTGAAATATGAGCCTGCGTCCTATGACAACCGTTTCTCTTTGATAACCTTCTTAAAAGTTTTTCTGCACAAACCCCTAAGCTTGTGGTACACTTGTATTGGGTCTGGGCCAGGCAGTGATCCATGTGCTGCAGTGGCTGACAAATGGCAGGGATGGTAATTAATACCATAATCAGCTTTTGGAGCTGCTCAGATGATTTAAAAATGCTTGGGGTTTGATTTGTGTTAGAATCACACAGAATCACAGAATGGGTGAAGGGACCAGAGTGTGTCACTGGTGTCACCTCCCTGCTCCAGCAGGGCCACCCCAGAGCACAGGGCACAGGGTTGTGTCCAAGGGGCTCTGGAATATCCCCAGGGAGGGGTCCCCAGGCTCTCTGGGCTCTGCTCAGGGCTGGGCACTGCCCAGGGCAGAAGTTGTGCCTCCTGTGCAGGGGAATTGCTGGGCTCAGGCCCTGCCCGGGGCTCTGGGGCCATGGATGGGCCTGGAGCAGAGCCTGGGACTGCTGGGAGCCATCCCTGCACACAGGGACACACAGGGACACACAGGGACACACAGGGACAGACAGGGACACACAGGGACACACAGGGACACACAGGGACACACAGGGACACACAGGGACACACAGGGACACACAGGGACACACAGGGACACACAGGGACACACAGGGACACACAGGGACACACAGGGACACACAGGGACACACAGGGACACACAGGGACACACAGGGACACACAGGGACACACAGGGACACACAGGGACACACAGGGACACACAGGGACACACAGGGACACACAGGGACACACAGGGACACACAGGGACACACAGGGACACACAGGGACACACAGGGACACACAGGGACACACAGGGACACACAGGGACACACAGGGACACACAGGGACACACAGGGACACACAGGGACACACAGGGACACACAGGGACACACAGGGACACACAGGGACACACAGGGACACACAGGGACACACAGGGACACACAGGGACACACAGGGACACACAGGGACACACAGGGACACACAGGGACACACAGGGACACACAGGGACACACAGGGACACACAGGGACACACAGGGACACACAGGGACACACAGGGACACACAGGGACACACAGGGACAGACAGGGACAGACAGGGACACACAGGGACAGACAGGGACACACAGGGACACACAGGGACACACAGGGACACACAGGGACACACAGGGACACACAGGGACAGACAGGGACACACAGGGACACACAGGGACAGACAGGGACACACAGGGACACACAGGGACACACAGGGACAGACAGGGACAGACAGGGACAGACAGGGACACAGGGACACACAGGGACAGACAGGGACACACAGGGACAGACAGGGACACAGGGACACACAGGGACAGACAGGGACACACAGGGACAGACAGGGCTGAGGGCCCCTCTCAGCTGGGGCTCCTCTCCAGGCTGAACAGATTCCAGAAACAAAGAAATTAAATATAAAAACGAAACACAGAAGAGTAGGTGGTCACTGATGTATTAGAAATCCCCTTTATAAGTCTCTCCTGGGCAAGGAAATGTCACTTGTTCAGTGACTGTGACAGTAAAGGTCTCTGGTCATACCATCAAGTGGTGTCCTTGGAAAAATGTTTTGAGGGAGCCTTGGGGTTTGCTGTGGCGTCTGCAAGTTGTATCAGGCAGTGAAATTTCTATTCAACTTCCATGCCTGCATTTGCTTGTGGACTGGGCACTGGGACTGATGATCCCTCTGCCTGGGAGAACAGTGTGGAGCGGGAGGAATCCATGTGAGCATCCTTCCCATCACACTGGTGCCTGCAGGCACAGCCTCAGGCATTCAGTGCAGGATGAGGGAATAGTTTGGTCTCTGTCCCTCAAGGAAGTTTTTTCTTTCCAGAGGAGACTGCCAAGGTGTGGCTGTGACCTGGTGTGTGGACAGTGTCTTTTTTTCTGGGGCCTGGCCTAAACCCACTGCTAAATAAGCACCTGCCTGCTGAGCTGGATTTAAACTGGTGATGTGGATGAGCCAGTTCCCATTTAGAGCTTCCTCAGCTCTCAGATACATCAGCACCTGGGGAGCTGCATAAAGCAGTGGCCACGTGCTTCATTCCGTATCAGTTTGAGCAGAAGGAGCCAAGTTGATTTCTCCCTCATGTCAGTGAGATCCCAGTGTGCCATGAGCTCCTTTGGTCCAGGAGCTGCAGTGGCTGGCACTGCCTGCCCAGGGCCAGGTGCTTTGTAGGATGTGTTTTCTGCCTTCCCATCTCCCATTATTTCTGCTTCCTGATGTCCTGCAGATGAACCCTGCCAAACCCTGCTCTGAATTCCATGCCATGACTGTCACAGAATCCCAAATTACTTGAGGTTGGAAGGGATGTCTGGAGATCATCCAGTCCAACCCCCTGCCAAGGCAGGGTCACCTGGAGCAGGTGACACAGCAAAGTGTCCAGGTGGGTTTGGAATATCCCCAGAGGGAGACTCCACACCCTCCCTGAGCAGCTCTGCCCCCTCCATGGAAAGAAATTCTTCCTCATGCTGAGAGGGAACTTCTTGAATTTTAGTTTATGGCCAGTGCTCCTCATCCTGTCATTGGGCATCACTGAAAAGAGACTTTATGTCCTTGGGATCAAGATCCATCTCCCTTAACTCTGAGAGCTAAACCTGTCTTCAGAGCTCATGGAAATATTGGCATATCCCAAGGGTATTTAATCCCATTTTAAAATAGATTTCAAAGGAGCCTAGGCAACAATTTTAATCTAGATGTGGGATTTTTGGACAGCTAAGGTAAGGTAAAGATAATCTCTCTAAAGGATTTGCATACATTGCTGCTTCTTGATTCTTTACTAAAAAAGTGCATTCACAGCCTTGAAGAGTTCCCTTAAAATAATATTCACATGCCAACTTTATAATCATGGATCAGATGGAATAAAAGCTCTACCAAATATGTTTCAAATGGTTGTCTTAAGTAGTTTTAGCACACAGTTAAAGGTGTCAGAGGTACAGGGATTAACAATTTACAAATTTACAAATTACTACTTTTAATTTGATGTTTTCTGTGTGAGATAGGATGGGAAAAGTCTCTCATGGGATTCTGATTTTTAAAAGTTTCATAATTCCCTTCTGTATGTTAATTTCCCTCACCAGTACTTGTAGAATTACATATAATATTAAAAATATATTTTATCCTGTCTCTTTAGGAGCTCAGTGAAATGTTTTGCTTTAACACTTGGTGTCTGCTTGGATCTCCCTAAAAAATTCATAATTTTCTCTTTATTTTTTCTCTGTGACAGAAAATGTCCTTTAAAATGGGTCCAAGTGCACAACCCTCCAAACCAAGACTGATGGGATCATTCCTAGCTAGGATCCCTGTGCCTGTGGGAGATTTTAGCTCTTCCTGACAAGGAGGTGCTTTATTCCTGGCCATTAGCACCATATGGTGAGAAACTGCAGCTTTTATCCTGAAGCAATCCCTGAGTGCTTTCCAGACAATTTTTATAGGAGTCCCTTCAGTCATTGCTGAAGCAGAGCCAGTGCTGGGGGAAGATGTGGCAACCACTCACAGGGAATGGTTGCCATGTCCCTGCAGCCTCTGGAAAAGTCTCCTGAAAAACTGGGATCACTCTGCAAATTGTTGGTAATTGTGATGAGATTGGTCACGGGAGGCCAGGCCCTCAGTGTGAATAAACAAGGTGTGAATAAAGTGCAGCCTGGGCAGGCTCCTCACCCTTCCCATTTCAGGATGAGGGGAAGACAGAACAGGTTTGGTTTTGGTTTATCCTTATAGACAACATCAGGTGGAGGTAACAACCCAGGTGGTCTCTGTTCCATGGAAATACAGAATATCCTGAGCTGGAAGAGACTCACAGGGATCACTGATCCAACCACTGTCCCTGTCCAGACCCCCAACAATCCCTGCTTGGGCATCCCTGGCAGCGCTGTCCAAAGCTCCTGGAGCTCTGGGGCTGTGCCCATTCCCTGGGGAGCCTGGGCAGTGCCAGCACCTCTGGAGGAAGAACTTTGCCCTCAAATCCAACCTCAATCCCTGCTGGCACAGCTCCAGCTGCTCCCTGGGTCCTGTCAGGTCACAGGGAGCAGAGATGGGAGCTGTTCCTATCCCTGAGCTCTGCCCTTGGTGTCCTCTGCTCCAGCTGGACAGAACAAGTGCCCTCAGCCTCTCTCCTCTCCTCAGCTGTGGATGTTCTGACAGATACACATCTCTGCCAGTTGCCTCTTCCATCCTGAGGTCTCCCTCTGCTTCAGTCACCTGCTGTGCAGTGGGGAGATGGCACCTGGCCAGCAAAGGAGGCAGAAGTATTTTCCCACTTCATGCATCCTTTAGGAGGATGATTTTATCAGAGAAAGAGCTGCCATGTAGATGCAGAAGTTAAAGAAACATCAGAAAATTTTCTGAGGTAAACAATACCATCCCAGAGCGCAGGGCACAAGGGTTGTGTTCCCAGGGAAGAGACTCCCCAGCTTCTCTGGTCTCTGTTCAGGACTTGGGCACTGCCCAGGGCAGAAGTTTTGCCTCCTGTGCAGGGGAAATTCCTGGACATCAGTCCCTGCCCATTCCTCTCATGCCATTGCTTGGCACCACTAAGAAGAGCCTGGTGCATCCTCTTGACACCCTGTTGGATGCCCAGTGCTAGAGATCAAAGCTTCCTGACATCATTTAAGATAAATCAAGTTAATAATTTTCCTTTGTGAAAGTTTCTGAAAGGAATTGCTTTTCTTGTGCCCCTCTAAAATCTAGGATGTTTGAGTCAGAGCTGTAGGGTGGCATTCATTGCCCTTCACAGCAGTGGGAAATCTCAAAACAGAAGAAATGAACCAGGCAGCTCCAAAGTGATGGGGTTTGTCTTTAAAGGGTGAAAATTCTCCTGATCTTTTAAGTGCATGCCTTCAGTAGTGGCTCTCTGAGACAGGTTTAATGGGAACGCTGGGATCTGGTACTGCAGGACTTCCCACAGCGTCGGCTGGGCTTTTCTGAAAAAAAAAAAATGATAAAAATGAGGGCTGTGAGAGCCTGGGTGGAGCTGTGTAAGAGAGAGTGTGTGGCTGACAGCATTTTTCCAGGAAACTGGACAGTGGGCCCGTGATTTCAGATGCTTTACTAGCTTTGTGATGAGCAAACCAGGCTGGGTGAGGCTCAGATAACGCCTGTCCCCACTGTTACAGACTTTCATGTGGTTTAGATATTGAGCATTTAAGTTGTTTTGGATGAGAGACTTTAATGAGGAGGCAGTTTTGGAAGTGCTGGCTGTAATAGCAGCACTGTTGATATTACTGTTTTTGGCATGGCAGACAGGAGAAAAGTATTTTTAGAGCCAGACATCTGAGAGGCTTGACAGGGGGTAGCATCTCTTCTCTCTGACTTGCTCTGCATGTGGCTTTAACTTGAAACCCTTATTCCCTCTGGGCCAGCAAACAGTTTTGGCTAAAAATTGCCTTGGATGTGGGAGACAAGGATCAATTTCACACATGTGGGCAGAACCCACACACCATATTCCTCCCTCTCCCAGAGATAAGCTATGAGGGAGCTTCCTGAAATATTTCACTTCACGGAGCAGAGGAAACATTTTTTGAAGGGAGAGGTGCTTTAAAGAAAGGAAGGAATCTGTAATTACATAACTTTCATTGCTGTCAGTCTGCATTTTAATGACTTTAATTTTTAGGTAGCAAATCAGTAGAAATCCATCCTCAGAGTCTGTTGGCTGCTTTACTCCAAAGCATAAACATGTTTTCTTATCCAATCTGTATATTTATATTTGAGAGCAAAACTTTCTAAGAAATATATTTAAAGTTTTCTTTTTGTTTTTCTAAGAAGCAAAACAATTATAAATCCTTTAAAGAGGACATGAAATTGCTGTTTCAAAGGTATTAATGAACCCACTGTCAGGAAAGCAGTGCAAGATATTAAACTTCCCTGCTTTGAAGATTTCCACTCTCTGAATGGAATGAAATTGAAGTAAATGTAGGAGAATTACCCTGAAAGCTGAAAGTGGATGCTGAAAGCCTCTTCCCACCTTGATAATGATGATGATGATGATTGGTTCAGCATCAGTGGATACCAGATCTCAAAGGTGAAAATCTGCAGCATGTTCCAGATGGACAGAGCTGCAGACATTGTGAATGTGGCTTCTGGTTCAGGACTTTGCAATAAAGGTTTACCAACAAGAAATGAGGAAAAAGCATAAATTTTTTTTTGGAGCTGTGTGAGACCTCTTTTTTTTTTTTGCTTGAAACTAGATCTTAAACTGATATATAGACACATTAATAGAAATAACTTCATTTTCTGAGTGAAGGTTGGTGGCCCCTTTTAAAATCTGGACAAGCCTGAACTTCACATCTGAGTAGGTGACTCCAGAAGGAGCCAGTCTGACCAGCCTGGAACTTTGAGATAACCAGCATAAGCAGAAATATTTCCCCTGCTTAAACTCAGCTTCAGCCTGGTAGACCCAAAAATCTCCAAACTGACAGAAGTAGTTTAGTTTTGACACTGAGGCTGTTTTGAAATCTTCCCCTCCTCACACACACGTGCAGTTTGCCTGCTATTTATCACTTTAAATTGTCCCCTATCGAATATGAAAAGTGTTATGAGTAGCTGGGATGAAGTGCAGGCTCTGAGGAAGACAGTGATAAAACTCCCCTGGCTTTAACAGAGACAGGATTTAACCCTCACCCTCTTTTTTTCAGCTCTCTGTATATACTTCTGTTGGTGATGAACTGTATCACTCCTTGCTATTTTATTTTGGCAGGCTTCAGTGCAAGATAATAACGTGTATTCTTAAAAGTCAAGTTGCTAGCTTTGTAAGGGGAAATTAAATACTCAGTTCTAAGCATGATTAGTCTATTAAAAAAAGAAAAAGAGATAGTAGAGTCATCCAGAGGGAGAACACAAGATAAACTGATGAGCAGAGCTCTTAAAGCCAAGTGTTTGAGTATATTTTAACAAACTGTTTAAGTTCTAAATACTTTTTATTTCTTCCACAGTTATCCATGAACATGGAGTTTTCTGCATATTTGTACAGATATTTGGACAGATATTATTTTGAAGTAATTAACACATTGCATCAATCCATTCATAGCTTGAGCAAGCCCCAGCCTGAATTCACTAAGTTGATTTAAAAACTTGTAGTCAAACTGTAGGACTGGTGAGCTCCCTGCATTTCCTGTAGTAGATTTTGTTAACAGATGATTGAAATTGTCCGAGCTACAGGCCAGAACCAAATCCAGCAGGGCTAATTTTTCCACTGGAATCATTCTGTGCAGAACTCCCACAAATAAATACTCAGTGAAAAGTCACTTGTGTCCTCAGCCTCCGAAGCATCACAGCCTTGCCATCATTTCATGTCAGTCACTTCAAAATGTGCCACATCAAAACCTAAAAATATTTACTTTTTTACAACTGTAGAATATATGGATTGGCCATACTTACTTTGGAAGGCTGGGGTAGCACACAGGCTGGTAATTCCTTTTCTGTATGGAGTTATAAATACAGTCACTAATTGTGCTACATTTTAAGGGAGTTTGTAGAAAATTCTCCTGAATTTTTACTAGCAGTGTTTATTGACTCTTGAAGATAAGTGATTAAAAATGAGCTTGTGAAGTGTCAGAAATGCCAAACAGTAAATTTTTTTTTTAAAGTATGCAAATATTTGCCTGCAATGATTACTATATTTTGACACATAATGATAAAGTATTAATGTGAGGAATACATTCTACAAACCCACGATAATCACCAAGATTCTCTACCATCTTTATGACCTTCCAAAATTCAGAATGTGTAAACTTTGTTAGATTAGTAGTGGTGCAATTTGACATATAAACGGGTTGGGAGATTTGGATGAAAAACATTAATTTTGGCACTTGAGGTTTTTTGTTTGTTTGTTTTTGACGGGTTTTTTTGTTTGCCTTTTTTAAGAAAATGTATACACAGATTCATATATCTTAGAGTTTTTTTGTTAGGTTTCAGTTCACCTGCTTTCAGACATCTGTAATGTCTGCATTTAAACTATTTATCTGAAGATCTTTTGGAAGAATCACAGAATCATCAAGGTGGGGAGGGACCTCCAGGATCACCCAGAGCCCTTCAGGATCACCAGCATCACCCAAACCCTGTCCCCAAGGCCACCTCCAGACTCCTCCTGAACACTCCCACACACAGGGACTCCAAACCTCCCTGGGCAGCTCAGCCCAAGGCCTGACCACTCTGCCAGGGAAATTTCCTTGCCCAAGCTCCAACCTGAGCCTCCCCTGGTGCCATTTGAGGCCATTTCCTCTCCTCCTTTCCCTGCAGAGCCACAAGGGCCCCCCTGAGCCTCCTTTTCTCCAGGCCCAGCCCCTTCCCTGCTCCCTCAGCCTCTTCTCATCAGAGTTCTGGACACACTCCTTATTTTTGTGTCCCTTTTTTTGAAGTGAGGGGGGTCAATGTCCCTTTTTTTGAAGTGAGGGAGTTCCCTCCTCCAGCGTGAGGGAACCCAACCTCATTCAGGGCAAAAACAACCTAAGCTGAAAGCACTTCTGCAATCAACCCAGGAAACACAATTCCTACAGAACACATCCTCCTGATTCCCTGCACAGATGCTCTGGGAATGATTTTTCCATTTTTTTTCCCACCTGCAGGGATGGGAAGCCTTTGGAAGGAAGGCAGGGTTGTCCCGGGGCGGTGACCCTGGAGAAGTGGAGCTGTCCAGCACCTCCAGCTCCTCAGGGCAGGGCTGCTGCTCCAAGAGGGGACAAGAAAAACCTTCTCCATTCCCCCAACAAACAATTCCCTGCTCCACAGCTGCTCCCAGCATCGCTTTTGAGCCCTCCCCGTTGGTGGGGGCACCTCCTGCAGCCCTCATCACCCACAAATGTTCAGCACAAGGGGAGCTGTGCCTGCGGAAGCTCTGCTTTGAAGGATGCTCTTGGAAGGCTGCAGCCTTCAAAGCTGGCTCCCGAGCCCTGCCCTGTGATACACGGCCTTTGTTTTGCATAAATGTTTATTTTAATGAGGTAGAGCGATGCAGATCGTCCAAATGGAAAACATGTGATGCACCCTAGGCAAGAGAAAGGCAATAACTACACAGATTTTTGAGGAGGGCTAGTCATACCACAGGCTACCATTATAACTGAAAAAACAACAAGAATTTTAATATAGCTGTCTGGCCAAATATATTAATTTAAATTGAATGGCTTTTTCTGATATTATAGCTGTGAGGCACAATGTTCTACTGGCAGGCATCTTCAAAACCTTTTTTAGAAGATTTGCTTCAAATTATTTCTGTGCACCAGATCTTGATGGTATGTGCATTTGGGAGTCTGACCAAAGGGGAAAAAAAAAAGCTTTTGATTAAATCAATGACCTTTCCTGGAGGTTGAATGAAATGGAGATTGTAATACAAAAAGCTGCCTCCTCCAACAGTGTTTCCTTCAAAACATTTACTCTTGAGCTGTCCTCCATTAACTTTGCCCTAAGTTTTTCACAAATGTTTGTATCCTTGTGCCAGCACAGAAATATTCTTTCCCACCAGCAAATCCTTTAAAATAATTTTTAGTCATTTCCATGATGATTTCCCCAAATAATTTGTTGACCACCGGTTTCCATTCTTTGCCAGAGAATCCTGTTGTGTTTCTCCAAAACATGGCAAGAGTGGTTTTCCTTGGTTAATTGGATATCTTGGCAGACTAGAGACATTTTCCTGCTTGCTTGCTTGGAGAAGAAAAGTGTGATCATTTTCTGAACTGATTTCCCTTGATAGAAAATAGCATCAACCTATCCTGGCAAATATTTTTGCACTTTGTAATTATTCCATGTAGCAAAGCTCTGGGAAGCCACTGAAGCTGAGAACAAGGCAGAGCCTCCTTCCTCAGTGGTTGATGTTCATGAAAGTTGAGTCTCACAAAGGAGAATATTGTAGAATATTGTAGAATATTAGGTTTCCTATTATTAGGTTGGATTACAAAGATGTCACAAATTTCACCAAAAGACTGAGGATCAATAACAGCTCCTGTGTGGTGCCAGGGGAGGATAAACTTTGCTTTTGTGCTCACCTGGGTGGCTTCATTTTCACTTGAGTTGGGACAACCCACAAACAGCCCTGACACAGCTTGGAGGAGCCTCTCAGGATTTCTTCTCACACTGTCAGGGGTGGATGTTTATTCTCTGCTGTTCAAGTTGTCTTTGAGAGCAAGAGAAATATGAAGTGACCCTTTTAGGGGATTTTTGGGGGATTTTTTGGCTTGTGGATTTTTCATAGACCATAAATTATAGAATCCCAGAATGGTTTGGGTTGGAAGAGATCTTAAAGCTCATCCAGTGCCATGGCAGGGACACCTCCCAGTGTCCCAGGCTGCTCCAAGCCCCAATGTCCAAGCTGGCTTTGGGCACTGCCAGGGATCCAGGGGCAGCCACAGCTGCTCTGGGCACCCCTTGGCATTCCTGCCCAAGATCCTGTCTAACCTTTCCCTCCTATAACTTAAGGCTATTCTCTAATTACTAATTCCCTAATGACTATTTCCTGTTCTCATACCCAATTTTTGATGAATTTGTCTAGTTGCCTGAATGTTTGTCTGAATTTCCAGCTCTAGCACTGGAGTGTTTGGAGGTTTTTTCTGAATACATGCATGTGATTACTTGAAGTTCAGAGTTTTGGAGGACTCAGTTCAACTGACAGGGTGGTGTTCAATCAAAGGTTGGACTTGATCTTGGAGATTTTTTTCCCAGCCCTAATGATTCTTTGATTCCACATCCAAGCCTGCATTGAATTTGAGCATTTCCCAGAAAAAAAATATTGATTTATAAGCCTGGCTCTTAGGAAACAGAGGTTTTTCTTTTATCCATTCCCCTAGCTGTAATTCTCCCAGGACTGGACCTGGACAGGTGCTGGTCCCTCAGGACCTTGGATGGAAGACAACTTTTTTGCTAGTCCTGCTCCTAATTTTCTGGAAACTTTCTGTATAATAATTAACATTTTATTAGATCCCCATTTGAGATTTTTTTGTTGTTTCTTCCACTGATTCCTGCAGTCCCATGTGTTTCTACCTGCACTTACCTACCAATCTTGGATTCAGGAATTAACCAAAGCACGTGCTTGACTTTGAGTACAAGCTTAAAATTCAAGCATAATGGGCATAATTGAGCATCTGCTTAGAGTGAAATGTAAAATTAAAAGTCCTTCCTGCATGAGGATGTTCTCCTGAGTCAGCCCCTGCATGCAGTGCCTTGGAATAGGCCCTGGCTGCCCCTGGGTGTGTCAGACACGCCGGATGCTCTCAAAGTGCTTGATCTGATGAAAGAATTCATCTCCGAGTCATAAAGAAACCACAAGTTTCCTTCACTTTCAGTCTGCTGCTTTGATATGGTTGGTCAGCAGTTCTGCTCAAAAAAAACCATCCCCCAGTGAGCTCCCATCCCTCATGATCTGTTTTATGCAGCCTGGTTTTGCCCACTGCATAAAGATGTTTGTCACCCTGCTGTATCCTCCTGCGTTTCCTTCCTTGGATATTCTAAATATTTTGGGGAAGGAGGATCTTTCCATGCCTTGCCCAGGGTATCTCCATGGGATTAAAACCTGAAGAGGTGATTAGGGCATGGATTTTTCTGTATCATTTCCATGAGGTACTTTAATGCGTGAGATTAATTTTAATCTGGAGGGGTTCCAATTTAAAAATGGTTGAGTAACTTGAAACAAATAAATAAATAAAATTTTTAAAAGTATAGGAAAAAAGACACCCCACTCAATAAGAAAATCAACCTGAGGGAGAAAATCCCTCCAATGAACCTTCACCTGTAGCAACTGAACATTTTTGTTCACAAAAATCATCTTTGAATTTGAAAAGTCAATTGTTTTGAGTTCTTTTGTACAGAACTCTTCAATAAAATTTTTCTTTAAATTAATAACACAAATCACCACATATGATTTTGGATATTCATGGTGCACAGAGTTCTGTGGTTTAGTATAGGAAGCTTGAAAAAGCAATGTTGTCCAACCTTACATGAACTGACTAGTATCATCTTATTTGTTATCCCCTGCAATTTTATTTTTTTTAAAGGACAATTTCTGGAATGACAGCTGAGTAACACCAACCTTGCTGTAAATTGTTTGCATTTTTTTTGCATTCCTATTAGAAGCTCAAGCCAGAAAAATACCCCAATTTTTGGCAGTTGATGAGAAGCACTGACTCTGATTTTTGACTCCTCAATGATACGGTTCTGTGTCAAATTAGGCATTCCAAATTCTTTCCTCGTGGAGAGAGCTGTGTGGCTGGCAGTGTCTCCCTGGACTTGCTTGGATCCTGCTCGTGGTGTTGGCAGATGCTTTGGTTCTGCACATGCTTGGCTTGAACAAAACCTGCACAAACACATCTTGGAGAGAAATGCACCCCTTTATAACTTTATTTCCGTGTGCTGTTGATATTCCAATGGCAAAGAAAGCTTCCCTGACCCCCAGACCTGGGGCTGCTGATGTGCAGGACCTGGGATAAGTTTGGGATTGAAGGTTCTGATTCAAGAAAGTCCCTGAGAAAGTGTCATGTTGTAGTTCTGGTGTTTGCAATTCCTTCTGTCCCACTTGTCACAGGAGAACTGAGGAGCAAGTGGGTGGTTGAGCTCTGAGTGGTGAAACTTCTCCTGGAAGTTCAGGGATGAAGATGATCCCAGCACTGAGCCTGAGCATATCCTGGGCTACTGTGGGAAAAGGACTGGGGGTTTCCTCCTTGAAAACTTGGAGAATCATCCCCATTTCTTTCCTTTGCATTCACAAGTGCCCTGAAAACCAAGTGTGGAAACCATTTAAAAATCCCAGCTCAAGGGAATACCTGTTGTTTTAAAAGCCTCCTGTTACTTTTGTTCACCCCAAAACGATCCAGCAAGTTTGTCCTGAGCTAACAAATGTCTTCAGCTGTCCCCAAAACTGCTGGTTTTTATCTTCTTTTTGCCAGAGTTGGGATTAAATGCACAAGATGGTGTTTCTTGTTCACACTCAGATGTTTATTAATTCTTATCTATGTTACAGTCTCACAAGCCATGAGTTCTACAGCACTCCTAGCTAACAAAGTAAAAATGGAGCCCCATCTCTCTCTCTACAAGGCCTTTTAAGGGTAAATTGTCCAATTAAGAAATGACACCTAAATTATTTCTTACTTTTAACCCAATAACCAAAGACCCATGGCCCACAATGAGACTTTTTCTACCCAATTACAAAATACCACCCAAACCATGAAGAAGAAGGTGAAAAAGAAGGACTCAGCCTCTGCCCTAAAACCTCCACCTTGCTTTATGTCTATTACTGTATTCTAAACCCTTAAAAATCTAAGTTTTGCACCCTGTGCTATCACACACTTCTATTCAAACTCCACACCCATAATCCCAGTGCTATAATTCAGTTTTGGGAACCTTCTCCACAGCCTCAGGTCAAATGCAGAGTTTGCTTGGGGGTCAGTGCCTGTCAGCACAGAAATCTGGAATTCTCAGTGCCCAGGGTTCCAACACAAACTCACATTCTTAGGCAAATAACTCCATTGCCCATAAATAAATCCAGTTTCATTGAGCTGTGATGGAAGAGATGCAGAATGGTGAGAGATCCTGGAAAGTCTGGAAGTTTGGAGGGGAAGGAGCTCTGTGTTTGAGTGTTCAGGTGTTAAACCACCTGGCTACCCTAAATAAATGTGTTTAGTTGGTTTTTAAAATGGGCTGGTCTGCTGAGAAACTCCTGGGGCAGTCCTGGCTGTATCACTACTGTCATCAGCTCAGGGTGGAAGCTCAGTATTCCAGGATTTCTGAATTTTTTTCTGCATTTTTTTCACCTGCTCATTTACCTCACCCAAAGCTCTGATGACACTGATAAATCTCACAGGTGACTGACTCACACTGGACATACAAACCAGTGCCTTCAGTCCTCTGTGGCTGTGGGGTGTGAGAGAACATACCCAGGCTTAGTAACAGCTACAATGAAACACCTCCTAAAAAGTGAAAATTAAAAAAAAATAACACCCCAAACCCGTGAAACCACATCCATAAATTTGTTCCTTATATTTTATGTAGTCTTCACTGAGCTCAGTGAGAACGTTGTGCTGTGTAAAGATAAGCCAGCTGTGAGTCTTTTCAGGACTGGAGTTCACGTCTGTGGTGTTACTTTCAAACCCAAAATGAGATCATTAAAAAGAAATCCAGCAGTTATGGTCACCAAGTGACACATCACAGGTACCACTAGTGTCCTTTGTTGAACCTAGGAACTGAAAAGCTATGAAATATTGCCACTTAAATAAACGTAAATCTTGGTTACTTTAAGGAAAAAAAAAAATCTATTTTTTTCTTTCCTGT
>WEIU01013873.1:124429-146009 GCA_013389925.1 Aegithalos caudatus | reverse complement strand
TTTTTTAAGTTCAGGTCTCTTACACAAAGGCCTGGGACAGGGACAGTGTTTTGTTTGCACAACTGGGAATTCTGGGGTGCCCCATGACTGCCAAGTGCTCCAAAAAGAGAAATGAAAACATAACACTGAATAAAAAATGGCCATCACATTCTAACCAGGGAGGGAACTGCCAGTGAAACCATCTCATTTCCATTCATGGATAGAGCTGTGAATTAAGGGAAGAACATGGAAGATTTAAGACTGTTTATGGCATCCAGGCATCTGCTTTTGAAGTTTTATGTATTTTTGTGACTTCCTCTCCTCAGTAAGAAAGAGACATCATTAAGAAATTCTTGTCTCCAACCTATTTGCTTCTTTTCTAAGTAGAAAAAATTGCTAAATCAGATAGGCTGGAAAGTGTCAATAGCTCAGGAATGCAGGAGTGAGGTTAATGGACAAATATAGACATGGTGTAAGCAGGGCCAGACCTCATTAACATAATTGGAGTTACACCCATTTCTACCCAGCCTGGCTTTGGCCCTGGATCAGCAATTCCCCATGGAACAGCCTGCATCAAACCACTGCTGAATTTGGCCCATTTCATCTGACATCTGCATCCTGCCTCGAAGTGGCCTGTCACACTTACTGCACATCAGATCACACCTGCCCAGCCAGCCACTGGCAATTGACTTTTTTTTGTTTTTAAAAAAAAAACAACAACAAAAAAAAACAACAAAAACCCAACAAAAAACCAACAAAAACAAATTAAAAAAAAAAATCAGTCACATATCATCAAGAAAAACAACATTGTTTTAGGACTCTTATCTCTTCACTCCCAAATATCCTGTTTCTTCGAGCTGTGGTGGCCAGGACCAATAGAAACCTCTTCCTGCCATTGGCTGACTTCATTTCCCAGAGTTAGCACAATCTCATCCGCTCTAAACAACCTCATCAAAACTTCTTTCTGGTCAGAGCGAAGCAATAATTATTATTAGCAATTATTAGCGATCAATAATCTTGATCACATTATGGCAAGCACTATTAAGGTAAGGAGGGGGGTACCTTTTTTTTTTTGTTGGTATTTTTTTTTGTAACTCACCGCCGTGTTCTTTGGTTTCCTTTATCAACCTAGATAAGTTAGAATTGGGCAACACCCCCACTGCCACAATAGAGGACAACAAGATTTCCTTTGTACTGCCTAGTAAATTTCCTTTTTCCTACTCCAACCATCCGCAAGGCTTAAAAACTTCAAACTCGGAAAAAAAAAAAAAAAATTGGGTTTTTTTTTTTTTAAATTCACTGTTCAGTGGTGTGGATGGCATAGGCGAAGCCCTTTTTGTGAGAGCTTCTGAAATTTCTTGTAGGTATCCCTCGGACAACTTGGATGTGTTTGTGGACTGCAAAGGGGAGAGGGTGTGCACAGCAAGGAAAAAAACGGGTTCCTAAGGGCGCTAAACTTTTGGATACTTGGAAATGTTTCTCTTGAGGATGGGGATACAAATTTTAGCCAGCGGGGAAGGAGAGGCACCAGCTCTGGTTTTTCTGTCTCATGCAGGTGTTAATGATGTGTTTTTCTAGAAATTCTTAACCTTAAACTCGGGACCTTTCTGAGGGTTAATTTAATGGTGGTGGGGAGATCTCACGGGCGTGTTCTTTTTTATGGTTTAATTTTTTTTGGACAATAAAAATCTCCTCTTGGTGCATAAATTGATCTCGATGCATGGTTTGTTGGCTTTGGGTTTTTTTGTTGTTTTTGTTTTTTTTTTAAGAATGGCTTTGCTGAGTTTTTTTGGGCTGTGTCACTTAGAAAGTTGAATAATCTGTCTGTCTTGCATTTTAGGTAACTCTTATTATTTATTTCCTTTATGTTTTGTATTGACTGAATTTTAATAGGATAAAAGATTGTTAAATGACACCTAATTGTTATTATTTGACCTCCACCTTACACTTAGAGAACTGTTTTATATAGCCTGGTAATGCAATGTACTCAGCAAAATGGAAAAATGTCCAATTCTCTGCTCGATACCAATAGACTAATAGCTGTGATTAATTGCAGAATGTAATGATAATTAAATGCTTTGTGATAGTAAAACTAATTTTATATAAAGAGAATGGACAGGGAGGACTCTGTGGTGTTGTTTATCAGGTTTGGGATCAAGGTATTATCCGATTCAGGACTGAGGTATTTGTTTTCTTCGTGGCATTGTCTGTTTCTTTACTTTTCTAATTATATCAGGGATTTAATGAGTGGTATGGGAATAGCCTGGCCATTGGATAAGTAGGGCTGCAGTTGGATTTTTCAGTAAATTCTGCTCTTGTTTACATTTTAGAGATCATTTGATGCTTTTTGTTACGGTTTTGGGAATCTGACGGTCTTGCCCGAGGGCAGCATGATTAAAAAATCTAATGAACCTTTTATTTTTGTAATCATCAATGTTTTTATGGGGCTGTCAATAGAGACATAGATCTGACTCTCCACTGCATTGCTGGCCAGCATCTGTTAAATTCTAAGTAGCTCCTGAAACCGAGTTCCCTTTGGTTTTGCCGTGCATTTCAGAGCACACGGGACACGACAGGCACTTAATGAAAATCTTGAGTTTCAGGGAGCCAAGTTTTGGCTAAAAGGAGTGTGCTGAGGTTTTAATGCTGGGTTTTAATGCTTCTGTTAATCAGGATATTGATAGGAAATTTATTTTGAAAAATAACGGCACCCGCGAGATCAGATGTCATTTGCTTTTTAGGTAACTCCTGTCATTTATTTCCTTTATGTTTTGTATTGACTGAATTTTAATAGGATAAAAGATTGTTAAATGATACCTAATTGTTATTATTTGACCTCCACCTTACACTTAGAGAACTGTTTTATATAGCCTGGTAATGCAATGTACTGAAAGAAATGGAAAAATGTCCAATTCTCTGTCCTCATCTGGAGTGTGAATCTTGCAAGAGGTCTCAGACAACCCAAAAATATTAAGGATTTTGCTGCCCAGAGTGCTGGGAAAGCCTTTTACATGCTGTAGCAAGAATTCTATTCATGCAAGTACAAAATGTGAAATGACTGGAAAGAATTGACAGGTGATTTGTACTCGAGGTGCAGGAAATGTGCTCTAACATGAGACAGTGCAAAGATTTTCAATTCCTCTTCTGTAAGAAGTGGATAAAGAAGTCTTTTAACTGGGGGGGGTTTCTGAAATAAAGAAATTCCATTTGAAGGCCAGGCAGGTTTTTGTTGAGCTTTTGCTAAACAGTTACATAAATTTGTATATATTTAATATATATATTTAATGGCTTGTGTTGTCTGCTGGTAGTGGGTAGCCCAGCTATCCCAGTTTGCTTGAGGAAGGTGGAGAGCCTTAACTGGGATCACTGGGAATTCGGTGTACTCTTTAGGGAAGCTGTGGAGTCATTACATTTCAGAATTAGGATGTGAATGATCCTGTATTTATTCATAACCATGCAGAGACTTCTGGGAACCTACATCCATGCAAAGGTGATTTTCCAGTCAGGGTGTCTGATTCATCCTTTTCCCCTCACCAACCTGCAGGACTCTGGGAAGGCAAACCCTGCTGTGAGGTTTTGCATGCTGGTTTGGATGCCCTGAGTGTGCTTTTCCCAGGGGATCACTGTCTCCTCATCCTTCATGATCCTTCTGCTGCCCCCATTCCTTTTTCCCTGGGAAGGGGAAAGTGCCCTGATGGGAGGTTTTTCCTGAAGAGGAGGAGGTTGAAGCAGCAGCACCTTTTTTTTCTTTTTTTTTTTTTCCAAGGCTCTGACATGGATAAATAATATTAATCCTGATTTCCCCACTTCCCCATCCTTGCCCAAGCCAGGGATTTCTTCCTTGGATGGGGAGAGGTCAGTGCAAGAAGCTGTGGAGGGGAAGGTGGTGCAAGAAGGTGCCACCCCAGCCAGGATTTTAGGTTGATATTTCACATCCCATCACCTGGTGCACACTCAGCTGACCCCCCTGTTATATTTTTTGGCATTTTGAAGGATAAAATATGTGTTTTCAAGTGGAAAAAGTCTCCTTAGAGTGAAGGTTTCAGCACTGACAGGTTTCCCTCTGGCTCACGTGGTGCCTGACAGCTCTGTGGTGGCACAGCAGTGCAGAGCAATGAAGCTGAACATTATCAGATAAATGCAACTAGTTATATTTATTAGTCACACCACTGCAAATACAATTTTAGAACATATCTGAATTAGGCATCAGTCTTTCTTTTGTGTGTGTTTTGTTTTTTTTGTTTTTTTTTTTTTTTTTAGTAGAATGGAGCAAAAATTATTTAAGTCTTACCTTGGGGTGAAGTAAAAATAGTTATCCTGTAGGTAATTTTGGTGGTTTTTTTTCCCATTATCCATCCCATAATGGAGGAAAGAACATTACATAGAATAGTACAACTAGAATTCTAATTCCTTTGACATGTTCAAGCTTTGCTCTGTTTCTCTCTTTGCCTACCAGTGCCATCATGTTTATTCTTAGAAAAACTCTTCAGTAAGTGGACTTTATAATGATTTATTGGTAATACTTGTGGATATTTCCTTTACTTTAACTTACACTTAAATACACTCAGATCCACTCTTCATTATTATTTTCTGAAGTGATGTTCATGTGGAATCTACAGTTTCAGGGAGAAAAAGTCTGTGTATTTGATAAAGGAGAATCTTTGTGGTTTCTGAGGCTTGAGGGCGTGGATGCACTGATTAAAGCAGGATATAGAGGGCAAGATAATTTTTTTTTTTTGAGGAATCTTGTTCTGTGCTTGTCTCTATAGCATTACTTTTCTCTCACTTTCTTTTAGAAACTCCAAGTAGTCACTCAAATGCTCCTGAAAGCTGGAGACAGTTAAGAAATAAATCTGTTCTTGGCATATGGAAATGTTTAAGGCTTTGTTTAGAGGATTGCATCTGCACTGAGTCCAGCAGAGCTGACACAGTAATTTGTACTTTTGTTCCTTGCATTAGAACAATTATAAAGATTATTATCTTTTTTTTTTTTTTTCCTCATCTCAGCAGCTGATCCAATGGCATGTTTAACTTTCAGCCTGTAAATTCTTCTGTTGGCTTTGGTGATGTTGCACATTTAAAGCTGAGCACACACCTGAGTGCTCTGGTGAACCAGAGGCAACAACAGACACAGAGCCTTAAAGCACTTACCCAATCCTCCACTCCTTAATCCAAAATTCCCAGTGATTTCAGGAAGGTTTTGTCCCAATAAAGGCAGCAGAATCAGAGCTATAATTATTTCCAGGTAAAAGAGTATTTCTGACTCCAATACAAATGTGCAATTTCAAGGCAGAAATGAGCAGAAGTTATTTTGGGGGGATTTTTGTGTTGTTTTCTTTTGCTTTTAATCAGCAGTCATTTAACTCAATTTGGTTTGTGTCTTCATGTGCCAAAGTGAAGTGAAATATAAGGATTTTGCTTTCTAGAATTAAGTCCCCAGGCAAGGAACAACAGCTGGAAAATGCATATGTTTGACTGTCTGAGTTTGTTGGTTTGTTTGTTTTTCCTGAACAAGGACTACATTATCCCTTAGCAAAATGTTTTTCAGCAAGTTCCCCGTGTTACAAAAGGCCTTTCAAAAATAATGTTCAAAGAAACAAGTGCTCTTGGAGAATGACTTGCTGAAAGATAAACACAGAAGCTGTTTTGCAAAATATGAATGCCAAAAAAAGATATTTCTTTTCCAAGAGACGTTTTATAATTCAATAAAAATATATAATGCTGTTTACTCAGCAAGAAGGAGCCTTTATAATGCAAGTTTGTAAATCAAGCCAAGAGAATGACTTAGAAAATCAGAAAAATAAAAAGAGAATAAAAGAAAATCTGATTTTGTAGCACTAGAATTATGAATTTTATCAAAATAAGGGTGATACAGTAGAAAAGATCATCATGCCAAACCTTGTCAGGGTAACTAATTCATTGACTGCAATGTGATTCCTATCAGATCCATCACTGAAAAATTAATTTTTTTGGATAGATAATTATACAGCCACCCTGCTCTCCTTGATACACATATAAATGTTATTTTTATATATATGTATTTGATATAGATCTGTATATTACAGAAGAAATTTTGCACTGAAAACATCAGCAAAGATGGGAAAACTTTGAAGCACTTATGTGGAAAAGGCATCAGTCCTTTCCTTAAAAAATGGATGGAGGGGTTGTTTTAAATGTTGTTTAAACCAAGCCTGCCTGAGGCTGGAGAATGCTGTGTCCCTCAATTTATTCCTGCCCCCTAGAAGGACTGTACAGTCCTGTAAATAATTTATAACAAAGAACAGAGGGGGAAGTTTTAGGAAATCTGGTGAGATTTGGCTTCAAACTTTGCTTTTCTCTCTGAATGGCACTGGATTACCAGTTTTTACTATGCACAAAGATTGGACATCTCTTTCAGGAAAGGGATATTAGTGATTGATAAATAAAATTCATTATGGTTTTTAATAAGTGCTGTGTATGAACCAGCGATTACCTCTTCTGGGAATTCTCATTGTAAAATTTGTTTCAAAGTAAAATGAATGAATTGACAATTATTTGCCATAAGAATATCATTGACCATTAGAACTTAAAAAAGAACGATGAGCAATAGCGAAATTTTTTTTTAAGGGCTGGACTGAGGGCCTCAGAGTGGACAAGGGGAATGGTCTTTTGGGAATACTGAGTGTAAGGAATGCCTAGGATGTGATGTGTTCCCCTTGCAGTGCTGTTTGTTTGCCGTGGGTGGGAAGTGGTGTCACCAGGCTGGCGTGACCTTGTCACCCTGGGAGAGGAGCTGACTTGCTTAGTCAAAGGTGTGTGCTGCCAACAGATGACAGGGACTGGCTTTATGCAAATACCTGCAGGAAGGGGTGGATCCCTGTATTTCTGGAAGTGGCAGGACTTTTTAAAGCTACCTGCCTGATTTTTAACAGGGATGAGAGAGTGGCTGACAAAAGACAAGGTACCACAAGTGGAGAAAAAAAACCCCAGGAGAGTGGAAATGCTTTGTTTGACAAATCCCTCATTACAGCAAGGAGCTGCACGTTAATTCTACGTGGAAGGTTTTGCATAACTGCAGGAGTTTGGTTTTTTTTTTTTTAAACCTCATTCTTCAGAGCTGAAAAACATCTTTTTTTAGACTCTCTGTTTATTACCTTGATAAACAGCAAAATGCTGCCACAGCAATTACCTTGATGATAAAGGGTCTGTAGACAGATACTTCCTGCGTTCATTTCCTACCCAGATAAGCTGCCAAAATCAGGGACTACCAATACAGGAAATGCTTTCAATAGGAACTTCCTATCTGTTAATATCTAATTCACTGAAAATCTCTAAGCCCTTCTTGTTTCATATAAAGGTAGTGCTTTACCTGATACTATTTAAACACTCAAGCCCAGTGTAATGCATCTCTTGCTGTAATAAATTTCAAAGCAATGCTGTTATCCTGGACTATGAAATATCAGCATTTTTCTCTGCAGTGGTAGGAAAATTGCCCCTGAATTTTATAATGCTGGGAATCATGATGCTTCAAAATCCACTGTCATTCTGTCAGATGACAAACAAGCATCCTCCCTCAAACTCCTTGTTGCCTGAATCCTTTCCTCGTTTCTCCAAGTAAAATGCACATTTCAGTAGCACTTGAGGTGGACTTCTCCAACAAATAGTTCAGAGCATGTTCTGGAGATCTTGGAGATTCATGGCCATTTTTTGCAATCCACAGTGCTCTACATATTCAACCAAAATGACTGAAACAGAAATTTTGCCTCACTGTGCTGGGAAATAGAACCATGACTAACCTGTGTGTTTGAACCAATGCTAAGGAAAAGAGAAAGCTCAGAGCAAAGGGAAAGGAAATAAAGACAGAAAACCTCCATTGCTAATCATAACTTCAGGGTAATTTGTTTCAGACACGTGAACAGGATGAAGGAGAATTTAAGAAACCTGGAGTGAAACTGGCCAAAATGAAGTCAACAGCATGGCTTGACTGGGGCCAGGCTTTCACGCAAGTTATTCAGGAGTTCAGCCCAAAATTTCTGTGTTTCGCCAGTGATTCCACTGGAGCCATTCCAGGTTTCTGCCACTGTGACTGAGATGGGTATTTTGGCCTTTCCCTGCAGAACTGAGAAGTCCTTTGCCGTTGTGACTTCATTTCTATCCCACCTCTTCATCTGGGATGAGTAGTCCCACGTTCAGTTATTTCCTCAGATTGCTAAATTCGTGTTGTGCTCTGTATCTGGGATCTGAGAATCCGGTTGGGTTTAGTAAGGCTGGGAATCTGAGGCTGGATTCACAGGCCCTTCCAGAGACCATGGTGAACACATCTTTTGGAGATTTCTTGGCTGTGGGACAGGAGGGCTGCTCCTGTGGGCACCTGACCCAAACCCCCAGATATTTCAGGGAGTTCTGCAAGCTGGAGATTGCTTATGACAAGTGGCTTTCCCAAGGCCTTGGGTGAAGAAGCTTTAGGAATCTGCCCCTTGGCTTTGGGCTCACAGGGGTGCTGGGGAAATGCACACTTTTTTCCTGAAAGCAATGTTCCTCAGATCTGGTTTAGTCAGCT
Source organism: Aegithalos caudatus (assembly GCA_013389925.1). Classification (NCBI taxonomy): domain Eukaryota; kingdom Metazoa; phylum Chordata; class Aves; order Passeriformes; family Aegithalidae; genus Aegithalos; species Aegithalos caudatus. Next base: position 137,491 of record WEIU01013873.1, on the reverse strand, counting down.
CTTATCTGCTCACATAAATTTTTATTATTGTTAATCTTTGGCGTACTCACAGCAGCTTTCCTCATGCGTCAGGTATTCCCTTGGAAGCGCTCAAAACTGTTGCTTTTTACTAATCAGATCAACTCACTAAAGTGGTGGCCAGAGACATTTTTTCACATTATTTCCATGCAGGCATTACCTGTTAAAAAATCTCCCCGCGATTTGTCATCGAGGCATCGTTGCCTCTGGTGTTTTCATGGAATTCAGAATCCGATTGTTTAGTCTACGTAAAGGGGGGAAAACGAGGGGGATGCTGTGCCTTTAATGTTGTTTATAACGGTTGGACAGAGCTTGTCAGGTGAAGGTTAATTGCTCTCCAGTTAAAGCAGTTCTCTGCACAGATGGGTTATCAGGGCTGAACACTCGTTACAAGATTAATCTCGTTTCCGACAAGACTTCCCTTTCCTCCAACTGATTTTTGCTCAGCCATTGGACCTGTCACCAGCCGTTAAAGAGAAGGGTGGGTTACCTCTGGGATATTAATGCCTGTGAGCAGAGAAACAATGCAGAGTGTGTGTCATATCGGAGGGGAACATCTTTAGGAGACAGCACATTTCAGAGCTCTTCTGAAGGTCGAGATTCATAAACAACAGAAACAATCAGGAGCGTTTGTGTTAACCCTCCTCGTGGACACAAACTTGTAGGCTCCTGTTTTGCATCCCTCCTCATCTCTTTGGGCCTGTTTTTTTTAGGTCCAAAGGTGTATTTTTGGTGAAATTTTTTAGCCAACAAAGCAGCTCCTGGTGAGATGTGGAGTGTAAGATGCTTCTGTCCAGTCGATTGATGGATGAGGCCTTCAGTTTATGCTTAAATGAGAGGCAATAAATCATGGTGACCACTCAAAGAAATTCAAACTTTGGGATTTCTATCTCAAGCTCTAAGCAAACCTGTTGAATTTTCCTCTTTTTCCAAGCTGGAGTCATTTAGAGGTGGATCCACTTGGGCTACAGAGGTATGAGATGGATGTAGAGTGTGAGGAGAACCAGGCACATCGTGTTCCTAGCACAATATTGCCTTTCCATCCAAGGCTGCAGCAGCTCTGCCAGTCCAGGCTCATCCAGAGCTTTTGGATGGGCTGAGTTCAAGGAGGCTGCGGCACGAACGCAAAAGTCTCACTGGAATTTTTGGGTTTATTTCAGGAGTTCTGATACAACCAAAATAACACAACTTGGCAGAAGGCTCTGGCTGCCAGGTTTCTGCCAGGCAGCTTTAGTCAGTAAATTCCAAAACACCAAACAAATATTCAAGGCAACAAGCAGGGTAGCTCTGATGTTTCCTTCGGGTTTCCTGTCCTGGCTTGGGATCAGCTCCATCCTGTCGATGGTGCTGAGCCTCTTCACTCACTTCTGTGAATTTTGAGTCAGGCTGCGTTGTTCCAGCCAAGAAATCCAGCTCTGTGGAGGGTCATGGGCTGCACAGCATTCACTGGAGGATTTATTTTTAATTTGTTTTATAAACATGCAACAGAACTAATAAATTACATTAAAAACAAGTTTTGTTTTAAAAAAAAGTCTATCTGCAAGTTTCTGACAATTTCTTAATTTTGTTTTTAATTTTCTTTTAATCATTGAGTAGTTTAATAATCTTGTTGCTGAATTCTTAGGGTTTCTCATACTGGCAAGATTAAAAATGCATTTTCCTTTGATTTAGAATCCACAGGGTTTAAGGAAATTTACTTGCTCCAGTTATAAAGCTGAAATGAAAGGTAGACAGGAATGTAACCTCTGGATGTCATCCTCTTCAGCACTGTGCATTCAGAGCCAAAGCAATTCAAGAGAGTGAATTCCATTACTGGTTCTAATAAGATAGGAAAAGTGCATAGTAAATCTTTACAATGCCAACTAAATCACTGGTGCTTTATGCCAGAGGAGGCAAGTTTAGTAGAAAGTTTTTAAGTGGGCCAGGTTGAATTGTTTTTAAAAGAAGAGAATCTCTGAGAGGTTGTTAAATCTCTGCTTAGAGCCCTGAATGAGGATCTTGTTTTTCAAGATGCTGATCGAGTTGAGAGTTCCTGCTGTCTGTGCTCAGTGGAAATTCAGATGGTTTTGAAGAGGGAAGCTCACACACAACAATTAGGAATTGTTGTTATGCCATTTACCTGATGTGAGAAAACCCTTCCTTGTCAATACCACCTTTCTAGAAAAAGGAAATCAAAAGTGGTCAGATCTTTTTTAATTTATTTTCCCCCAAGGAAAGGTCTTTGTTTAGCCAAATAATGGAATCTTTAAAATGAGGGCAGTGAGGCCCTGGCCCAGGGTGCCCAGAGCAGCTGTGGCTGCCCCTGGATCCCTGGCAGTGCCCAAGGCCAGCTTGGACATTGGGGCTTGGAGCAGCCTGGGACACTGGGAGGTGTCCCTGCCATGGCAGGGCTGGCACTGGATGAGCTTTAAGGTCCCTTCCGACCCAAACCATTCCATGATTTTCTGATGGTTTTCTCACTTAGGACAGGAAGCTTTAGACCCAGGCATTCAAACTGAAGTACAAATTCCAAAGCTGTTTGTTGGGCAACTGGGTTGAAGATTTGACAACTGCAACATCTTAAAAAAACCCCATTTAAACAGACAGGAAGATTTTGAGCTAATGCACAATCTGTGAAATATACATGCAAATTACTGACTTTAAACTCATTCTGTGTGAATTTTTTCTCTTCAGTGGTGCCTAGATCTTTTTCAATCAGCATGAATGTGAAATCTTATAGAATCACAGAATCCTTGAGGGTGGACAGGACCTCCAAAACAACCAAGTCCCAGCTGTGCCCCGTGCCCACCTTGCCCCCAGCCCAGAGCTCTGAGTGCCACCTCCAGGTGCCACCTGCAGGGATGGGCACTCCAAAGTTCCCTGGGCAGTTCCAAGGCTTGAGCCCCCTTTCCATGGGGAAATTCCTGCTGCTGGCCAAGCTGAGCCTCCCCTGGGCCAGCCTGAGCCCCTTCCCTCTCCTCCTGTCCCTGTTCCCTGTCCCCTCCTGGCAGGGATTTGTGCAGAGCCACAAGATCTCCCTTATTTTCTATCTTCAAATTTACTTCTTTTTCTCCACACCTTCATCACATCCTTTATGTAACATTTTAGGATCCAAAGCACACCAAATTCTATTTAAAATTTGTTTCTCTTCCAAGCTTGGGTCTTCATAAAACTGTTTTCCCCTTTTGTAGAATTTTTATTGGGCCTCTATCCGTCTTTTCTTCTTCCTGGAGGATGCAATTCTCACCACCTCTCACCATTTTTATTGGGAATCTTGACATATTTAGAAACTAAGAGTCAGTTTCTTGAATTGTGTGAACATTTGAAATCTTCAGTGTTCACGGACAAAAGGCTCTAGTTTTAAAAATTTTGTCTTAAAAGCCAAGATACAAACCCAAACCACCTTGGGTTTGAGCATTTTTTTTTCCAAGGCCTGATCCAATACTTCCCTGTCATGTTTCTGGTTTCTGAGCTGGGATTCAGATGTTTTCTTGTCATCAGGTTAAATCTTATTTCTGAAGGTGTCAAAAAATAAAGCTGGCACTTTGGCCTCTTGGAGAAATGTATTTGCTGTGTAGTAACTGCCAAAAGCTTCAGCTCATATTTAAAAAAAACCCAAAATTTGAAAATATTCAAATTTTGCATCACAAAATTGTGGTTATATAATCAAAAGTAAAGAAAATGCATTTCTATTTTTATATTCATATAGATTTTCCCCCCAAATATTGCAATTTAGGATTTTTTATGACACTGGAGAGGATCAATTAAAGCTACTCTAGGTTGCTTGAGAAAAGTCAGCATTAAGTGAGGGTGTCTGTGAGCCCCAAGGCATTGCTTTCCTTTTTCCCCCCTCCTAATTCTCTGTTTCTTTTGTGAAGAGAAATTCAGAAGGTTGAATAAGAAGCTGAGTTAAAATGTTGCAAAAAAAGTTTTATGTGAAAGTCTCAAGGTAGAGGTAGAAAGCAGTAGGAAGTGGTATTGAAGTTAAGGTGACAAGAAAAAAATCTTAAATTTTCTGTCAGTAAAAATATTCAGAATTCACAATAAAGTGACCTTAAAAATAATGGAATGTCTGGGAATAATATTTATATTGCTTGTCTTATCTGGCTTACAATTCACAAGTATTTTACTGAAAATGAAAACCAACAGTCTTTTTAGCTGACTCTAGAATTTAGGTTCAGAGGAACCTAAGGTTCAGTAGGATCATGAAAGTTGGCAGCCACCATTGTTAGAAAGGAAGCTTGATAAATCCTCAGAATTAGCTATTTTAAGTCCTAGTTAAATAGGATTGGGATGATGCTGAAAATGAAATTTCTCAGCTTGATAAAGACACTAAAACTAGACTCTCAGAAGGAAGAACTTGATCTAAAATTTGATTTAAAATAATTTTCCCACTAATCCATGAAGAACTGAAGCAATAATTATCAGTGCCAGTCAGTGCTGCTAAAAAAACCAAACCAAACCAAAGGTGGGAGAACAAAATCTGTTGAGGAAGTTCTTTGAGTCATGAAGTGTCCTAAGGAGGACAAAGTTTTCAATTTTTTTGAAGCTGTCAGCTTTGTATTGGAGAGACACTATCAGAAAAGAAAAAGTCATTATACTGTGAGTAGAAACTCTAATTTCCAGTGTTCCAGACACCATTTCCAATGACCAGGTTTGTTTAAATTAATGAGAAGGTGGCCAAGCAAATGAGAATAGAGGCCCAAACTTCCCAAAAAAAAAAGTCTGGATTTGCAAACAGAGAATTGCTATGCAAAATATTCCCTCAGCCACGCCAGAGTTTCTCAGATTCCCTGGGCTGACTGTTGTATTCCACAATTCCACACCTTCCCAGTGCTCCAGCCACCAGCAGACCCCTCTGCTGTCACAGACTTCAGCCTGGTTTTAATCATTGATGGTCTTTTCTTCACCAGATTACTCTGATCTCATTTTGCACTACTTCATCTCTTCCTCTGGTTTTTTGGTGCTTTTTTGGTTGTCTTTTTTCACTTCAATTTCAACCTCTTTGCTTTATTTGTTCCTCAATTGCCCTCAACTTCGAAACACACCTTTCTGGAGGGCAGAGCTGGTTTTACACTTGTGTCTCTCTAACTGAGGGACTGGGAACAAGGAATGGAGGGACAGGAGCCAGGGAATGGCTCCCAGTGCCAGAGGGCAGGGCTGGATGGGATTTTGGGCAGGAATTGTTCCCTGTCAGGGTGGGCAGGCCCTGGAATAGAATTCCCAGAGCAGCTGTGGCTGCCCCTGGATCCCTGGCAGTGCCCAAGGCCAGCTTGGACATTGGGGCTTGGAGCAGCCTGGGACACTGGGAGGTGTCCCTGCCATGGCAGGGCTGGCACTGGGTGATCTTTAAGGTCCCTTCCAACCCAAACCATTCCATGATTCTGTGATCTTCACACAAGCATCTTCCACCCCTTTCCAGCAGAAACACAGCTCACGCAACTCATCAAAGTCAAATCTTGTTGAAATGTTTCTAAACAGCAGTTTGCTCGTGTGGGAAAATCTTTCCCTCTGAATAATAAAAATAAGGGGGGAAAACCATCCCAAATGTATCATCAGCAGGCTCTTGTTTAGTCTTGTTGCTGGACAGGACATTTTGGGTTTTTTTTAATTCCATGTGATGGGTGCTGACTCTGCCAGAGGATTGGGAGAGAGAAATTTCATTACATCCACAGATCTTCTTCTGATGTGAAAAAAAATCACTCTGTATTTTCAGAAACAGCTGGTTTATTTTCACCTTCCCAGCTGAGACACTTCCATTGTGATTTTCAGAGCTTTTCTATTTCCCACAGAATTTTCATTATTAGCCTTTAAGAGCTTTTCATCTCGTTTGAATTGGGACATTATTCTGCTCAGCTGCAAAAATTGCATGGGCTGCCACCAAGCTCAGTTAATGCTGAACTTGTTCTAGTGCTTTGAGAAATATCTATTAATTAGCTTTTATTTGCAAATAGTTCTATTTATGGCAATAGAAGTGCTCATATAAAAGATAAATTTGGAATGCAGATTTTTTTAGCTACCAAGTTTTAAAATGAGCAGTGTGGCTTTCATTGCAAGGATTGATGATTTCACTGACACTTCAAAAATTCTGTAAAATTTAGGAAAATATCCTGAGCGATGTTCCTAGAAATACAGAATCAGGAGCTCTGGACTTTCAAATAAATAAGAACTAATTTTTCAAATAACTGACTTAAAAATATTTTTTCTACATATCACAAATATAATATTTAATATACTCAGCATACAAAACCTATCTGTTGTAAAAGCAGAATATAAGAAGATGTGGCAGGAATTTTAAAAGTTCCTAGCAAATGTTTTCTCCACAGTTGTGTCTGAAGCCTGAAGCTTCAGAGGGCCATAAACAGCTTTAAAACACGCCTGGTCAGTGATGAAATACTCAACATGAGGAAGCAAAAAAATTTTACTGAGGCTTTAGATCGGTTTTCCATATTCTTACAAAAGAGTTGGTTTCTAAAGATCTGTTTTAGGTTTCAGTCTCACTGGAAGTATCTTATAAGAAAGCTTTTATATGCTTAAAAGATGTTCTGAAGAGTCAGATTTCTCCTGATAAAATCAGTCAAGTGTTTCTGTTAACTCTGATGGAGCAAAATGGATTGCTAATTGTTTTGTTAAAACTGGTGTGTGAAATCCTCAACAATCTGTGTTTGGCTGGCTGAAAATTTACAGTCTTGAGGGATCAGTGCTTTGAACAGATGCCCAGTTCAGACATGGAGAGCAACAGGAAAGATGGAGAGGGGCTCTTGAAAGGCCTGGAGTGACAGGACACAGGGAATGGCTTCAAACTGACAGAAAGTGGGGTTAGATGGGATCTGGGGCAGAAATTTTTCCCTGGCAGGGTGGGCAGGCCCTGGAATAGAATTCCCAGAGCAGCTGTGGCTGCCCCTGGATCCCTGGCAGTGCCCAAGGCCAGCTTGGACATTGGGGCTTGGAGCAGCCTGGGACACTGGGAGGTGTCCCTGCCATGGCTGGGGGTAAGAATCCATTGATCTTTAAGGTTCTTTTCAACCCAAAGCAGTCTGGGTTTCTCTGATACCCAAGACTGGACACCTCCATGTGCATCAGAATTAACTCCTGCCTTGCCCATGTATCAATCAGCCCCCAGCTACAAAACTCTCATTACCTGCATGTGTTCCAGGTGAGCTGAATGATGCATTCATAAAAGAATTTTCTTGGTCAAATCCACAATCTTCAGGCTGTCAAGCTCTCAGAGGGAAAATAAAACCCAAAAAAACCCACCTTCCTGCTGTCATGTCAGGAGAGCACAGTGTGCCCAGAGAAGCTGTGGATTCCCCATCCCTGGAAATGTCCAAGGCCAGGCTGGACATTGAGGCTTGGAGGAATATGGGGTAGTGGAAAGTGTCCATGCCCACAGCAGGGGGTTGGAATGAGATGATCTTTAAGATCCTTTCCAATCTTAAACTTAGCTTTTCTTTCCCCTTTCATCAGGCTTTTCTCTTTACCTTCATTCCACATCTTGCCTGTCACATCTAGTAGCCTTTCATTATATATTATTTTCTGGTCATTCAAATTGCAAAAATACCCTCTGGCACAGCTGTGACAGTCACACTGCTCACACCCTGCATTCAACTTGTGCTCTCTATTTATTTCCCTCAGCTTGTGTCTCTTCTGTGTTAGCTGTAAGCATTTTCTGACAAGATCTATCTAATCCTTTGCCTTAGTTCTGTGCCCAAGACAGCAGAGTCCATTTATTTGTTGCATAAAATCTGTTAGTAAATACTTTTTGAGGTACTGGAAAGGTCCTTTTTGCTGCAGAATTGCAGCAGTTTAAGTAAAAGTGCACGGTAGGAAGTCAGCACATTGTGACATGAGTGTTGCCCCACATCTCCCTCTCTGCAGAGTGCACCTTTCATAGTCACTCCAGGTTTCACTTACAAATGGTTGTGTTTGGGTTTTCATTGCACTGGCTGCAACATCTGTGGGTTTGCATTTTTTATCAGCACAAAAGAAAAAAAAGGAAAGGAACCACGTTTTTCTCTTTCATTACAGAAGCTGTGTCTCCCTACCCAAAGATTTCAAAGCTGGTTGATTTCATGGATTTGTAGAATAGTTTGGGGTGGAAGGATCCTTAAAGACCACCCAGTTCCAAACCCCTGCCATAGCAGGGATACACCTCCCAGTGTCCCAGGCTGCTCCAAGCCCCAGTGTCCACCCTGGCCTTGGACATTTCCAGGGATCCAGGGGCTGCCACAGCTTCTCTGGGCACTCTGTGCCAGGACCTGCCCACCCTGCCAGGGAACAATTCCTGCCCAATCTAACCTAACTTTACCCCCTTTCAGTTTGAAGCTATTCCCCCTTTTCCTATCACTACACATCTTCATCTTCCAGCTCTCCTGGAGCCCCTTTAGGCCCTGGAAGGGGCTCTGAGCTCTCCCTGGAGCCTTCTCTTCTCCAGATGAACCCCTCAGCTCTCCCAACCTGGCTGCACAGCAGAGGGGCTCCAGCCCTGGGATAAACTGGGATAAACTTCATGACTTTCTCTGGACTCTCTCCATCAGCTCCATGTCCTCCCTGTGCTGGGGCAGCTCTGCAGGTGGGACCTCACCTGAGCAGGGCACAGGGACAGAATTCCCCCTTTTCCTGCAGCCCAGGCTGGGAGATCAGCCCAGGCCACAGCTTGAGGAAGAGCATTCCAATGGTGTTGATTCTACACTTGTTTTTTTCTTACTTGAATGATCCTCATGGACAGAAAGGCTGGAACGATTTGTTCCTTCCTTCCTTTTATTCCTTCAAATGCAGCAGCGGGATTTTAAAATGTCACGGTAACATTTATCATTTTCTTTCCTCACACGTGTCTCAGTGAGTGGCTTTTATTCCTGTGGGAGCTTGGTGCATAGCTTTTCTTGTTCTACTGAATAGCAGGAGCATTGGACATTGCTCAGGTCAGCCATGAGCTAAATGAACAAACTCATCTGGTTTTCCCTTCTTACCGAACAACATCTATCATTTCGCTTTATTTAGTCCAGGCTTTCATTTTATTAGATTGCAGAGGAGCATAAATGGTGTCTGTTTACATTCCTTACTGATTCAGCTTGCAATGCAGACCAAGTATGGCTTGAGGAGTCTGTAAAAAGGTGGGCAAGTTTCAGGCTCTCAGACATGTAAAGGTGTTCCTGGAAGCTCCAGACCCAGGGCGCAAATCAGTTAAGCCTCCTCGCCGATTTTGAAACCTCAAATCCTTTGAAATAGTTGGCAACCTGCCTCTTGCATATTTACAGTTACACAACTCACAACTCTTCCCCTCTGTGACTTCTAGAAGTTCCTCCTTCCTTTTTTTCCCTCTATGTCCCTTGGCAGCATCACAACAGCTCCTCTGCCTCCCTCCCTCTCCTCTCTGCCTTCCCCCCAGCCCTCCTCCCCTTTATCTCTCTCTCTCCTTAGTGTGGCACATTGTTCTGGGGAAATGGGTTGTTTGGAGTTCACACTTTGTTTTCCTGCTGTTTTTCTGGGAAGCTGGACGTGGCACGAAAGATATGGGAACAGCTTGTAGGAAATGGGTTTGTTTGGGGAAACAATAAAAGAGAAACAGCCTGCATACCTCTCTACCTCTCCTGGATGTTTGAAAGCCTGGGTTACAGTATGTAAAGACATTTTTGGGGTCATTCTTCAATAGAGCCCAAAGAAAAGCAAATAAAAATATTTTCTTCTAGCATGTCTTAAGCTGTGCATCCCCCCAGCTTCATTTCTTGTAGCAGTGTGCATTAAACACTTGTTAGTGAGGTGTGGGGAAAACCATCTTAAAGGTTTCTATTGCTGTGGTAAATGCAGATCTCATAATTCTAGACAGGAGATTATTTTTATTTGCATTGATATTCTCAGTTCTCTTTTCATCAATGGCAGCAGCTGATCTTTTTTGTCTTTCTGGAGTTGATCTTGGTGCTGTTGCAAAAACCAGTCAATGTCAGAGCTGCAGGGCCTGGTTTTTTGACTGATAACTTTGGTAATCACAAGTTTGGAAGAAATATTGCCATAGGGAAAAGCTGCAGGATTTTTCTTGCCACCACATCAAAGATATTGCCACGTGCATTTTCCTTTTCTTCTTCACGTAGAAAATTAAAAATGGGCCACAACCTGTTTCTGCTGCATATGAGATTCAGCAGAGAGCCACAAGCTCCTACAATCAGAAAATGGTTTGAGTTGGAAGATAAAGGTTAATTTTGTGAGGCAGATCTCTTAAAAAAAAGGCAAAAGAATGAAACAGTTGAAAATTTTCTGAAGTAATTGTTTATATTTTGTAATTTTGAAGATTTTATTTAAAAATACATTGCTAAAATAAGGGAATAAGAACTTAGTTTAAAAGCAAAAGCATAGGTATATATGGGATTAGATTTTTTTAATATGTCACAAAGCAAATAGTTTTGTGTGTCTGTGAGAGTTTCTTTTTGGGATGGTTCTGTTTTGATTTATTTGGGGACAAACAAAGAATGTTCACTTTGTCTGCCATAAGTATGAAACAACATTTTCTTCTGATCCATTGGTTTGGCTACTTATCAAAATGCAATGTATCAAAACCAATACCAGTCTCTTGGACTGATTGTAGTTAATATTTGAGCTAAACCAAAAATATCCTTATTTTACACTAGTTCAGCAGAGCAGGTTAAATATCCTTAAAGAAAAGCAAGCACTTAACTTTATTGCTGTTTCACTAAACCCTCTCCTGTGTGAGTCTTTGCACACGAAGAAATTACTTAATGCTGTGACATTCAACCCCGTCTTCATTTCATTAGTCATGTTTTGTGGCAGATGACTGAAATAATGTGTGCAGAAGTATGAATCAAGATATTCATTATAAACAATTATAGGAAAGTATGCTGGGCTATACACTGCAAAGGTTATCGTGACAGGAAGTCATATTTTACGTACACAGTGGGCATATTTGGGAAGTTCATTCTGAATTTAGAAGGATTACCCATCTGAGCAATATTCCATATGCTCCTGAAATGGGGAATACCATGAGAGGCATGCAATACTACACATGTACATATCCAGTGTATACATGGGAGCTCCAGAATAAAAGGTGTCTGAGGAAAAGGAAGGGAGAATAATGTAAACAAAAGATTTTCTGCTCCAATGCTGGGCAAAAATGGAGATCACTGTTAACAGGGTAAATTTTTAAAAAGCAGTATAAATATGTGGCTTAATTCCAGTTGTCTAATGTGGAGAAGTCGGTAAAATATATAGAATTATAGAACCACAGAATGGTTTGGGTTAGAAAGGACCTTTAAAATCATCTTGTTCCCACCCCCTGCCATGGTAGGGACACTTCCAGTGTCCCAGGCTGCTCCAAGCCCCAATGTCCAAGCTGGCCTTGGGCACTGCCAGGGATCCAGGGGCAGCCACAGCTGCTCTGGGAATTTCATCCCAGGGCCTGCCCACCCTCACAGGGGATGATTACATCAAGACAAAATACCACTTGGAAGTGGATAAAAACACCCATACAAATAAAAATGGCTTGAGCAGCATTTGCAGGAGCTTTCAGGTGAGGAGATTCATGAGCGTTGAACGTGGTCAGTGCTCTCCAAACAGCAAGGTGAGAGTTTTAAATACATAGGAAGGTGAACACAGGGCATCATCTGAGATCTGCCAGCTGGATGGACTCGGGTCACACACCCAGCAAGGACACCCTTTTTGTTTTCCTGTGATTTCCTTGAGGTTAGGGGATGTTTGAAGCTGAGGCTGCCCTGTAAGTGCAGCTTTCCCAGCAGGAAGGTGAGTGACCCCCCCCTGTGACACAGCCACGCTCACCCTCGTGTGTGCACGTGCACAAACACCACACTCAGACCCTGCAGGGAAGTGATGGGTCACCAAAGGAGCTCAGCTCCTGGCCTCCAGCCAGAGGTTATTTCCCTAATGCTCTCAGGCATTCCTGCAAAATGAAGCCTCACTGGAAAGGAAACTCGTTTGGATACGGGGTTTTTTTTGGTTTGGTTTTTTTTTTTCAGATTTCCTCAATGCAGTGGCTGTAAAGATCTCTTCATTCCTTCCCATNTTTATAATTTGTTCTGCTACATTTAGTATTTGTTCTCTGTGGTGGGTTGACCCACCATAGATATATTTTATATATAATTACATACTCCTATTTTATATGTGTTTTATATATATATATATATATATATATATAAAACACATATAAAATAGGAGTATGTAATTATATATAAAATATATCTATGGTGGGTCAACCCACCACAGAGAACAAATACTAAATGTAGCAGAACAAATTATAAATGTAATATGCAATCTCATAGTTTGCCTTGAGTGGTAGGGAAAAGAGTTGCAAATGTTACCATAATGCTGGACAGATCTTTTGAGTAAGGCTAAAAAAAAACCATGTTAAAAATTTTCTCAGTAAAGTTTTCCAACTTTATTGAGGATAGCTTCTTTGTACAAGGAGAGGCTTTAATTCTGGACAGAGAATATTGTGATTAGCACACAGTAATTCCTGAAGAAACCCCAGCTTGAACTGCTGGGGCTGGCCAAGATGCAAAGGATTTTAAGAGGAATAAAAAAAATGGGTAAGACTGATGGTCTAGAATGGGATCAGTGCCTTGTTTTGGGCAGTTTTGATCCCAAGACTCTCTCCCAAAGTTCTTTCCCAATAACATTTTGATCTGTTAGCTCCTAGCAAGTGTGTGCAGCCTCAGTTCCCCTCCTATCAGGCTCTCGGCCAATTTACAAACCTGAAACCTGCTTTGCAAAACAAATTTTTGCTGGAAAGGTTGCTGAAAAAACACTCTATATGTTTTTAATTTTTAACAAAGTAGAAGATTGGCTGCTCCTTCAGATTGATGCAGTCCTGTACAAGAAAAGCAAAGNTTTTTTTTTTTCAGATTTCCTCAATGCAGTGGCTGTAAAGATCTCTTCATTCCTTCCCATACATTTCTGATCACTTTGCTGATGAGCTTGTCCTTGGTACATGCTGTGCTTTAAGGAAAGGTATTTTAACGCCTGAGTTATTTTTATGTTAAAATTTGCTTAGAGATTGAGGGTGGGATTCTCTAAAAATGTGCCTGTGTACATATACTTAAG
>WEIU01013873.1:100355-124260 GCA_013389925.1 Aegithalos caudatus | reverse complement strand
AAAAAAATGGGTAAGACTGATGGTCTAGAATGGGATCAGTGCCTTGTTTTGGGCAGTTTTGATCCCAAGACTCTCTCCCAAAGTTCTTTCCCAATAACATTTTGATCTGTTAGCTCCTAGCAAGTGTGTGCAGCCTCAGTTCCCCTCCTATCAGGCTCTCGGCCAATTTACAAACCTGAAACCTGCTTTGCAAAACAAATTTTTGCTGGAAAGGTTGCTGAAAAAACACTCTATATGTTTTTAATTTTTAACAAAGTAGAAGATTGGCTGCTCCTTCAGATTGATGCAGTCCTGTACAAGAAAAGCAAAGTAGTAGCAACAGGCTAGGCCTGGGCTGAGATAGAAATTAAAGAGTTCTATATTCAAGTTTTCCCAGGTTTCTAGGCATTTTAAAGGCCTAGAAGTTAACAGCCAAGCATGAAGGAGCAAAAAACTTCAAACTTTCAAAGTTTATAATTGACAATATTCTCTCTAGATGAAAAGGAAGAAAAGTCTATTGTATTGACTGAAAAAAAAGTCATTCAAACTTCACTGCTCGAGCCCTTTCCATGGATGGAAGTCTTAAAATAAGCATACAAAGCTCCAGTTTCTTTAAAAATGCAATATATTGTATGCAATATACAATCTGCAGGATATATTTGTATTGTTTCCAGCCCTGGTGATTTAAGATTGACATAATCATTCAGGAATACGTATTCTGATCATTGTGCTGCTACAACCCTGCACCCTCTTCATTCAGCTCATGGTGCAGCTGATAAAACCTGGTGTTGCCTCAGTGTTTTAAATAATTTTGCAGCACTTTGCTGGTGCAGGAGGAGATTTTTGAGGTCCACTTTCACTCAGGAGCCTGGTGGGCAGAGCTGCTTCCAAGCAGCTTGAAACCCACTCAGGTGTTGAGAAGGTGGGAATAGGTGCAGGGTGGAAGTTTTCATCTCTGTGACGTGTATAAAAGAGTTTCCTACTTCCATTTATTAAATCTTGGCTCGGTGTTAAACTGTTAATTTGCACTTTGCTGACAGATAAAAACCTGCAGGTGAAATAATTGATGGTGAAATGGCAACTCATTAAATCAGGTGCCTGTGCCTGGAAATCGCTCTACTCAGTGTGATAATTTTAATGTGTGAAATGCAGGGTAGTCCCAAACACAAGCACACATCTTGGCATGAGGGAGATAGGTTTTCTAAGATCGATTTTTACTAATTCTGGCCAAAGTTTCACTATCTGCAATAACAGAACCGTGATTTTTTTATTTTCTGAAGCACTCTCAGACGTGGAGTTGCAAAAGGCTCATGCTGCACATATTACCTTACGTTTTGCTGACATTTCAGGAATGGCAGTTCATTAGAAATTGTGATAAGGCAGCAGGGTCTGCATTTGAATTTATAGTATTTCAGAATTTGTTCATTAAGACACAAAATATTAAAGCCTTTGGGCTTAGCCACGAGGCCTCTGTTCACGTTAGCGTTGAAGTCAGAGATACGCCAAGACGGCTGCAGGATCAGGCCTCAAACATCTGCTGCCTTTTCCCAGAAATGAATCTAGCCTGCAATTTCATAACATCAGTTTGATGGATGCTTGCTTATTCCTCTTTTCAAGTGGGGCTCCAAACATCCTTGTATTTTTCTCAGCGAGAGGTGAGGAGAGGTGATAAGTGGCAGCACCGGGCCTGTGTTTGGATTAACACGGAGTCTCCAAATGCTCCCTGAAAGGAGGTGGATGATGTTGGCTGAGCTGGCAAATCAGATTCTCGTGGGTGGAGGTGAGGACAACATCTGTCTTTCCTATCTTGTACTTGCCAAGGCTTTTCGTTGTTCCTGAACTCTCCTCATGAATATAATATGCGGGTTTTTGTCTGATCTAATGAATCCAGGACTCGGAGATTTAGGAGGAAAACGTATTCCAGATGTGTGTTGCAATTCCTGACTCAGGTGACTGCATTTTAAGCAGTAACCTTTTCCAGTATGTTCCCCACACCATATTGAATATCCTCCTTCTGCAAGCGGTCGGGAGAGACTTGTACAAGCATCGTGATTAATAAGCTACAGCAAGGCTAAAACATCAATCATTTGCCTTTTGTTTCACCCAATTGCTGCTGGATGCAAGGAATCCAAGGCTCAAAGGCTTGGCTTTGGAGCAGGGCTGCAAATTTAGGCTCTTTAAGCAGTTCCATTCCAGCTTGTTTCCTCGTGCAGTGGTGCCTGTTGCAGACGTGAGCGGAGTCTCAGGCTGGAAGAGTTCCCACTGCTCAGGGAGGTTCTGGTGTCCAGCCTCTCTGTGCTCTCTGTTCCAGCTTGGAAATGACATTCCTGGCCTGTTTGGAATTAGGTTTTCACTCCAGATGGGCAGCTTCCTAGAGCATCAGAAGATGCAGTCTGATGGGGGATAGGTAGAAGAGCATCAAGCAAGAAGAGTGGCTTGGTGAAATTTTGTGCCCTGTGTGCTCTCCTGCACACCCTCACCTGTCCTTTCTCTCAGGAACAGCCATAATTCATTTTAAAAACCTTCAACAACAAATGTTATCAGGTATACAAAGGGATACCAAGAGCACTAAAGCATGGAAACACTTAAGGAGCTAATTGCACGGCCTTAATGAGAACAATCTTCCCTCAGAAAATGCAGGTCCTCTCCAAATGTGACTGTTTATGAGAAAGTTGTAACATCTGCAAAACACACGCTGGTGTGCTACAATTAATCCTCATAATAAACAGTTTGGTGAAAGTTTTTGTATAACAGCTTTTGGTCTAATTTAGAATGAAAATAAGTTGCAGTAGGTCAGAATTCTTTTTAGAACAGAGAGGTTTTTCTGCCCAACTGTAGATGTCTGAGAAGTGATAAGAAACAGCCCATGTCTGAATGGATTGTGGCTGTGGAGAGGTCAAAGCTTGTGCTTATCTATGTATTATCATGAGATCAGATTAAAAAAGTAAAATGTGTTTACATTGATGAGGAGAAATATTACAAAACTGGTGTCAAAAAATAGATTGTATAAATGCAATGCATACGGCAAAGTTAATTAGAAGTTCTTTATTGCAGCGTTGTCGTAAGCCAAGGGTAACAGGGTCTTTTGGGAGTCTGGGAATGCTGTCTGAAGCAGCAAAAAATGCATTTTATTTCTGTAGCATCACGATGTACAATGAGGGTTTTTGCTGTCTTTGTGTCTGTCCCCTCATTCATCCTCCTCCTTGGGTGCAGTTCTTGCCTGACCCCATCCAACCTGGCCTTGGACACTTCCAGGGATGGAGAATCCACCATTTACCTGGGCAGCCTATGCCAGGGCCTCACCACCCTCACAGCCAAGCATTTCTTCCTGAAATATGATATATCTGCCCTCCTACAGTTTAAATCCATTGCTCATTGAAAAGAACACAAACAAACAAAGAAAAACCAGTTCACAGTTTAAAACCATTGTCCATTCTAACCCCTGGGTTAGAGTGGCCTGCAAAGTACTTTAAAATCCTGCTGCTGTGTTTATTCCCCAATATCCCTCATCCCAAGCAAATTCTGCTGCACAACCACACACCTCATTGTCTTGTGGAGCCATTTCTCAAGTTTGACCAAACTTTAGGGAAAAAAAAAAATAAAAAAATTCTTTGTCCTTAGTTCCTGACATTGCATTTAAAGGAGAGGGCGGCTTGCATGTGCTTCTCATGATGGGAACTACTTCAATCACATTTCCTGTAACTTCATGTTTTTAGGCCAAGTAATCTTGCATTTGATTAAGTAAACACCTTTGTCCTAATGACTTTATGCCTACTTTAAAGGCGTTGCTGTACCTATTGTTCTACAGATTTGTCAGTCTGTTATTCTTTTTCTTTTTTTAAACTTATCAGTGAAGTGTAAGTCAAAACCAAATAGAGAAATCATTTTGTTCTTTTATCTTTAGTACAGAAAGTCCAAGGGAGAAGCCAGGTTTGGCATAGTACAAGCAATTAAAGTATAAAAGGAATATAATGAAGGAATGCGAGTTTGTTTGGGTTTTGTGGGGTTTTTTTGGTGGTGATTTTTTTTTTTTTTCTGTGATGTCATGAGAGGAAATATTTGGAGAAAGGAAGATGAAATAAAGAAAGTTCGTGTTCAGTATTGACCTCAAATACCAACAGCTCTGCTTCACAGACTTGCATGAAAGACCCTTTC
Organism: Aegithalos caudatus; assembly: GCA_013389925.1. Taxonomy (NCBI): domain Eukaryota; kingdom Metazoa; phylum Chordata; class Aves; order Passeriformes; family Aegithalidae; genus Aegithalos; species Aegithalos caudatus. Next base: position 120,126 of record WEIU01013873.1, on the reverse strand, counting down.
CACCTTCTCCTTTAAGCTCCTTGTATTCTTTTCTTCATATCCCTTTACTCCAGACATTAATTACTAGAAATTAAAGGCTTTATTTCTGAGATGTCATGAGAATACGTTGCATCATGTGAAATCTGAGAAGATGACCCATTCACTGCTAAAATTATTGTCAAAAAGGGACAAACCTTTGCAAAACTGAAAGAAGCCTGTAATGCATCTATTTTGTAATAATAATTAATGTTTACATTTTTTAATCCCACTTTTGGCTTGATGTTGCCAAACTGCTCCGGAGACAGCATTAATATGGATGAGAAAAAGAAATTAACATGTAAATGAGTAATGAAAAGCATTTACTAGGAACAGAACTGGCATCCACATGCAATAAAACCTTGCCAAACATTGTCAGTATTAATAGCTTTGTTTACATTTATATGTGGCCAGACCACGCCGCTGTTTTTTTCATGACGGTGAATTCTGACAATTTTCATATCACATTTGGTCCAGGAGCTTGCATTTGCAATTGTAACACAAAACAGATTTTGAAATCCCTGTATTTAGGAAAGAAACAACCCACACTGCTTTCTGTCAGCTGTTCCAGGACAGCAGTTTGCTGTTGGAGCCTTTCCTTTCACAGCTCACAGTTTGGGGACACCGTGTTATGCCCATTATCTGATGTTCCTGTATCACTGAGAAATGTTTCTTGTTGCTGGGTGCTGTTTCTGTGCTTTTCCCCAGGATGAGATTCAGGGGTGGTTCTGTCAGGTTGGTTGAGTTCTGGTTGTTCAGCATCCCTGGTTCTTGCAAGGTCAGTGGATTCGGAAAAGCCTGGGTCAGAAATCAACACCTTTTAAGTGGTCTGAGTTGATCCCATGGCTTGTTCCCCTCTGCTCTGGAGCCAGGTTGGGAGAGCTGGGGGTGCTCACCTGGAGAAGAGAAGGCTCCAGGGAGAGCTCAGAGCCCCTGCCAGGACTTAAAGGGGCTCCAGGAGAGCTGGAGAGAGAGTGGGGACAAGGGATGGAGGGACAGGACACAGGGAATGGCTCCCACTGCCAGGGGGCAGGGCTGGATGGGATCTGGGGCAGGAATTGTTCCCTGGCAGGGTGGGCAGGCCCTGGCACAGAGTGCCCAGAGAAGATTCTCCATCCTTGGAAATGTCCAAAGCCAGGTTGGACACTGGGGCCTGGAGCAGCCTGGGACAGTGGAAGTGGCCCTGCCCATGGCAGGGAGGTGGATTGAAATGAGCTTTTAGTTCCCTTTCAACCCAAACCATTCTGTGATTCTCTGATCACTGGGAGGAAGAAGAGGTTGGAGAGGACAGGAGGCTGATTCCAGCATGGGCCACGTTCTTTTGCTGTGCTGACCTCTCAACATCTTGCAGTCTTTGATGGCTGGTGCAGCTTTTGTCACCCAGGGAGGGCTGATCCACGTCCTGCTGTCCTTCCAGACAGGCCAGCCAATTCCAGGGGGGTGGATTTCAGGGGCTCTCACTGTTGTGGAGTGCAGATTCATGAACCTCCACAAAGGGCCCAAGCCACAGCACACAAAGCTGGCAGGAGCTCAGTTATTCCTCCAGAGCCTTCCCAGACCTGTCAGCGAGCCCAAACTGATAACCAGCAGGATGAAGCACAGATGAGTGCTATTAAACCACACTTAAACTCAGGCTCAGCTTGCTTTCTCCATGAATTTTCCCTCTGAAATGTGAAGTTTAAGTCTGTCTCTTGGGCTACTTTATGGTTTGTCTTGTTTTGTGTCATTAGCTGTAGATATTCACACAGCCCTGGGTAACTGGGTTTGTATTTCCAGCACCCACTGTGCTCGTCAGGAAGTTTAAGTGTTTGCACTTCCCCTCTTCAGGCAACATATTGGGCACTCACAGTACAAGCAGAGTTTGTTGTCATTAGTAATGCCAATAAATAGAAAACCCTTTTTTTCTTGTTGTTCTTTACATTTATACTTACCCTAAATATCCATGAATGAACTTACATTAGGTGGAGTCAGTTTTAATAGGAACCAGAAAATTTTGCTTTGTTTTGCTTGTGTGGGGGAAGATGAGAAATAAATCCATTATATTGGGCTTGATGACTGTTTTGAAAAGGTCCATTAGGTTTACAAGGTTAAATAATGTTTAATTTGCAACCTGTATCAGCTTTCTCCTGTATAAATCACACTTTAGTATAATTGCTGGAGCTATCTCTTCCAAAATTAACATTTTGTTACGTGTCTTTCATCTCATGGATTTGGGCAGAAGAAAGGGAACAGTGCATTCAGTAGTGTCAGGCATGGGATGCATTGTGGTCATCTGGCCAGGTTGTGTTTGTGCACATATATATATATTTAATTTTGGGGAGTTATTTAATGAAAAAATCTCATGGACTGCTGAGAAAGAACTCTTTATTTTCCTTCAAATGTAACATATTCTTTCTTTAGTTCTTGTTACATGATCCCTGCTACTTTATTATCCAAGCACATCAGGTTCCTTGCTGTCTTTAAGTGGAGCAAGGGAAGAATCCTTAGGGAGCAAGGGACCAGTGGCCATCTCCCCCCACACCTCCTTGGTCTGCAGGTTTTTTCAGAAAAGGCTCTTCAGAAAAGCCTCAGACCACCAACAGCAAAGGTTTCTGGCATGAGAGGCAGGACAAAAAGGAGAGGTGTTATTCTGGCATCCTTTTTGTCTCACAGAACCAAAGAAGCAGCTGGTTGCAGGTTGGTGGGAGGGTGTGCAGAGCACAGAAGAAAGGGTGGTAACTGAGAAGTCACTGGTGGCAGCCTGGTGGTGATCTTTGCACTCAGGTGACATCTGAAAATCAGCAGTAAAAAAGTGCAGATCACTGCCTGAACTCTGTGTTAGTGTTAGTAATTCAATTCAGTGAGTCTCAGGGTGCTTGAAGGGCCTGAGATCCCCCTCCCCAAGCCCTGGGATTAAGGGGTGATCTCAGTTTTCACAAGCAGCAAGAAGCTGGGAGTGATGTCCCCACCTTTGCAGCTGCAGGGCAAACTATGAATATTAGCAGAGTGCACCCCAAGGGCTCACAAACCAGGTGGATAAAAAGAAGGAGGAATGTAAAAATCACAGAATATCCAGGGTTGAAAGAAACCCACAAGGACGAAGTCCAGCTCTTACCCCCGCACAGAACATCTGCAAGAGTCACACCATGGGTCTTGAACACTGATTTTTTTGGGCAGCATGTGCCTGCAAACAACCCCCCACCCACCCAAGGCTGGGGAACTCCCATCCCTTTTCTCTCTCCCTTCTCCTCTGCTGACAGGACCTCGCATTTCTGGCTGTCAGCAGCAGATCTGGCAGGAGCACAGCCCACCCACGCTGCCTCACGGAGCTCCCTGCCCCGAGTCTGGCTCAGGATTCCCCCCATTCCCTGATCCTTGGCCCCCACACTCACAGCCATGGCCAGCTGGCCCAGCCTCCCCCTCTGCTGCTGTCAGCCCCTGGGCTCACACAGAGCATCCTGGCCAGCCCAGGGCTGGGGATTGTCCCCACAAATGGCAGGGAGGACGTGCTGGGCTGCATCCCTGCTCCATTCCGTGCCACAGGGTCGGGATGGCAGGATGGAATCACACAAGGGGCTGCTGTCCTTTCACTGAGGCTGGAAAAGCCCTCCCAGCCCATCCAGCCCCACTTTGTGCCACCTCCAGGGATGGGCACTCCAGCACCTCCCTGGGCAGCTGTGGGAAATCGAGGCACAGAAAATTCCCAAAAACTCGTGTATGCACACCCAAATACAGCAGAGAACACAGGGTTCAACATGAGGCCTTGGAAAAGGCTTCCAGCTCTAGAGACCATACCAAATTTAGAGACAATAAGTAAGAATGTGGGTTTGTAGTTTAGATAGAAACATATTAAGCGAGGCAGTGGAGAGTTTTAACATTTTAAAGTTAAGAAGTAGAAGTAGTTATAAAGGTAATAAGAAGTTTTAGGGTGTAGTTCTGTAGGATTGTGTGTTACTATATGATTTGATGAAAAAAGTCCTCACTGTGGCAGGATGTGTGATACAATTTAATTAGCCATTGGTGTGAAAATGAAAACAATCTGTGTGGCAGTGGATTATTGGCTAATAAACCTTTAAAACCCCTTGTGACCTGTGGCCTTGTGACCAGTGGCCACGAATTCCTGGTGTATGCAGTGAAGATGTTCTCACCCTTCATGAGTCTGAGGCAATAATTCATGTTTTAGGATGTCTCCCAGTGGTCCCAAATCTCTTAATATCCCGACAGACAGCCCCTTCCAGTGCTTGAATTTTCAGCCTTATGCACCTTGTCCACCCAAAGTGACCCCTGGAGAAGGTGGATTTCCTCAGAATTCTGCTTTTGGAGGGTGTCCCCTGAGCCTGTGCACTGCTGGAGAACAGGAGGACATCCTAGACCTGCTCTCGTGGCTGGGGAGCTTCATCTCAGGTGGGAGGTGTCCCTTCAGGAGTGTCAGCTCTTCCCACACTTCCTGATGGATCCCATCCTGAGCCTGGCCCAGGCACTGCCTCACTCACAAGGCTCAAATCCAGATAGCTCAGGGAAGGAACTGGTGCCAGCAGGAATGTTTGGCAGTGGGGGTAGAGGGTCACTGTCCCTCCCTGATGGCACTGAGGGACCTGATGGGCCCTGCTGACCTCTATGCCATGAAAAGTGTGGGAAGCCCTTCCCACAGCTCTGGCTGGGGTGGGATTTCCACCAGGAAGAGTTGCCATGAGAAGGAGGGAGGTGGCTGGTGGGCATGGTGTCCCTGGATTGGAGGTTGTGCCCAGATCTCTTGGCTCCTGGTCCAGAAAGGACTTGGCTTGGGTCCCTGAGGAAGGAAAGGGAGATCCCAGAGGGTCAAGCAGGGCCTGGCTTTCAGTTTCTCCTCTCAGGGGCAGCAATTTTTGCTGCATTCACTATTAAGACCCCACAGACCTGGACTTTGCTGCCCACCCTGCCCTCTCCCATGTTCCCAAGCATTTGGAAATGTGTGTTTGTGCATCTGCTCAGCTCCTCTGGGAGGATCTCCCCACGGAGAGCTTCCCCTGTCCAGATGTTGCTAACATCTGTCCCCATGGGTCCTCACCTCCACAGAAACCAACCTGCTGAGACTGCTCACCTCCCTGTGAGGTGGACAAGCCCTTTTTTTCCTCCTTGGGGAACTCTGTGACGCGTGTGTGCACTGACCTTTCTCTGGTTTGCAGGAAGCGCTATCGGTGGTGAGCGAGGACCAGTCCCTGTTCGAGTGCGCCTACGGCTCTCCCCACCTCCCCAAGGCAGAGATGACAGCCTCCTCCTCCAGTGAATATGGGCAGACCTCCAAGATGAGCCCACGTGTCCCCCAGCAGGACTGGTTGTCACAGCCCCCGGCCAGAGTCACCATCAAGATGGAGTGTAACCCCAACCAGGTTAACGGGTCGAGGTAATGAGGCTGCTGGTGGCTCAAGGAGAGGGATTTTTTTTTTTTTGGAGGGGATGGGTATGTCTAAATCTGTGTGTTCAGCACCATTTTAGGTGCCTCAGGATATCCCACCAGGCTCCAGGTTGTCCTACCTTGGGCTGCCAGCTGTGTTCAGGTGTGTAAAACGGTGCTACAGGCACAGATTTCTCGTGAGCTTGTGCAACACCTTTCCTCTGACTGCTGGTAATTTTGGGATGTGAATTTGCTTTGCACACCAGGTGAAAGAGCACATATTAGAGTTAATAAAATGGGGATTTGCTATAGCCTGGAGCAGCACCACTGATCCATCAAAGGGTGTGGTGTGTGTGATCTAACACTCCATGGAAGTTGTCAAATTTGGCAGTTGCCTTTGCTCCAAAGATAGCCAAACAGGGAAAGACACATTGGAAGTAAAATCTTGTAGTGGCAGAGGGATCATTGTTTTTCACTTTTTGATCTTTCCTTTTGTATTTACTGTAAATACAATGCCAAAAAGTGGAGCTGGATTTAAGAACTCATGCTGAAAAAAACCCAGCAAAAAATGGAGGCAGGCAGGAGAATGGAAATGAACAGAAAAAAATTACTCAGCCCAACAGGCAGTAACCACAGAGTGTCTGTGTATTAACTGTTGTCTCAGGACATTTTTTTGGGATTCCCACTATAAAGGAGACTTGTATCAATTTGGCTGCAAAGGTATTGCAATGGATTTTTGGATATTGACTGGTGGCTTTCCCAAGCTTAGGAGCACCCTGTGGGACATTTGAAAAAATACAATGAAGATTTTTTTTTTTTTTTTTGAGGAAACTATCCAAACAAGTGCTTTCCTGTTTCAAATGCCTGACTGTCAAAACAGTTTTCCTTTGGTGTTGCTGAAAGGGCAAAGGTCCAGAAGAGTCAGTTGCTGACAATTGTTGGTGATGTACCAGGGGAGCCTGTGCTTCACATCTCTCTGTCACAGACACCTGTGTTTAAATCTCATCTCCCAGGATCAGTTGTTCAGGAAAACCTCAGCCCTGGGCTCTGTGGTTGCTGTTCACACTTTGCTGTGCTGATGTGATGAGCACCACGAGCAGGGCAGTGGTCTGCCAGCTTATCACACCTCCTCTGTTCTGTGGTGAGGGTGGAAATTGTGCTGAAGTCAAATCAGAATTTCCAGTGAGTAGGCAAAGATTTGAGATATGTAGAAATAAATGGTGAGCTGAAGTTACAAAGAATTCGAGGAAGTCTTCTTGTAAGGCTGCTTATTCAGAAGTTCAGGTGTCTTTAATCCATTTCAGTGTATTTTTAATTTTTTTTTTTTTTTTTGTGCTAAGCAAATGCACAGGTATGATCACAAATGGTCTATTGATTCAAAATCAGTGTTACCTCCTTCCTAAAATTGCCTCTGAAGTATTTGTGCTGGCCTTTCTGTAAGAGAGCTGATCACAGTTTCCCTCAGTGTTAATTCCATAGTGCATTAGATAATCAGAGTTATTTGTTGCTGAGAGGTTTAGGCTGGAGATCAGGGCAAGGTTCTTGCCCCAGAGGTGCTGGCACTGCCCAGGCTCCCCAGGGAATGGGCACAGCCCCAGAGCTCCAGGAGCCTTTGGACAGCGCTGCCAGGGATGCTCAGGGTGGGAATTTGGGGGGTTTGGGCAGGGACAGGAGCTGAGCTCAGTGATCCTGTGGGTCCCTTCCAACTGAGGATATTCCATGAGTCTATATTTTCTCCTTCTTTTTGCTATTTCCTACTGGTATGTGCATGCTGAGGATGATGCTGTGGCTCCCTGCACAGTCAATAGCAGGAGGTGGCTGCAGTTTCAGCTGCCAAAATTCCCCTTTGTGGACAGAGGTGCCTGCATTTCCTTCAGAGGTGCCTGCACTATCCTCATAAAATGTTTGTGCATGTGGAGAGGGACCCTTCATCAGGAGCTGGAGGGACAGGACACAGGGAATGGCTCCCACTGCCAGGGGGCAGGGCTGGCTGGGATCTGGGGCAGGAATTGTTCCCTGTCAGGGTGGGCAGGCCCTGGAATAGAATTCCCAGAGCAGCTGTGGCTGCCCCTGGATCCCTGGCAATGCCCAAGGCCAGCTTGGACATTGGGGCTTGGAGCAGCCTGGGACACTGGGAGGTGTTTGTTTATTAATCTTAAATTTTTTTACAGCCTTCCCTGTTGAAAGATCACTGCAGAATTCCTAAGTGGAGACAACAAGGAAAATTCATACTTTACTACAGTTCCTAAAGCATTACTTGCTGAAAAATTTGTTAAATAAAAAATCACATACAGCCTACAAAAAAAAAAATTTGGCAAAAGAACAAAAAATATTGCACGCTCATACTATACACAAAAAATAATTTAAAAAAATTATTGTCGTTAAAGACCACTGTTTATTTCATCAGAGAAGTTTTATTTTATAGGGCCTAATTCATGCCTGAAGGAATAGATCTTAATACCACACTTTTAATGGAGAACTAACGCTGCCAATCAACAAAAATAAATATGTTGTGGCATTTCTAAATCTCACATGCATGTGTGTATGTAATATGTCGTGTTGTTACACTCTGGGAATGGAAATGTGGTTTTTCCCAGTTTTAGGGAAAACAAAATGTGTATCAGATTGTGCTACCCTGTTTTTCTGTAAGTTCCTTTGCTTTTTTTTTTTTTTTTTTCCCTGCAGAAGCCTTCCCCACTCTCCTCTTTTGCATAAACTTATTTCCTGAAAGGATATTATTAAATGATAATATTTCCTCAGTTCTTAAAATGCTCTGTATGTTAAATATTACCACAAGCAGTACCTGGAGTGCTTGGAGCAGCATTTCATTGTCAGTAAAACTGTACCTGCTCTCTTTAGACCCATTTTAAAATCTGAGTTGTCCCAGAGGAGTTTAAAATATGACCCCACATTGCAAGTTCTGCCCCGAGGATCTCCAGGGCATCCTCTGTAATTGTCATCCCACGTGGGCACCTGGATCTGAATAATTCAGGATGCAAAGCAGGGCATGAGTGAGATCCCACAAAGTGGTGGCCAGGGAGAAGTTAACATTGCAATTTTTTTGCTGTCCAGCTCTGCCTTTTCACCGTGTCAGCGCTTCCTGGCCATATATTTTGTTCTTTGGAGGAGGATATAAAATTTTAGGAGCATATTGAACCTCTTAGACATCCCCAATTAAGCACCCACTCAAAGAAGGAATGTGCCCCCTCTGCTAGGACTTTCCCCAGATATACTTTGGCTGTAATTGCCCTACATTAAATTTCAAAACACAAGGGTCTCAGAGCTGGCATTCCTGTGACTACCAATGAAATGCCATTAGAATGAAATTAAAGAGTTATTTTCAATGTGCTGCACAGGGATTAGCTACCCAATTTTCTTTAACAATAACAGTATTTTTCAAAATAAACCCTGCATCCCAGCACCACAAAATACAGCCTGGGGGCTTACCTTAAATTAAATAAAGCAAGAAAAGTTTAAATTAAAGCTGTCATTTACCTGTCTGTGGTTGCAAATATAATGTGGGTTGTCACAGGTGGTATCAAATTGAGTTTCTTTAAGTACATTAATTCTGTTCCTTCCAGGTACATAAATCTAATGAGACCTTTTGTGCTACCCTACAGTCAATCTTTCACCTGAGTGTAACCATATTGTTTCCTGCTATTTATTGCTCCTAGGTCAGGCCAAAAGATTCACCCTGCAGTATAAATCTGGAGGTTGCATATGCCACTTTGCCATTTATTGTTCTTCATATATTTTATCAAATTAGGCATGTGCAATTCTGCCACAATGAGTGCAATTCACATCATGCATTTAGGGAGAAATTCACTCTGTGAAAATGCTCTCATGAGGCTCTGGGTACTGCTTAAACAGCATTTAAATCCATGGATTTCCCAGTGATCTTGGAGTACGCTCACCCATGGGGCTCTGCCGTGCCCATGGGTGGGACTACACAGAGGTCTCTTGGAATAATGACATTTACTGTAGGTAATCCATCTTTTTCAGGCAGGCTGAAGTGGAACACAGAGTCTTATTCAGGCCACAGATAAATTTCTCTTGCCATGAGCAGCGTGGTGATTTCATTGAAGAAGTATTTTGAAAGTTAACTGCAGTGAAAGCACAGCAGAAGCTTTCCAACATCAGCTTGGCTGATAGAGAAGTTTTAAAGAAATGCCAGAAATAATTAGTTGTCCTTAGGATTTAATCATGTGCAAAATGTTGATTTAAGTGCTACCAGTTGTTGCTTGAAAACCATTTGAGAATGAAATTATCACTTAATACATCTTTTGTGCTGGCTCTTTTGGGAAATACCATTTTTCTTTGCATGTAACTGCCTGAATTTTCATCAAAGAGCCTCTGTACTCTCTGGGTTCAGAATGTCTGACACACTGGAGGACTTTTCAGAGTCCAGGGTGAACTTGAGTTTCTTTGCTGGTGGTTTTTTTTTTCTTTTTTCCCTTGATGTGAGGTCTTCTACAGAGTAGATCCTTCGTGCTATACAAGCCAACAAATTGGAAAGGGGAGCCCTTGAGGTACCAAGATGTGTGACAGCTGCTGTGCCCAGGCACTGGGGAGGGAGAATTCATCCATGTGGAGCTCTGTATTCCAACAGATCCCTCCTGCTCCCAGCATCCAGGCTGGCAGGCTTTAAGCTGTAAGAGGCACCTCTTCATCATGGTGTGTTACTGGTTGATCTAATAATTAGACCATTTAAGCAACTCAGAATCACTGAATCGTGGAATTGTTGGGGTTGGGAAGCACCTCTGGAGATCACCCCTGTTTCACCCTGGAGCAGGTGACACAGAAACATATCCAGTGGGTTTGGAATGTCTCCAGAGAGGGAAACTCCTTGTTCTCCCTGGGCAGCTGTTCCACAAAGTAAAGAAATTCTTCCCCTCGTTGAGGTGGAACTTCTTGTGGTTCAGTTTATGGCCATCACTCCTTATCCTGTCCCTAAAAATTCTGGCCCCATCCTCTTGTCCCTCAGCTGGTGAGCATCCAGCATGTGGAGGGATGGGGCTGATGTGCATCCACCACCCTGGCATCACTTGTTTTCCCAAGGCAGGGCTTTTTGCAGCCCTGGAGCACAACCCTGCAGCAGGGGTGCAGTGCCACGTCCCTTTCACATCTGGTGGCACACCACTGGCATCCAGCCTGGCATTCCTGGGAAACCTCACTCAGACTAAACAACAAGCCCTGCCCAAACCCCCCAACATCTCACAGGATTCTGTCTCCAGTGATTCTATGGTGATTTCTTTTACCTTTTTATAGACCTTTTATGTATTTTCAATACCCTTAGCGTACATTCTTCTAATTTTTAAAATTAATATCTTAACATAATCCTAATATTCTACTAAGCCAAAAACCCAAGCATCCTAAAAACCTCACAATTAAAAACAAAAAACCTTTATTGTCTTAAAAAAACAAAGCCCCCTCTAAAACATACCCTATAAACTAAAATTAAGCCTATCTAAAAGAAAAACCTTTAAAACGGAAAAATGTCATGCTATTCATTTAAGCTTCTCATTAAAACATCTTTGTTAAATATGCAAATTTACAAAATCTATACAATTGTATATGCAATCTATGATATATATACATTTCAACATATTCCACCTTAACAAATCATTACACCATAAAAATCCTTGTCAAATTTATCCCTTTATCCTTTAACCATGTCTAACTTCTATTACTAAAACCAAAGAAAAGGCATCACCAGCAGGGTCATCCTCTGCTGCAGCCTGGGGCAGAGCTGGGAGCTTCATCCTAAAAGGATGATTTTCCTTATTGGAGCTGTGTAAAATCTTATTAATTTTGGGTAAGGAGACATTGATCATCTCAGACTGATAATCCTTTTTCCCAGTGACTGGGTGGTTGGTGGAGTGGCTGCCTACCAAGCTGGAAAAATGGCAAAGTCAGGATGTGTGTGACTGCTTCAAGGGGCTCCTCTTTGCTCTGAAAATCCACCAGCTTAACACCAGCACTTGCATGTGTGTGTGGGCATGGTTTGGCACTGTTTTGAGGCAAACATGTTGCCAAGGAGAAAAACAAACTCAGCTCATTAATACTACAACTATTCTATTTATTTGGAAGCTTTTTGGTGGGGGTGCTGGGCTGGCAGGTGCTAAATAAGGAGTTTTCCAGTCTGGGATAATGGGCTCATTCATAATTATCATGGCTACATTTGGGATTGACCACTGAATTCCCAGCAACCAAAGGCTTTCAGATGGGCAGTGAAATATAAAAATAATCTTCCAATAATGACATAGGACCCCACAAGAGTTGTGATTGCTGTCATTATTCAGGACTATTGCCACCATTGCTTTTTTATTTCCTGTACAAGGTTTATTGTCCAGAGCACTTAAAGCTGGTGGTGAGTTTTCTCCTCTGCCCTTTCATTAGTGGGTGTTTAATTTTGATCAGTGGGGGTGTTCAGTATTTAAAGTTTAGGAATAGCTTTTAAGGACAAAACAGAAGGCAAGGAAGAGTGGCTGATCCTGGGCTTTAGCATTTTGCACCCTCACAGCCCCTTAGTGCTAATCATGAAAATCAGCAGACATCCCACAGACAAGGGGGATTATGGTTTCCATACAAGATGTCACTTCTGTTTATGCCTGGCATGCTCTATTTTCCTAACTTTATATATGATCCCTGCCCACAAAAGAAGGCACGTGTGGCTTGGGAAAGGCCCCATCTCCTGGTATTTCATATTTTACGAAACCACAAATACAACAGCCTTACAAGCTCTTGAAATGAAATACAATTTGAGAAATGTAATCCATTACCATCATAATAGAATTTCTATAAAAAATAATAAAAGGAAAACAAGAGAAAATAGGTCCTGAAAGTTATAGGCCAACTGGGAAGTCGTTGTGGCTTTGGCCTAGCTATCACCATGTCAAACCTCAGCCTTGTCCCAGGCAGCAATCTAATTGTAAATTATGTATATACAGAACATCATTTCTTAGCTTTGGCTTTTCGTGACCCCCTTCCCTGCTTTCCCTTTCTTCACTCCAACCTGACACGTAAGAAATATTGAAGTGTTTGCACTAATGGAGAAATGACAACGTGCAGTCAAACTTAAACCAGCTGTTTCTCCACGCTGGGAGCACAAAGAGCCAGGCTGGGAATATTTATAGCTTGACTGGCCTCTAGTGAGCCAGATGCTGATTGCCTGCGTTTGCCACCATGGCCTTGAGGCTCAGAGCAGCTGTGGGCTGCAGGATAGCTGGGGAAAGCTAAGGGGAAGGAAATAAAAAAGAAAATGAGAAGGTTGAATTAGCCAAAGTTATTGTTTGACTGGAGGGGAATGGTTGCTGTGTGTAACAACTCAGTAAATAAGTGCCTTGTGTGGTGTTTACAGAATCCAAGAGCTCTGTGAGTGCTGTCATGGGACAAAGGAGCCAGAGGTGCCTTCAGGTGACATCTCTGAGTGATCCTGAGCACCCACAGAGCCCAGGGCACCCCACACAGAGGTGTTTGCCCCAGCTCTGGGTGCTCTGTTTGCAGGTGGATTTCCCATTCCAGCCTCTCCATGGCCATGGCCTGCTGGGCCATGCAAAACCCTACAGGGAGCAGAGCAGTGCCATGACTGAGAAGCTCAGGAATGATTGCAGTTTCCTTTATTTTTTATCTTTGATTTTCTTAGGACTGCTTTTGACACCTTAAAGGCAAAGATTAGCCGTGGCTTCAGCCCCAGTTTAAGCAGCCTTACCAGTGGTGTGTTTTTCCCTGCCTTCCACAGAGCTGGCAGCTCATTCCCACCCTGGACATCCCTTTTCCAGTTACTCACCCACCCATTTATTTACTTCTTTGTGTAAAGCTCCCCAGCCCAGGTCCCTGAGCATTTGGTCAAGAGCCAGTGGGAGCACCCCAGGGATATTTCAACCAGTGTGAGTTTTCTGGCATTTTCATGCCTCTATTGTGCTGGAGATCTCTGTGGGAATTTTTGCTCTCACAAGAAGTCTAGGAAGGGAGTCCAGAGGAGGCAGCAGGATGAGCAGAGGGATGGAGCAGCTGTGCTGGGAGGAAAGGCTGGCAGAGCTGGGATTGTTCAGCCTGGACAGGAGAAGCTTTGGGCTGAGCTCAGGGTGGCCTTGCAGGGCCTGAAGGAGCTGCAGGAAACCTGGAGAGAGACAATTGCCAAGGGATGGAGGGACAGGACACAGGGAATGGCTTCAGAGTGAAAAATGACAGGTTTAGATCAGATCTTAGGAAAAATGTCCTCCCTGGAAGGGTGGGCAGGCCCTGGCATAGAATTCCCAGAGCAGCTGTGGCTGCCCCTGGATCCCTGGCAGTGCCCAAGGCCAGCGTGGACATGGGGGACAGCCTGGGACACTGGGAGGTGTCCCTGCCACGGCAGGGGGTGGAATTGGGTGATCTTCAAATTCCCTTCCAACCCAAACCATTCAGTAATTTCATGATTCTCTGATTCTCTGACAAGTGCTGCCAAAATCACCCCTGGAAGTGCTTTTCAGAGTCTCAGCACAGGCTCCTTCCCACCTGGGAGCATCTGGCTGTCCCCACTGTACTTCAAATTAATAAATTTTGGGGAAGTTTCAGGTTTTTTCTTCGTGGGCCACTTTTTCAGTGACAAACTCCTTGGGGGAGGAAGCACTGACCAAATTCACAACAACTGGAGCAGCTGCAGAATGGGGATGCAATGCCCTCAGTATGAGCTGACCTTGTGCCAGCCTCTGTAATCCAAGCTGTGCTTATTAAATAAACGTGTGAAGACATGTAGATTTTTAGAAAATACTTTTTTTTTTCCTCATTTTTTTCCCTCTGAAATTCAGAAATATTGAACAGAGGGGTTTATATTATGGGAATGACACTTGTATAGTTTTGCTGATTCCTGATCTGAATTTCTCTGACACTGTGCACCTCGGCACAACACAGGTGTTTTATGTCACCTGGGGAAAATAGTAGCATAGTGAAAAGGAAAAAAATGTGTTTCATGCAGTAATTTATGAACTTACATCTGCTTTCATCAGAGTCAATGGCTGGCAAAACTCCAACCAGGAGTGGGTGATAAATTTAACTATCAAATCAGCCTGATTTTAAATAACCCTGCATAAAGGTGAGGCTTTCAGGTCCAAGGAGAAAATACTTTCTCAGCAGACATTTATCAGCTCAAGACTGGACAAAGTGTTCTTGGGTACCATGATGCTGTGTAATCTTAGCTCTTTTTAATTTTTTTTTTGTAAATTCCAGGTGTAACACAGTGTATTTACAAAGGGCAAAAATAACAGGCACCCGTGAAGAAAAACATCTCAGTTTTCATTTCAGACCTGGAGCTGGGGATGAATCACTGCAGAGCTGCACCCTTCACTCTGGGCACACTTTCCAAAAGCTGCTTTTCCACCCTGCTCCCCTGGTGGTTCAGAAATAAAGCAGACTCACAGAAAGCCCTAAAAAAAAACCCCTTTGTAGACAATCACTCTCTTGTTGTTCTGGGCACTAGAAACACCATTTTCTAGCATCTGCCTGCGTTTTTAGTTTTGCTTTCTGTACTGTAGAAGTTTGTTCCAGGCAGTTGAGTTAAGCTCTGGCTCAGTGGTTTAGGGCACACACTCAATTTGAAGTATCAGAGTAGCCCTGTTAAATCCCATGGAGCTGATGCCATGCCTGAAATTAAGCGTGGTCTTAGGAGATTTGATGGATGGGGGATTTGCTTGTCCACCCACTGAGCTAAAGGGACAAAACTCTTGACCATCTGCTTCTGGATTTTAATGAAAAGTTATGACTTATTTATGATCTTCTTCCCCACCCCTGTCTGTTTATATTCAGATCAGAAAAGCATCTCAGAAGCCCTGTCAGATTGCCAAAAGCTCTGTGCTACTGGATCTTTCACATCATTTACTGCTCAGTGTTTACAAGAATGTTTTTAATGCACCATTGCCTGTAGAAGGGCTGTAGGTTGCTACTGATGGGATATTTCACTTTGGAGTCCCTTTATCCCAAATTTCTTTCCCCAGGAAAAAAACCCCCAAAATTAAATGACTGTGCTAGTTAAACTAAAGGATGTTGCTAGCTCTGTGCTTCCTAAAAATTCAGTGAATGGGCCAAGTAGTTCTTTGTAAAAATTGCTTTTTGTGAGTTGGGGTCCACATCTGCACAGGTATAAGGGCAGGTGGTGGAGGATGTTTCCAAATACCCATAATTTAAAGTGCAGACTCACTCATGCAGTTTTGCCATTTGTATTTGTGGAAGGGACACAGAAAAAGCCAACATTTCACTCGCAAGGAATCACCACAAAAGCTCTCCTTCAGCATTTATGTCTGACACAAAAAGCAGCTTTGTTTTGCCCTGCTCTGTTTGGACAGAAGCAGGCTGCATCCCAGGGTTATATTTAGTGGTGTGTGGCAGGAGAGCAAAACTAAACCTGAGAAAATATTGCCCAAGTGCTCTGGTTGTGAGAGGAAGGGCTGAATTCACCAGCACACAGTGGCAGGTGCTGACTGTGTTTTCCCTCGTGGTTGTTTTTCAGTCCTGGGGCTGACAGAGAAGCTGCAGGGTTTTTTACACAGGGCACATTTCATATGGGATGTGTTTAGAGGCATCCTGGAAAAAGTGTGTGAAGTCAACATTTTCCAGGCAACATTCAAGGCCCTCTTCCTTCTCCTAAAGATGATGTTGTCAACATCAAATGATCTTGAATGATCTCTGTGATATATTTTATTTTTAAACTGAAAGTCAGCAGCAGTTGATTTTTTTTCCTTAAAATCTACCTTAACACAGAAGAGTAAAATCAGTAGAAACACTGTGTAAAAAAATAATGCTATACTTTATATTAATTTTAGTATTTAAGGTGTACACCTATTTTTTCAGCTTTACAAGTGCTGGTTCTTTTCTTAAAACACTTAGGTGAGAATTATAACTGGATTAGTTCCTGAACCATGGTAGTGGTGAGGAGTCAACACAACTGAGTCCCAGGGCTGAAAAGGGGCTCCAAGAGAGAAACTTTGGAAAAGGGCCTGGAGTGACAGGAGAAGGGGGAAAGGCTTTAAACTGAAGGAGAGCAGGGCTGGGTAGGATCTTAGGCAGGAATTGTTCCCTGGCAGGATGGGCAGGCCCTGGAATAGAATTCCCAGAGCAGCTGTGGCTGCCCCTAGATCCCTGGCAGTGCCCAAGGCCAGCTTGGACATTGGGGCTTGGAGCAGCCTGGGACACTGGGAGGTGTCCCTGCCATGGCAGGGGGTGGAACTGAGTGATTTTTAAATTCCCTTCCCACTCAACCCATTCTGTGATTCCATGATTCCATGAATCTATGGCTTGCCCCTTGTTTAGTGAGACCAGAGCACAATTTCAGGAGTTAAATGGCAGGACTAAAGGAAGGCTTGTTAATAATGAGGTACTGCTGAAGAAACCAAACCCCAGCTAACACCCTTCTTCCCTTGCCAAACAACCTCTTTAGATTTAAAGGTATTCCCCATGGCTGAGTTCTTTATTTTGATTTTTGTAACAATTTTTCTCCCTCTGATGGAACACGTTGTAGACATTAAATTAAGGGACAAATACGTCTGTGTCTGCCAGAAAGAAAACTGTGATGCAATTAAAATGCCATTAGGGAACCCCCTGTGGGATGGTAAACCTAAAGACTCTATTCAGAAAGCAAAGCCAAAATTAAAGAGGTGTCTGGTTGCAGATCCTCTGCAGATTTCCCTGTCTTGACTACAGTACCATGGAGACTGAGCTAGGCAGGAGCTGAAAGGTTTTTCCAGTCATGCGTGTGGTATTTTGAATCATGGCTTTGGCAAATATTCCCTTTTTTTTTGTGAGCTTTACACAGAAATGTGAATACATTGCATGACATGAAGTGCAACTGAGTGTGGAACAACGATGGCAGTGGAGGTGGGAAGCTCTCCAAGCCTTGGACTCCTTGAACAACAGCAACTGGGAATAGTTTTCCTCCAGAAAAATATGCCATAAGTGCATTTCTGTGTTTCTCAGTTGTCTGTGAGATGGTTGGAGAGGGAGATGCAGCTCCTTGCAGCCTCCAGGCTGAACAAGCTCATGACCAAGCCTCCATTCCGTGTCTGGAATGAAATTATTAGTATTTGTAATTTCTGGAGAGATATGAGGGCCTGATCCTTTGGTAATAGAAATAAATATATGGTCACTGAACCTGGTTTGTGTTTTTAGACAGCTGAAGGAATGTGCAGAGTCACTGGGTGGAGGGCACTGGGTTTTCCAGGTGCTCGACTCCCAATTTTCCATTTCATTCCATTCCTTTTGATTCTCTGTCAGTGATAATTAAAATAAAGGCTGGAATAATAACAGAAGCACCCCTTTCTTGTCTGCCTAGGAATTCTCCAGATGACTGCAGCGTGGCAAAAGGAGGGAAGATGGTCAGCAGCTCAGAGAGTGTTGGGATGAACTATGGAAGCTACATGGAGGAGAAGCACGTTCCACCCCCAAACATGACGACCAACGAACGAAGGGTCATTGTGCCAGCAGGTTAGACCCTCTGCACCAAAACTGCAAACCAAAAAAACTCCATTTCCCTCAAGCCCACTAAGATTATTTAAGTGGGTTTGGAGGAAAGTAGTGATGCAGGTGATCAGGAGGAAAAGGGTGGTGATTTTTAGGGGTTATTGAGAGAATGAGCTGAGGAGGATCACAGGGAGGACACCTCCTCAATCTGTTCTTCCCATTTCAGCAGCAGAACGGGCTGATAACAGGCACTCAGATCTTATCTGACTCCTGTAGCTCCTTTTGGAGGATTTCACCCTAAAGTGGGCAAAAGGAAGAAGCCACCTCCATTTCTTATCCCCTGGAAAAGCTTGGCACAGGGTGTGTGTGGGAGAGAGAGAGAGAAAGGATCACTGTAGCAAAGATTATCTTTGAAAATACCAAAAAAGCAGCTTCTGTGGGATCAAACAGGGCATGAAAAGCCTTTATGTGGGTTATGCCCTGAGTCTGGGCAGCATGAAGCATTTTAATAAGCAAACTGACAACTCCACTGCAATGTGAGAGGACAATTGAGAAATTCTTGGTCAGCCTCGGCAGGCTTGGCTGTGGGATTCAACAGTTGATGGGACAAGGAGGTTGCTGCCTTCTTGTCACTTCTGGCTGCCTTGTCCTCCAAACAAACCTGGAACACTTTGCAGAGTAATTAGCGTGCCTATTTCCAAGTCACAGCATCATGGCATCTGTGGGTGTTCCTAAACCACAGGATCTGCACAGGGTGAGCTCAACACCAGCAGCCAGGAGGGAATGTTTTGCTGCTGGTTCCTCTCCAGCAGAGAGGTGCCTGCCTGAAATATTTCTCCCTCTGCCAGGTTGCTTAATATTCTTACAGTTTTTCAGTTGCTTAGACATGCAAGAGTACTGACTGTGGCCAATTTTGCAAGCTGTGATTATTTCAGTTATTTGTCAAGAAAGGTGTGGACAAATCTGTTGCAGTGTCCTCTGCAATGGTATTGTCAATTCTGTTCTGGAGACAAGAGAGTGATGCTCTGAATAGTGAGTGTCCTGCCAACACTGAAAGACACAGCTTTTGAATGTTCTTCTAAAACATTTCTCTTCCTGGTGTCTGGCACTTTCTTTTTTTTAAAAGTCTTTTAGAAATCCTTAGCGTGGTTAGCTCAGCAAGGGGATTTTTTATTTAGTGTATTCCTGGAGGTGTGTTTGAATGACTGTTGAGGAGCAAGATGGTCACAGTCACAGCCTTGCCATTTTCAGGTCACTTGAAGAAGTTAATGTGCAAAAATCAGTTGGTTTTGATTATTGCATAGGCAGGTCATGTGGTAAAGTTAGAAGTAAAAATCACATTTCCAGCTGTGGTAACTTTCTATTTATCATAATTAAGGGGTGTTTAAAAATTACAGACATAATGAAAATATTTTTGGTAATTTTCCTGGTGTTTGGTTGTTCACTTCAGAGCAAACTGAAGTTTTCAGAGTTCTCTGCTGTAGGTGTGGGCAATCTCATCCAGACCCAAAATTTACCACCAGACTTGCATCCCTCTAGATTCCTGCTTATTTCATACCAGATGGAGGCATTCTTTTAAGTGGTTTTTGGTGGAATCCAGGAGGTCTCCACCTCTTTCAGACCAGCCTGAACAACAGTGAAAATAGGGGGAATGACACTAAAGTTGAGCCATAAAAAAGCTATTTAGGCTGCCATTCATGTCCCAGATTTTCATGGGATGGACAACAGCCAGTTGACCTCCATTCTCAGCCTTGAGGATATCACAAAATCACAGAGTCATTAAGATAATAAAGAGAAAAGTCTTGAAGAATTTTTCCCCTTGGCTTTAATATTTTCTCTGCAAAACATATAAATTCTATGAGCCGAGTGAACTTTGTGTTGTTGGTTCCTTACTCAAGAATAAGGAAAAGTAGAATGGGAGAGAAAATTAGAAGTGTACAGGGAAAACTAAAAAAAAAAAAAAAAAAAAAA
>WEIU01013873.1:85150-100305 GCA_013389925.1 Aegithalos caudatus | reverse complement strand
AGCTTAAGTTAAAATTGAGGATTCACTTAAAAGCATTTTGCTAGAAATCTCAACTGTTTGGGGCTCTTTTTCCCCAGATGGTTTTTGCCAATGCTTCAGGTATTGAGTAAAAACCCACACAGGTCTAGCAATGTGTAACACAGCAGTCTGGGGAAAAAAAAATGCAGAATATTTTAATATTCTAATATTATTAACTAGAGACCCACTCCATTTTGTGAAATAACTGCCTGAATCTGCTGAGTGCTTATTTAGCCTGCACCCAAGAAAGAATCTTTCAGACACCAGTGGAAATTTAACTTGAATAAAGAGAAGGATTGAACAGAGAGTTTTGAAAACTGTTCAGCTCCAGCTTGCAGTGCTGGTGGTGGGCCAGAATCTGTGTTAATGTTAATGTTAATCTGTGTCTAAAAAGGCCTAAAATCAAAGAGGCAGAAGAGCTGAGTGGGAGAAGGAGCTCACTCAGCAGCACAGGGTTTGTGCTGACACTCAGAGCTCACAGCTCTCCATGGTTTTTCCCCCTCTCACTCAGAACACCAAATTAGCTCCTCCAGCAGTCAGTAAAGAGGGGATTATTTTGCACTGGTCCAGTGCACCCCCACACCTTAACAGGTGTTTCCATATCAGGAAAGAGTTTAAGTTTCACCCCTGAACTTATAAGGAAAAAGAACCAGAAAATTCCATGTTCTTCTCACCGTTATTGGCCCAGTGCCAGCACAAAAGCACCTGTTGGATCCTTGAATTGTAACTCAAGAACTGGAGCTGTTTTCTATTGGGCAGCGTGTCAAAAACCCCTCCTAGATCATTACATAATTAAGAGAGAGCACTGAGATTCTCAGTGCATTTTTGGGGTGTCTTAGCAGGTGCAAGGGACCTCCCTGCACCATGCACAGCTTTCACTCTTTTGTTTTGTAAAGTTTGTTATTTTTGCCTTAATTAAAA
The DNA here is from genome assembly GCA_013389925.1 of Aegithalos caudatus. NCBI lineage: Eukaryota > Metazoa > Chordata > Aves > Passeriformes > Aegithalidae > Aegithalos > Aegithalos caudatus. Next base: position 99,366 of record WEIU01013873.1, on the reverse strand, counting down.
CCTTTTCCTTTTCCAAAAACCTTCAATCATGCTGCCTCGTTAATTTTTATAAGTCATTTTCTGAGGCTGCTGGCATCCCTCAGGAGGTGATGCACCTTTGTGAGGCTTCACACAGCCACACATCAGTCCAGTGCCTCAGCAATTCCCTGTTGGAACCCTGGGCACTGAGAATTCCAGGCTTTCTGTGCTGACAGGCTCTGACCCCCAAGCAAACTCTGCATTTGACCTGAGGATGTGGAGAAGGCTCCCAAAATTGAGTGACAGCCCTGGAATTGTGGCTGTGGGGTTTGGATACAAGTGTGTGATAGCACAGGGTGGAAAACTTAGAGTTTTAAGGGTTTAGAATATAGAATATATATATAAAGCAATATGGAGGTTTTAGGGCAGAGGCTGAGTCCTTCTTTTTCACCTTCTTCTTCATGAGTCTGGGTTGTATTTTGTAATTGGATAGAAAATTCCACATTGCGGGCCACAGGTTTGCTTATTGGGTTAAAAGTAAAAATAATTCAGGTGTCATTTCTTAATTGGACAGTTTATCCTTAAAAGCCCTTGTAGAGAGAGATATGGAGTAATTTTTTTTTACCTTGTTAGCTTGAAATGCTGTAGAACTCACAGCTTGCGAGTCTGTAATATAGAAAAGAATTAATAAACATTTGAGTCCGAAGAAGAAATACTGTTTTGAGCATTTAATCCCAACTCTGGCAAAAAGAAAAAAAAAAANAAAAGAAAAAAAAAAAGAAGATAAAAGATAAATTCCCCCCTTCCCTGCCTGATTTTCTGCCGTGTGTCCCCTGCAGACCCCACGCTGTGGAGCACTGACCACGTGCGCCAGTGGCTGGAGTGGGCGGTCAAGGAGTACGGGCTGCCGGACGTGGACATCCTGCTCTTCCAGAACATCGACGGCAAGGAGCTCTGCAAAATGACCAAGGATGACTTCCAGAGGCTCACCCCCAGCTACAATGCAGACATCCTCCTGTCACACCTACACTACCTCAGAGAGAGTAAGCCAGCCCTCCGTCGTGCCTGCAGTCGGTCCGAGGTTTACGGCCGCCAATAATTGGGTTTTCAAATGTCTGTTGCGAGTGTTGCTGTTCCTCAGAACGTAACAGGGAGCCCAGCCCAAATCCTGTTGAGGTTGATGGAAAGATTCCCATTAATTTCACTCATGGTTTATCAAAGAGAAGGATTAGGGGTTTTTTTCTATGTATCAGTCTCAGGGAAAAATCGAGTCGAAGCTCAGCGCGTTCAGCAGGAAATAAAATCACGTGGGGTTCAGTGCTAATGTTTTTTCTGGTCACATACTCATTTCTTTCCATTTTAACTAAAGGAGAGTGCAAACATTGATTTATAAAGTGAATTCCAGGCATGATTCTAAGGACTGGCAGCTGTTTGCTGTACTCTGGGTAGGATCGGGAAGATTCAACTGAATTGAATTTAAAAAATTCTGTAAATTCATGGAAAAAAATGAACAGTCCCTGAAGTCCAAATGCAAATTAATTGTAGTGCATGGCTAGGATTTCAATGGGAAAAAAAGGGACTAGGGATTACCTGGATTGAGGGCTTTCACCTAAGCTTGAGGAAAATTTGCCTCATTTTAAAGAAGTTAAAATGAACATGGCTTTTAGAGGAAAAAACACCAAGCATTGCAACACCAGTGCGGTGCAGTCTCCTCCACACGCACACTGTCAATAACCAGCCAGAAATTTTGTGCATTCATAACAATAAATTATGATTTTGGATAAATGAATGCCCTGCTTTTACCCTGTAGCCCACTCACCTCCCTCCAAACTGCAGGCTGTTGATAGATTCACATTCAGGCAATCCTGTCAGGGGAAAATATTGTTTAAAGATAATTCACGATTTTTTTTACATTTTGGTGTTGCTTTTTGTTTTGTTTTGTAGCTCCTCTTCCACATTTGACTTCAGATGATGTTGATAAGGCCTTACAAAACTCTCCACGGTTAATGCATGCTAGAAACACAGGTAATGCTGGCACTGCTCCCACTGCTGTAGGTCATCTTCTAAAAGCACAGGATTCTTTTCCATGGGCTGCTTGCTAAAAAAAATGGAAGTGGTAAATCAGAAGGGAGGCAAGAGAATCCCCTCCCTGCTGTCTGTGTGTTTTCTGCACAGGCACACAAAGGTGAGACCACGCAGGGCCAGGTGGTGCAAAAATGGTGCAAAAAAATTTCTTGTGTCCTGCAAGAGAATGGGATCCCTGACACAGCAGAAAACTGCAGGTTTGGGGCCTTTGATTTCAGGATTTTTTTTTTTTTTTTTTGGTCCTTCTGTCCATTCTGCTGTCAGATCTACTCCATGGATCCCTAGAAGCTTCTTGGAGCTCAAAAGTGCTTTGGGCTCTGGGGAATGGGCATGTCTCCACTCCCATGTTATGGAAATCAATAAAATTTCTCTTTTAGCTCATCTCATTTTCTATCTGCTGTGGGACTTGAGCTGGGAATTCCACTGAGTCTGATGCTGTAATTGCCACTGAGTCTGATCTGAATTTAAAATGAGTTTTGTTGATGTTCGCCCTTCTTTTAATTTGGCCCAGGAAAGTGTTGAGTGTAGGCAGGAGAATGACACATGCCTCATCTGTCTTTCAGGATATTTATGAAAATAATCCAGAATCTATTTTAACTTGCTCTAACAGTTGTGCAACAGAGGATGGCATGGAATTGTACAAATAATGTGGTTTATATCCCTACAAAAGACGTTTGGAATATTGCATGATCATGCCTGAGGGTGTTAGTTACTTACAGTGACCAGAAATAACAACTCTCTATGAGAAAGGAAAAAGATAATACAAAGGATAATGCAAAAGAAAAAGAAAACAAAACTTGGATTGCAATGCTTCTTTCATATTTCATTTTGTTTTTTCACTCTGAGTGAGTTTCATAGCAAAAATTCACTGGATTAGAAGATCTTTCCCTGAGATTAGAGGTTTGCCACTGGTCATAGTGGCAAACAAAGTCCTGCTGTGGGCTCTAGGCCTGCTGCAAACCCCACCAAAGGCAACAAAAAATTTTTCCATTTACTTTGATGTGGTTTGGAATAAGATTTAAATCCTTTTTAAAAATAGATGGACTTGATGGTCTTTTCCATCTCTGGCTTTAGAGATTCTAATTTTTCAAGCAGCTTCACTTAAGATATCCAAGTGTTGTTCAGCAGTTCTGTGTGTTATCTTTTTCTCTATGTGTGCACTGACAATGATATTCTGAAAATCATTCACCAAAATGAGATTATCTGTCATTGGGGAGTGTGAATAATCAGCATATGGGAAATGAGTTGTTCAATTTTCAGTGAACCACAAAAGAGTCAGAAAAAAAAAGTTCTTAAAATCAACAGTAATTCACCTTTTTGATCTTTCTGGAGAGGTTCATCAGAAGTCCATTGGTGTAGTCAGAGCAATTTCAGTGCCTGAGTAAAGGGAGATGCCTTTTCCTACATCAAGCTCAATATTTCTCATTTTTTTTCACTCTGGGGAAGATTAATGAGATATCTGAGGGTCTGACCCAAAAGTCTGTGTTGAAAATATGAACCTTTCTGGGAATGCAGTAATGAAAGTAAGGAGGTTTTATTTCAGAGGACACAAAGCCACCTTCCCAGGTGGAGGTGGTTGTGGTAGGAGGGATTTCCTGAGCTTGGCCATCTCCTTCTGAAAACAGATTTTGCACAGACTTCTATCCAGTAATTTGAATGGATTTACATAGATGTAAAGATTATTGGAAGGAATTTTTATGTATAACAATCCAAAGGCAGCAATTAGTTATTCAGAGTCTCCATTCATTCACTCTACAGGACAGGAAAATATTGGTGGATTTAGGGGCTGTGGAAATGAATCTTTAGGTGTTATGTCCTCTTCTTTCTCTTCAGGAGGTGCCACTTTTATTTTTCCAAACACATCAGTTTATCCAGAAGCAACACAAAGAATTGCAACCAGGCCAGGTATGAACAATGACCACTTTTTGTGTGCTGTGATCTTACTCATTTCATCTTTTGAAGCATCTCTTTCTTTTTCTCCTTCAACTCTCTTTTCATAAATATGAGGCTCTATTTTGAACACACTCATTATTTACTTATATCACATGTTTATGTGCCTATATAATTGTAGAGAGTGAAATAATTAAATAGAGCAATTTAATAAGTCCATTTCTTCCAAAAATCTCTGTCTTTGAAGCAATTGTATCAACTTTTTAAAGCACCAGGAGTCAGAAGCCTGAGCTCTGTTTTTTGGTTCTGTTGCATTGTCCAACACAGTCACTTGTCAATGTCTTTCAGCATTCTGTTCATAAAATGAGGCTAAAATTCCCTTTTATTTGAAGTCTATTGTGGAAGAATACTCTAAAAATACAGGATATGTGCATTTCCAGTGCTTCTCCTGCTATCCACATTTTATTTATGTTTGAGGCAAGCAGAACCCACAGCAATCTGATTGTGAGTTTAAGAGTCTTAAGTAAAATCAGAACATAAGGAAGTTCTTACTGCTCAAAATCTTGAAATCTGTGGAAGTTTTGTGGATGTGCTGATTTGTGAAAGGCTAATGGGAATAATTAAAGGTGAGGACGTGGCTATGAAGCCAAAGATTTTCTTTTTATCACCCTTCATGACAAAAAATGCTGGAAAAATGCCTAATCTGGACTTCTGCTTTTCCAATATTGAGTACAGAGTACTAAGGGGCATCAAGAGGAGTTGCAGCAAATACTGAATTTAAAGGAAATCCATTACTGAGCCAGAGGCAAAAATCCAAATGCTCTGAAGAGATGTGCTCTGGAATTGGCTGAGCTCTGGTGAAAGGATATATTGTCACATTAAAAAGAGGGGGTTTGGACAGCAATTATTTTATTTGTGCTCTAGGGTAGAGTCCAGGAGGGTACATAGAGATACTATTTTAAATAGCCTTGTGTACATGTATATATGCATGTCTGTAGGTTTGGTGATTGATAATTTAAAAAGAGAGAAAAGGAAACAACTACCAGGCCATTACATCAACAAATTCCACTTGTTTGGATCCTTGGAAATCAAACTCTGCTAGATTTGTTTGTTTATATTAATGGCTGAAAAGGGAACTGCTAATTGAATGCATACATTTGGCTTTCATAAGGCATTCACCAAAACTCCCCACAACTATTTACAATAGAATTTAAAACAGTGCATCATAAGAAAGAAATTAAGGACTGGTTAATTAGCCTGTCTCCAGTATTGACATCTTAAGTTAAGCTAGGATTGTTCAGCCTGGGCAGGAGAAGCTTTGGGCTGAGCTCAGGGTGGCCTTGCAGGGCCTGAAGGAGCTGCAGGAAACCTGGAGAGAGACAATTGCCAAGGGATGGAGGCACAGGAGACAGGGAATGGCTTCTGAGTGAAAAATGACAAGTTGAGGTGGGATGTTGGGAAGAAATCCCTCCCTGTGAGGGTGGGCAGGGGCTGGAATAGAATTCCCAGAGCAGCTGTGGCTGCCCCTGGATCCCTGGCAGTGCCCAAGGCCAGCTTGGACATTGGGGCTTGGAGCAGCCTGGGACACTGGGAGGTGTCCCTGCCCATGGCAGGGGTGGCACTGGGTGATCTTCAAGTTCCCTTCCAACCCAAACCATTCCATAATTCTATGATTTTGTTGTCACTTAAACCCAAAGATTCCTATACAGGATTCCTGTCCAGGTACCCAGGAAGTTCATCAGGGAGCAACAACTTGGCAATATACTAACAACTGAAAATACAAGTTGATAAATTCATCACAAGCTATTTGCATATCTTACTGATTCCAAATTAGCCCCCTTCACTCATGAAGAAACAGTTTAACACACTCATCCTTATTTATGGCACAGTGACAGCCACTGCTCTGCCCGTGGGCCCAAGTGAAAAATGTGAACAAATGAAGAACCACGGTGGAGAATCCCATGGGAAATGTGGCTGTGCCATTAAATACCCCAGCAGTGTGGCCTTGCATGGAAAGCTGTGTCAATCATCCCTTATCAAAAAGGCTCTGTGCAGAGTTTAGAGGTTCTTAGAAACGCCTGGGAAAGCCATGGGAGCATGGAAAAATCTTTGGAGCATGTTGAGAGATACAGAGGTTTGAAATTGTTCAAATCACGGTCTGGGGTTGAGGAAATGTGATGTAATTATCAAAATAAGGAATGTCACAGAGCACCTGCTTAGTGTCAGTATAAGAAGAAGGGATATTCCAAATAAATTAAACATTTTTATGGTGCATTAAAGCAGACTGGGGTGCTCAGGAGCTCTCAGGGACACTGGGGAATGTCAGCACAAATAGGGATGAGAAAACAAAGCAGAACTATAGAAACAATCACCAAACATAAATCCAGAGGCCCCAAACTCCCAGAAATTCCCAGCAGATGTGAACATGTAAGACCAGAGGGACCTGGTGTCCTGCAGGAAAAGCTATGCCAATGGACAGGATTTCAGGGAAAGGTTGGAATGAGTCAATTTTCCCCTAGACTTGAATGAAAATCATGATTTTTGGTTCCCTGACAAGGTCTGTGATTTCCATATTTATTTCATCCTACGTGTGATGGAAAAATAAGTTGTAAGTTCCCTTCCAACCCAAAGGTCCTAAATCACATATCAGACATGGTGAGCTCCTTCATTTCAGCATTTTTATCTAACTCACATTTAAAATGACACTTAGGAAACAAAATGCTTTGTGTCAACATCTTCTTGCATTCACACAATTACTTGTGGAATTGCAGTTTGGTTTTAGGTTGTATCTCTTCTTCTGTGGAGAACTAAACATTTTCTACAAAGAACTGTAGTGATTTTGGAAGTATTATTTTATTTTTGTCTTTCACAATTTAAAGTTGACGGACGTCTTCAAAGTCAGAATTTTTATTTTATTTAGTCAGAGAAAAAAGGGGGTTTTGCAGAAATTCAGTTTTCTTTCAGGAAACTGTTTTGTTGACTTATTCCATGGCTTTCCTTTGAGTTAAATGTCACATTTCAACCAGACTGCAAAGAAGCTTTCCCATAACAAAGCACTGTTCCTGTGAGAGCAAAAGCAGACCCTGGGGACGGCCGCTTGATGACATGAAAAAGGTCAAAAATGAGGAGCAGGGGGAATAAATAATGTTCAGTGGGAATCAGCCAAATCCTGGGGTGCAGTTCTGGGGAGAGTAATTAAGCACTGCCATTGTTAAGGCACCACAATAGAAAATGGGAAATGAGCAGGGCTTGCAGTGCAAGGGAGGATTCCTCCACTCACCTTCACAAGAGAACATGAGGTTGCAGTGGCAGGGACACAATGAGGCTCTCAGGAGCTCAGAGATGGGATTTGTCTCCCCAAACAGGAGCATTCCCATCAGGGGTCTGTCCAAGATAAGGAGATGTTGTGTTGATATCTCATGGGCAAGAACAGATCTACTTATCTGGAATAACAGTGTGTTTATCAAGGCACGATGCTGAACCAGGCATGGAGCTGGAAGTTTGCTCTATTTCAAGAAAAGCTGAGAATGTGATTTTTCTTTTCATGGAGAGGGAGTAGTCAAAAGATCCTCTTGTGATGAGTTAAAAGGCAGAGCATTTATCTCACAGTACTGAATTTGTACCAAGGATGTTTCAAGTGCCACCAAGTACAAGCACACACAGCATCTCCCAGTGCTCTCAGGGCACAGGTGTGTGATGATTTGGAGATCCAAAAATAGGAGAGAGGAGAGGGGAGGGGAGGCAAGGAAAGGAAGGAAGAAAGAGAAAGAAAGAGAGAAAGAACGAAAGAGAGAGAAAAAAGAGAAAGAGAGATAGAGGGAAGCAAGGAAGGAAGGAAGGAAGGAAGGAAGGAAGAAAGGAAGAAAGGAAGAAAGGAAGAAAGGAAGAAAGGAAGAAAGGAAGAAAGGAAGAAAGGAAGAAAGGAAGAAAGGAAAAGGAAAGAAAGGAGAAGAGAGTGTGTGGGTGCAATTGTGGTTGGGAAGTCATTCTGGGCAGGGAGTGGAAAAACAGTAGGGAACATAGGTTCCTTATGTCAGCAGAACATGCCTGGCAAGGGAATCTGGAGAGGAGGAGGCAGAGAAGCTGCTGTAGAGGTAGGAACTGGGCAGGCAAGGCAGGGCAGCACAGGGCACCTGCAGTCCCCCACAGCTGAGCCCCCTCTGTACAGGCAGAACTCAGAACCCACTGGAATTACAACCAGAGTCATTCTGGATTTTTTTTTTTGCCAGATGGTGAAGTGTCTAACTAAACAGCAGTGTGGATCTCAGCCTGGGCAGGACATCTGCAGTCACAATGATTCATATTCTGCTCAGAGATGAGCACCTGTAAAATTCACATTATTTTCTCTGAAGCTGCAGAATAGTTCTGAAGAAATCAGGGATATGAGGTTGCTCATTATGAAAATGCAGTACAAAAATCAACTGCAAAATTCTGCAAAAGCAAAGGTTTTGAAGTGTAGGATTCTGGGAGGTGGCAGTGCTGGCAGTGCCAAACAGACTAAATGAATTTGTGGCAATTTGGTTGTGCCTTTTACATTATTTACTTTATTTCCATGCAGTGCTGCTTCTCCCAGTGCTTGGGCACAGGCAGTTACATCTGCCTTGTACAGAGCCAGGCTGGGGCTCACTCTTTGCTTCCTGACTGGTCTGATTTCCAAACATGAATTCTGAAATAAAGCACAAGTAGTGTTGAGAGTCAAGACATCTGCACCAACTTAGTTCCACCAGGTGGGCACTGCTCCCTTCCTGAGATCTTGGAAGTTGCATAAGTCTCTGATTTTGGCAGTAATTTTAGCTAATGTGCTAAAGTCAGCCATGGAAAAGCACTGGAAACTGCCAAAGATTTCTAAGGGTAAACCAAACATTTGAATTTACTACATTTGCTCTATGAAGAAAGCTTTTATGGTTTAGGGTTTTTGTTTTTTTTTCATTTTTTAATATGCTAAAGCACTGAAACAAAATAGGAGTAACGAGTAAATGAAAGAAAGGGAAATGAAAATTTAGATGTGCAAATTTAAGGAGCTTGTCCTTAAAAGCAGAAAGGAATAAATCAACTAAAGCCTGTCTTAGATGCTGAATTTGGGAGGGTTTATGCATAAAATGAGCTCTTAAGGGACTTCTCCTGCAAGATTCTAGCACAGATTATTCATGATGTCAATGTGTGCCATTCCTTGATGTCCTGGGCTGAGGAAGGGGACTAAAGGGAGTCCCCTGAACCTTTGGAAGTGCTGAACTCTGTATTTTCTCTAAAGATTCTTTGCACCACCTATTTCAGGGCAGCTCAGACTCCTGGCAGCAAAAGGCACCTCTGCAGAGCAGTGCAGAGCACAACTGTTCTTAGAGACAATAAAGATGATAAAAGTTTTAACAAAGAATTCCCTGCCTGTTTCAGTAATTTTCCAAATCCTGAGTCCTTTCAGAGGTGCCCTTTTTGGACATAACCACTTTAGGCCATATCTGCATGAATAAATGTCTTTTTTTTTTCATTGACAGATTTGCCTTATGAGCAAGCCAGGAGATCAGCATGGACGAGTCACAGCCACCCCAGCCCTCAATCAAAAGGTAAAAGCATCTGCACAGCTGGGAAAACATGGATCAGACTCCAGAGGGAATTACAGGAGCTCTGGAGGGATTTTATCTGTGCATTTTTGGAAAGTCAATAGTATAGGCAATTCTGGGAGGTGCCACTGGGCAGCCACATCCTTCCTTAAACTTCATCAAGTCCATCCCCATAGAGCCTTAAAAAGCTTTTTAGGAGCTTTAAATCCTGTTGTGTCCCTCCTGGATCAGAGGGCAGCAGGAATTCCAGGCCTGGGGATCTCTCATGGGTTTGGTGGGCAACTTCCTAACTGGAAAAATAACTACATGGGGTTTTCTTTTTTTCCATTTTCAGCTACTCAGCCATCATCCTCAACAGTTCCCAAAACAGAAGACCAGCGTCCTCAGTTAGGTGGGTGTCATTTGGTTTGAATTCTGCCTGGGTTTGTTGAATATGATGAGAAAGGGCAGACAAATTGAGACCATGCCAGCTGCAAAACCCCAGATGTGAATGGGGTTTCATCTGCAGCTGGATTTGGGATGAATGTGATGTTTAAAGGCAGTGACACCATTGCAGAATAAAAATGCTATTTAAAAAATGTGTACCTACAGTTTGAGTCCAAAAAATGGAAGGTAGAGATGTCAAAAGACCCCAGTAGTTGAGATGCCAGCAGATGGAAAATGTGTATGAGCCAAAAAAAAAAAAAAAAAGGGGAATGGACTGCAGCCTACAGAAACCCATTTGAATTTGGCTCCTGAAACCCAACAGGAATATCAGAGGGATTCTCAGTCTGTTGGAAAACTGAGGAGAAAGCAGGAGTTTATGGGTTTGTAGAGTAGTGGTTTAGGAAAATGGGTGCCTTTTGTGTTTTCAGAGCAGCAAATCCCTGGGGTGGGACCTAATCCCTCATTGCAAATTCAGCTGTATTTTGGACAGGTAGCTGGAGAGCACTACAAAGGTCCTGAGTCAGTCATGGCTTTTGTTAACAGCAAAAGGTTAGAAGGAGGAAATAAAAGAGATTTAGGGGATATTCTTAGCTCAGGAGACTCTGAGCCAGTTTTTATCACATGGATTTTAAATCATTATTCTGGTTTTTGTTATAGCTAAACAAGACTGTGCATGACTAGGCCTCATTAACTCATGCACAGACTGCCTGGGAAGTATTACACTGATTTTTGCCCAAACAGTGTTTTATCTAATCTGGCCTTCCAACCACGAGAATCTTCCTAGAAATATACCCATGATTTGTGTAAGTCCTGAGGACCTTTTAATGGCTGAGTGTGAGCTGCAGAGATGATTTAAATGTGTAAGGGATGTAACCTGATTGTCTTCTTGGCTGTTAAAGCCACAGGGTCACTCAGTGCTTGCAGCCCATTGCTTTGGCTTTGGTCCTGCTGTCACAGCCCTCCCTTTTTCCCTGTTGGACTTCAGGCCAAAGTAAGTTTTCATTTCCAGAGGGAATTCCTGGAGGGAAATACTCAGATGCTACAGGCATTGGAAGGCTTGACAGAGACTCTTCTGAAAACCTCTACTGCAGGGTTAATCCATGGGATTCCCTCACTGGGGTCCAGTGGCAAAAGAGAATCACAGAATCATGGAATCACTGAGGTTGGAAAAAGCCTCCAAGGTCACTGAATCCAAGCTGTGACCCATCCCCACCTTGCCCCCAGCCCAGAGCACTGAGTGCCACCTCCAGGCCTTCCTTGGACACCTGCAGGGATGGGGATGCCACCAGCAGAATGCTTCATAACAAAATTTACACTCTGAATATATGAATCTGCACATTAATACAGTGCAAAAGGAAAATGTATAATCCTTGCACATGGAGTTTGAAAGGAAAACATGCAAATATTGCTGTGCAGAGGGAGAAAACTGCTTAGGTGTAGGACCTGCTGTCCCATCAGGCAGTGCACACTGCCCCTTACAAGGTTCAGAAATAGCACCTGAAATATTGGACATTGCTGTTGCATGATTTTTAAAGCCTTTCTTTCACAATTTTGTAGATCCCTATCAGATTCTTGGACCGACCAGCAGCCGACTTGCAAATCCAGGTGAGAAGGGATTTTGCTGGTTTAGGGACTTCCCTTTCTTTCATTGCTGAGTGTCCCCACTTCAGCTTTAAGGCCAGACCTGGAGGGGAATGTCCCTGGTTCTCCCACTCTCCAGTGTGGCTCAGGGGGAGCTGATGATACCCAGGGTTTTGCAGAATTTCTGAATCACACAGGGGTGGGATTGAGGGATTTAGGATCATTAAGGTTGGAAAATACCTCCAAAGAATCCAACCTTTGAAGCTGGAGTTCACTTCAGTTGCCTGAAGATCAGGATTTGGTTAAGGGGTGTAAGAGACCCCATCTGGTCTCCAGTTACCCCTCCAGAAGGGTACAAATCTCTTCATTAGCTGTGTCCCAGATTCTGTTAATCCACAACACAGTATCACACTGGCCTTGATGAACACAAAATTTCGGGATGAATAACCCAGCAGAAATATATAGGAAAAAGAAAATTAAAACCAGGAAAGTATAATCTATTTGCAAAGAATAACTGGGTTAAACACCAAAAATATTCTCCCACCTCGAGAAGGCAGTGGGTTGCATTGTGGATAGGGATGTGTAGCTTAGAAGACAATCACAGACTCACAGAATCACTCAGGTTGGAGAACACCTTAAGGATCATCAAGTGCAACCTTGGGCCAGCATGTTTTTGCTAAAGACAAGGGATCTTCTGGCTGATTTAGTAGCTCTGACTGGGAATTGTGCAGATTTCACTGCTCCAAGTCCTTAGGACACGCTGTGGTTGTCCAACAGCACGATCAACACCTCAGCCCACCCCAATGGACTGACACCCTGTGTTCCACTTGTGTCCCTTGCCTGGACAGTTCCAGGGCACAGAATTCCTTGTTCCACACAGATCTTCTCAGCCCTCAGTGACAATGGCTCTTTTTACAACAATCTTACAGCTTTTCAAAGCCTGAAATTGCCAAAATTCTGATCAGTTTCCTTTTGCTTTGTCCCAAGTGGCATCGAGCACAGTTCTAGATTAGCTGACTTTCTAAACAGTTTTGTGTGGCAGAGGAAAGTAATTAAGTGTTAAGAACAGGATTTTCCAAATGGCCTGAGGTGGTGAGGGTTTCCAGGCAACACTGGTCTTGACTGGAAGTGGGGGCCTACATCCCTTTAATTTGGTCATGAATCATGGCTTGCCAAATTTTATCAAGTGTCCATTTGGTTGGTTTCATTTCTGTGGATGACACTAACACGATCTGGATTGGGATGCTTTTTAACATTTGGATATGGAATTCCTCCACACCGTCATTCCTGTGCTTTAACATGTTTTGTGTGTTTATAAATTGGTGGAATTACTCTCTCATTAAAAGGAAATTGACAGCAACCATTTATTTTCATAGGACTATATATTACATTTGGAAGGCAAGTGTTTATGTTAGAACATATGTTGGATTGCTTATTCAAAAATTTGTGTTTTGTCCAGTGCTGAACTGTTTATTGATTTTCAAAGCCTAATCCTCTTGTTATGTTTCGTGTATTAAAACTTGCATGCCTTGCTCATACCATGGATTCTTTTGTTTGTTTGTTTATTTAATGCATGTTAATGGAACAGAAGAAATTCATTAAGGCCAGTTTGGATAAATACAATTTAAATGAATATGGGTTTCAGTTGCACTGAAGTATAAACTGCTAATGGCTTTCAGATGCTGCTCTAGCTCGATACTGTAATTGCTACTATAAGCTTTCTAAAGAAAAGCTTGTTTATTATACCCACATAGCTGGTTTGGATTAAAAAAAAAGAAAGAAACCCAACTGATTCCTGCTCAGAGACGTAGTTCAGAGTTAGCACATCCAGGCTGGTTGGCAAATTCTGCTGACACCGTGCTTGTGAAACAGATTGCATCGCAGGCTGCTTCAGCTGCATTTTGCATCATTTCAGTGTTGCTTTGTGAGGAAATGCTAAGCTTCTAACGTGACTGTCAGTGGCAAGGCCCTTTGAAATCTACTTTCACTTGTTTTAAAATGGACAAATTTTGTTGCCCTACCTCAATTTTGCAAAGTTTCCAGCAGACTAACTATTTCCTTTTTCCGGTGGAATTGGCAGAGAGGGAGGAAAACGCAACAGCGACATTTTATGTCGTAATGTAAAATAATCATTTTAACTCATTTGAAGCAGAACGATGACAAGGATGTATTTTACGGACCTTTTCACTGCTCTTGCAGTTATTTTGCCCTCTGGCTGTATGCAGTGCAACAGCAAGCTAATAAGTTTCCGTTCTGCATTTCCCCAAATGCTGCAAAGGGATGATACGGTTTGGCACGGGCCCAGCTTGCTCTAAACTTCTCCATTTTGTGTGGGCTCATTCCATAGCAGGGAACATTTAGTTGCAACATAATGCTGTGAGAACAAGCAGGGTGTTACGCAAGTGAAAGCTGTTTGTGCTGAACTTTAGAGATTAGTTTCCTAAATGAGCGCCGTATTATTTCCCCATCAATTGTCTGCGCTGAATGACATTAGGTAACAATTAAATCTCCACGGAATGGCATTCTGCCACTCACAGTGAGGGAAAACACGACACATTACAATTATCCCTGCTCTTTAGGGTTTCGTGAGGCAGTCCTGGGAGAAAGGGGGGGGCAGGTTAATAGAAAGGATTAAGAGCCAACATCATAACTTTTCCCCAGATTCCCCCAGGACCCCCCCAAGATCCCCAAAACCCCCCTGGGATCCCCCAAATTCCC